>CM065596.1:91173588-91486088 GCA_033119425.1 Bufotes viridis | reverse complement strand
ACCTAAAGGGTTAACAAAGTTTGTGAAATCAGTTTGAATACCTTGAGGGGTGTAGTTTCTTGGATGGAGTCACTTTTATGGAGTTTCTACTCTAGGGGTACATCAGGGTGGGCTTCAAATCGGACATAGTGTCAAAAAACCATATTATGTATTATCTATATTACACTTTTGGTGATGCAAGGTAACAAAAAATTTATAGATGTTTTGGCATAGTCTGTATTTTTTTGTTATTTACAATGTTCATCTGACAGGTTAGATCATGTGGCAATTTTTTTTTTTTTATAGAGCATGTAACATGCTCTATAAAAAAAAACACCACATGATCTAACCTGTCAGATCAACATTGTAAATAAAAAATACAAACTGTGCCAAAACAATTTTTTTTGTAACAGACACGACAATAGCAAATAACTACTTTTTGTTGTTTCAGCTTTACATAATAAAGCATTTTTGAAAAAGATTTTTTAGTGTCTCCATATTCAGAATTTTTTTTTTTTTTTTTGGGCAACTGTCTTGTATTGTACCGTATCATTTTTCCAGTATGAGATGCCGGTTTGATTGGTACTACTTTTGGGTGATAGCTTGGTATTACACTTTGATTTGAGGCGACAAAAAAAAAAAAAAAAAAAAAAAAAAAAGGTTCACCTGAGGGGTTAGGTCATGTGATATTTTTATACAGCAGGTTCTTACGGATGCGACTATACCCAATATGTATAATTTTTTATTTATTTTAGTTTTACACAACATTTTTGAAAAAAATAAAAATAAAGTTTAGTGTCTCCATAGTCTGAAAGTTAGTTTTTTTAGTTTTTGGGCGATTGTCTTTTTTACAGGATGAGATGGCCGTTTGGCACCATTTTGGGGTGCATAGGACTTTTTGATCGCTTGCTATTAAATTTTGTGTCAGTCATTTTTTGGCACCTTACATCAGTTTATATTTTTTATTTTACAGTGTTCATCTGAGAGGTTAGGTCATGTGGTATTTTTTTATAGTCTCAGTCGATACGGACGCAGCGATACCCAACTTTATTTTGGGGAAAGGATTTTAGTTTATTTTTTTACTTGGGAAAAAAAAAAACAATTAAATAGTTTTATTTTTTGTCCCACTTGGACTTTTAGGGGTTTGATCCCCTTTACAATGCATTACAATACTTATGCATTGTAATGCATTGGCTGTAAGTGTATTGCTCACTGGAATACACTTACAGCTTCCTGCCTTTTATTCACAGGTCACACAGCACTAGGGAATAAGGTATTGATGTCTAAGGGGAACTAAGTGCAGCTGATGAAGTTAGCTGCAGCTAAGGGGGAAGGGCAGGCACAGCTCACTGGTCACCCAGCTCCCAAAACATCAGGGATCTCTAATGAAGGGCTATAGATGTGTGAGGGGGACTGAAGGGGTTAACTCTGCAGCTGAGGGGGAAGGGCAGGCTAATGCACAGCTCTGATCTCCTCAGCACTGCAAGGGGAGGATTTATAGTACACACTCTCGATCTCCTCAGCACTGTCACAGTAATGACAAACCTGAGAATATCGGAGTTTAAATAGGCGCCTTTAACTGTGATTGGTCAGTCTGAATTGACTGACCAATCACAGTGATCATCAGACGGGGTCTCAGTCATAGGTTTTGTGACCACTCAGCTGTCTGTAACAGCTGTTGTCACTATCCTGACACTGTTTACTCACCGTGACAGTTCAACTGCAAGACTAGAATGCTCATCATAGTGCCTGAAGTACCTGCAAGTTAGGACGAGAATTCTCGTCCAAGGTCCTAAAGGTGTTAAAGTTTGTGAAATTTGCATCCATAAAGTAAAATATATTTACCTGCATTTGTAGGTGTTCCATCTCCAAAACTTTCTGTTCAGATACAGTTTGAAGCTCTTTCACTTTTTGAAGTTCCACTTCTCTCGCATGCAATTCCTCGTCAAATCTGTTTGCTTGTAATAGAGGCTTAACCTGGACACAAGAACATACAACATTACATACAAACCAAATGTTTATACCATACACCTAGATTTAGGAGCTATCCCCTTTTGATCTCTTCCATCTCCATTTGGATCTGAGGTTTACAGAGTGTCCAGGAATTAACTACCTTTTTGTCCTACTGCAAAAGGGCACAGCAGAGAAGCTCCTGCTTCCAGGCGGTTGTCTTACACCCAGATACAGCAGACCCTCAAGTTACAATATTAATTGGTTGTAGGACGACCTTTGTATGTTGAAACTATTGTAAGTCAGGTCATTGGTTCCAAAGCCCCCAAAATAAGCAAATTACTAGGACACATAAAACAAGTCCAAACATAACAGTCAGGAATATCTAACAGCAGCTAATACAGCCATTTTAACAGAAGTGGCCTTTATTGGTTGGATCTCAGTCTGAGGCATTGTATGTCGAGTCTAGTTTCAATGATGGTACAGGAAACACCATTGTATGTTGAAAATATTGTATCCTGACCACAGAGGTTTCTGCATTTTCTGTGTTTAGTGTTCACTTGAAGACCAGTTTCTGCAAAAACACTAGAGGCCTACCTTAAATACAGTAGTAGAAAAACAAACTAAGATACTCACCTTTGTGAACAAACGCCACCACTGCCAATTCCTTAGTTTTAGGTAAGCTGCACAATTCCTTTGAATTACTTTCATTGCAGTAAGCTGCTGCTGACGTTTGGCAAATGCTCTGAAAACAAGATATCCAACAGGTTTGGTGAAACTCAGTAGACACAATCAAGAGACTGTTATTAAAACACCTTATTGCGCATAAAGACTGGTATTTAATAAATACCAAGTAGAAACCTTTTTTTTTACATGGTACACACTTGAGCTGCAACCATATGACCGCAACGGCTATATACCTACTCAACTACCTAGTGCATCGGGTACACAATATTGCTAGAGTTGCTCTACTTTATTCTAAATAGAAACCCGGGTTTCTTTTTTTAACAGCTTCAGGACCTTGGACTAGAATGCTCGTCCTAACTAGGCAGTACTTCACTCACTGGGACGAGCATTCTCGTCCTACAGTTAAACTGTCACCATGTCTGCAGACATAGTGACAGCGCGAGACCCCGGCTGTTACACACAGCCAGGGGTCTCAGCTAACCGGCCGGGGACCAATCAGTGCGGTCCCGAGCCAGCGATTGCTCCGATTGGCTAGTCTGTACAGACTAGCCAATCAAAGGATTCTAATGCCGGGAGAAAGGTTATGATCCCCACAGTTCGTGACTGCAGGGATCAGAACCGTCTAAAGTGTAGATATAATATCCCTTCCCCCCGCAGCCCTCAATGTGCCCCCTCATTTTATAAGTGGCCGAGTGGGTGGGCGGACAGGCGATCCGTGCGCGATTCCCCTCTTTTCCCCCCCTCTATCGGGATGGCCGAATGTTTTTTTGCAGAGTGTCAGCACATTGCCGACACACTGCTTCACCAGCTTACATTGGTGCTGGCACCAATGTAAGCCGTTTAACCCCTTCCATGCCGTGGTCCATAGGGACCGCTGTATGAAAAGGGGGTTAACAGGGAAGGACTCTCCATCTCCCATCAGGGGCTGCTGTGGCCTTGCAGCGCCCGATTCTTGATGGGATCACAGAAGGAGGGGGCTCCCCTCCCTCCCCATCACCCGCTGCTCTGTTCTGGCAGCGGGTGATTGTTACCATGGCAACAGCTTGCAATGGTAATGTAAGTCTGATCAGACTTAGAGTAAAAAAAAAAAATATACAGTACACTAAATAGTGTACTGTATTATACAGACATCAGACCCACTAGATCTTTAAGAACCAAGTGGGTCTGGGTCAATTTTTATTTATTTATTTTTTTAAAGTGAAAAAAGTAAAAATAAAAAAACATCACTAAATAAAAATTACAAAAATAAAAAAACACTACACAGTAGGTATTGCCGCGTCCGTAAAAACCTGCTTTATCAAAATATCACATGATCAACCACTCAGGTAAATACCGTAAAAAATTTAAATAAAAATAGTGTCAAGAAAAACATTTGTCACCTCGCATCGCAAAAAGTAATAGCAAGCAATCAAAAAGTTATATGCCTCCCAAAATAGTGCCAAACAGTCATCTCATCTCGCAAAAAAATGACCCCACATAGGACAATCGCCCCCAAAAAAAAAAAAAAATAAATATGGCTCTCAGACTATGGAGGCATTAAAACATGATTTTTTTTGTTTCAAAAATGATATTCTGTAAAACTTAAATAAAAAGTATACCTATTCCTATACCTATCACCGCGTCCATAAAAAACCTGCTTTATAAAAATAACACGACATAACCCCTCAGGTGAACACAGCAATTTATCTATCTTATCTATCTTATCTATCTTATCTATCTTATCTATCTTATCTATCTTATCTATCTTATCTACCTTATCTACCTTATCTATCTTATCTACCTTATCTACCTTATCTATCTTATCTATCTTATCTACCTTATCTACCTTATCTACCTTATCTACCTTATCTACCTTATCTACCTTATCTACCTTATCTACCTTATCTACCTTATCTACCTTATCTATCTTATCTACCTTATCTACCTTATCTATCTTATCTATCTTATCTATCTTATCTATCTTATCTATCTTATCTATCTTATCTATCTTATCGTGTCTATCGTGTCAAGCCATTTTTGTCACCTTACATCACAAAAAGTGTAATAGCAAGCGACCAAAATGTCATATGCACCCCAAGATAGTGCTAATCAAACAGACATCTCATCCCACAAAAAAAAAAAAATATGAGCCCCTACATTAGAGAGTCGCCCAAAACAAAAAAAAAAAAAAAAAAAAGGCTCAGAATGTGGAAACACTAGAAAAATCATTTTTTCAAAAATGCTTTATTATGCAAAACTGAAACAAAACCCCCCAAAAAGTAATCACATTTGGTATTGTGCCCATAACAACCTGCTCTATAGAAACAGCACACGATCTAACCAGTCAGATCAACGCTGTAAACAGTCCCAAAACAGCTATTTTTGGAAAATTTTCCATTTTAATCCGTTTTTACGGGAACAAAGAAAGGGTTAACAGCCAAACAAAACTCACTATTTATTACCCTGATTTTGTAGTTTGCAGAAACACCCCATATGTGGTCGTAAACTGCTGTATGGCCAAACGGCAGGGCGAAGAAGGAAAGGAACGCCATGTGGTTTTTGGCAGGCAGATTTTGCTGGACTGGTTTTTTGACACCATGTCCGATTTGAAGCCCCCTGATGTAACCCTAGAGTACAAACTCCATAAAAGTGACTCCATCCAAGAAACTACACCCCTCAAGGTATTCAAAACTGATTTTACAACCTTTGTTAACCTTTTAGGTGTTCCACAAGAGTTATTGGCAAATTGAGATGAAATGTGAGAATTTCTATTTTTGTTACCTTGCCTCAAAAAAAAGTAATAGAGGAACCAAAAATCATATTTACCCTAAAGTAGTACCAACAAAACTGCCACCTTATCCCGTAGTTTCTAAAACGGGGTCACATTTTTGGAGTTTCTACTGTAGGGGGGCTTCAAATGGGACATTGTGTCTAAAAACCAGTCCAGTAAAATCTGCCTTCCAAAAATCATGACGTTCCCTTCCTTCTGTGCCCTGCCGTTTGGCTATACAGTAGTTTATGACCACGTATGGGGTGTTTCTGCAAACTACAGAATCAGGGCAATAAATATTGTTTTGTTTGGCACTTAACCCTTGCTTTGTTACTGGAAAAAAATTTAAATGGAAAATCTGCCAAAAATGTGAAAATCTGAAACTTCATCTCCATTTTCTATTAATTCTTGTGGAACACCTAAAGAGTTTTGAATACCTTGAGGGGTGTAGTTTCTTAATTTTTGGGTGGTTTTTATTACGTAAGCATCACAAAGTGACTTCAGACCTGAACTGGTCCTTAAAAAGTGGTATTTGGAAATTTTCAGAAAAATTTCAAGATTTGCTTCTAAACTTCTAAGCCTTCTAACGTCCTCAAAAAATAAAATGGCATTTCCAAAACACGATGTAGACATATGGGGAATGTAAAGTAATAACTATTTTTGGAGTTATTACTATCGATTATAAAAGTAGAGAAATTGACAGACATTTTTTGATTCAATTTTGCCACTGTCAGGAAGTAAAATATGTGATGAGAAAACAATCTCAGAATGGCCTGGATAAGCAAAAGCGTTTTAAAGTTACTACATATAGCGACGCCTCAGATTTGCTAAAAATGGCCTGGTCCTTAAGGTGAAAAATGGCTGGGTCCATAAGGGGTTGTTAAATAAGGTTTCTCTCTCCGATAGTAAATATTTTATTTCCTGAAGAGGACCATAGGGCTTGCAGTCTTCCCTGAACTGTTAATGGGATTTAGTTATCCGCTTTACAGCAGTCACCAAGGGAAATGGCATACCTCCCAACCGTCCTGGCTCCAGCGGGACAGTCCCAGATGTCAGCAGCTGTCCCACGGTCCTGGTACTGGAGAGGTATGTCCCGCTCTCAAGCAGCTGTCCCTGCATCCATAGGAAGCAGAGACAGCTGCCTGTAATGATAAAGCAGAGAGCAGTCAGCTCCCCACTCCATCATTCCTTCCGATCTGCCCAGAAGGAAAAGGCTTCTACCCCACTTGGGTTTTTCGCCTTCCTCTGGATCAACTTGCAGGATAACAGGCTGAACTGGATGGACAGATGTCTTTTCAGCCTTATAAACTATGTTACTATGTTATAGATCTAATGGACACAAGGAGGAAATGCGTTGACTTCCATGGGAGAGTTTTCTAGGCATACTCAGCAACTTGTGCAGAGGTCAGGAGGTAGTGGGTAAGATTTGACAATCACCTATTCTGAACAGTGGATCTTGTGTTATTCATATATAGGTGTTCCTGTAACCCTTTCTGTAATCTGCAGATAACTGCAGTAACGTGATCTGCACAAGTCTATTAGGCATAGTGGCCAATGCAATAACTGCAGGATTTAATCCAATTCTGTCACTTACTTTCTTGCAATGTAACCTCTGCACCAGGCTTGGAAACCAATAATCACATCTGTAATTTTAAGATCACGTTCTTCTTCTAAATGAGCAAGTACACCAGCTCTGAAAAACACTTTGCTTTGACCAATACGGTAAAGGTTCGAATCTAGCTCCAGGGCTTTTATCTGCAAAACAATCAAAATTAGGTTACACCTTTCCGCAACTGTACTAAAGAAGGGTTATCATTAACACTGTGGGTATGGCTAGTGGCAGAAACCATGGCTCAACAACCTCTGGCACCCCCGCCGTTTCTGAACTCCAACTCCCAGCATGCATATTTGGTTACCTATGCTGAGTATGACTCAGATAAGGTACTGGTGGGTTGTCATCGGTATTTGGAGCAATGACGACCGCATTGCATGCCACAGCTTCTGGAGGATCCATAGAGTGAATAATTTAGTTGTTCCTACAGATAAATTGGGTTCAAGTCTAGGGAGCCAGGTAGTACTTTAAGGTCTTGGCGAATCGGTTTCAACCAATGTCAGACATTACTAATTGTGCGACATGTCACATTTGTCTTCCGTGGGCAAGACAAATCGGCATGCATGGGTGTAAATGATCAGCAAGAATTGATTCATATCCAAATCCAGCAGGTGCCTTCCACATGAATGAGTGGGGGGGGGGAGCTATAAAAGCATACCCCAGACGATAAAGTTGTCACCACCAGCTTGTGATCTCCCAGTAATGGCTGAAGGATGTCTGTTCTATGGTGTTTTACAGCAGCAAAAATGTAAGCTTTTTCTGCTGATGCAACTTTGTTAGACGAACAGTGACCATCTGTCCACTTCAGAGCTGCTCCACTGCAGTGTGCTGGTCTGTACTCGAGCACCTTTGTAGCCGATGTTCACTTCAGATAAATGGTACATGGTGCTCTGCAGTTTCCACATCGCTTATTTGCAATGGTACCATTAGTCCACTCACGATACACTTGCACCCCAGCAGCACACAATTCACAAACTGCAGTTTAAGAAATACTGCCATCATTGGCCCAAAAGTCCATAATTATCCTTTATGCAAGTCTGAGAAATTGCCACTTTTTCCCCATGACAGCAACAAGGGAGGTGTGTGAAGATGGCGTATCGCACACCTTAGATTATTTTAACACCAGCGACAAAATCATCCAGCAGGATGTTCCAGCATGTTCACAATAGAACTCCGTGATCCAGCCCGTTTCTGGCATGAGTGCATGCAGGCGTACTTGTCCGGCCGAATCTCTGCATCAATGCCAGAAAAAGGCTGGACCCCTGCCAAGTACCATTATAGTCAATGGACTCTGGCAGGCTGTGCCTCTGCCGGAACAGCTTGTTGGACGATGTTAGGGCTGGTATCAAACTAGCCTTATATATTCACCAAGCCAGCTCATGATACACGACTTCCTCCATGAGCTACATGCTGCCAATCTCAAAAGGTAGTTGTCATAATGTGACTGTTGTGATAGACTCAATGCACAATACGGGGAGACCAGGTGACTAACTCTGCAAGAACACTAGAGACTTGATTCCTTTGTTGGTTGATACTTTAGGTCTTAGAAGTAGATTTTACATACCGTAAGAATATAGCTCCCACTTTTGACAATTTTGCACAATATAACTTCAAGCTGCACTTGTTAATGTTTTGCTAAGAAATCTACCAATACAATTCATATTTTTGTATGTTATGTAATAACCTTGTTTTATGCAATAATTCAATCTTTACATGTATTTTCTATGCAACACGTTAAATGCTGTATTCAGATACTGTATGTTTGCGTTGTTGGACATTCCATGGCTATTGTATAGAGATTTGCATCGTCTACCAAACCAGAAAAGGAGGGAAAAAAAAGTAAAAAGGACTTTGGCTTATACAGCTTAGTTTGCTGTCCACTAAAATTCCAGTGTCAGGCCGCTGCTGCCAAGGCCAATAAGATAACTGGTTGCATCAAAAGGGGAATAGATGTCAGTGATGAGAACATAGTCCTACCACTTTACAAATCGCTAGTCAGACCACACGTGTACAGTTCTGGTCTCCTGACAAGGCAGACAGAGTTGGAGAAGGTTCAGAAGAGGGCAACTAAAGTAATAACTGGAATGGACGGACTACAGTACCTTGAAGGATTATCAAAATTAGGGTTATTCACTTTAGAAAAAAAAAAGGCTTAGAAAACTAAGGGGCCATCTAATATACATGTATAAATATATTAGGGATCAGTAGAGATCTCTCCCATTATCTATTTATCCCCAGGACTGTGACAAGGGGACATTCTCTGAGTCTAGAGGAAAGAAAGTTTGTACACAAACACAGAAGAGGATTCTTTACGGTAAGAGTGGTGAGACTATGGAATTCATTAAGAGTTCAAAAGGGGCCTGGATGTATTTCTGGAGTGTAATTTTACATGTTATAGTTAGAGATGGGCTGTTGATCCAGGGAGTTATTCTGACTGAGCATGCAATTGTTAGATTGCTTCTCCTATAGACTGCAATGAGTTACCATTGCAGTCTAACAGGCTTAACTGGATGGACAGATGTCTTTTTCAGCCTTATAAACTATGTTACTATGAGTACTACATTGCATCTGATTATGCACGGCTTTAGTCACCCAACAAATTCCTCAGCCAGAACACAGGCACCTGATCTTGTGGACATTCAAGTGAGTACCACTAGACCAGGGATACCGTGTTCCCTGTGTTGAATAGTGGCAATTGCTCATGTCCACTGCCTCCCCACGCAATATGGTACTGCCTAAGATGGAGTATAGTGTTTGACCATCTTCTGCAGTTGAATGGGCCTGCAGCAGGCATGCACAACCGCTGCTTCATTTAAACAAGAAAACACAGGATCTCCATTCTTGTGATTAGCAGGGATCTCAGCAGTCAAACCCTACAGATGAGATTGAGATACTTGCAGAAGGTATGTTTATCCACCCTGCCATTGACAACACCTGTGCCGTCAGCTTTGCAGGATAAAAACCTGCCGACATACTCCCTTCAGGAACCTGCTTAAAGACAATTTTGAAACCTGGAAACCTGTCACATTGCTAATGCAGTCCTATCTGTAGGAAACCTGTTTCTGTGCAGGGAGATATACTTTTGGAAAAAAGCATAGCCTATAACTGATCTTAAAAGGGGTATTCTGGTTGTATCAAGTTCTCCCCATAGTATAGGAGATGCTATTAGATTGGTGGGGGTCCTACCGCTGGGACCCCACTGATCACGAGGACCCTGTAGCCCATAGAGGCATACTGTCAGGCATGAGCAAAGGTAATCCATTCTTTTCTATGCGATTTACAGGAATAGCTCTGCTGTACTTGGGTCATTTACAGAACTCATCTCCCATATAAATGAATGGAGCAGCTGCATTCATGCCTGACCGGCTCCTTTGTTCATTTCAGAGGACTCCATGGGGTCCCAGCAGTATACCTCCCACCAATCTAATAGTTACCTTCTAATCTGTGGGAATAGCTCTGAATACCCATTTAATGCTTGCTCAATCTGGATTTAGGAGTCCAGTGGGCAGTGCTCCTCAGTGACTGAGCACCATCTCTGTATGCAGTTTTACAGAGAAGACTGTTAATCGAGTAGGACCACCTAAATGGACTCCTAAGCTGAGAACGTCCACTAAATCAAATAGTTAGACTTAATGCCTTCTGTACCTCTGCCGTACATGTACAGAGGAAGCCTGGTATTTAAAAATGGTGCCTGCTCAGAGGCACACCGATCAGACATTTCATCCCTTAGATGCGGTGGTCAATTGTGACCATGGCACCAGAACAGCTTTTCCCTGGAGCACTGTACTTCGTGGCCCTGAAAAGCTATCCCGCACTGAGAGGGAAGATGTACATTGTGGCGGGCTCAAGGCTACCACAGCAGTATACAGTATATTGTATTTCCCAATAGCTGCAACAGTAACTCATAGTTTATACAAGCAGCAATCTAACAATTGCGCCTTAGTCAGTATGAGGAGACTTATTAGGCCATACATGCTCCTCTGGAATTCTGGAAAGAAAAGGGATGCAAATGAGCTCTTAAGCTCTGCCTCTAATGCCACCAGATGAAAGGCAGCTATCCGACAAGCTACATATGTAGGGGGGGGGGGGGGGCTACATATGTACTTGAATAAAGAGATTGAACAAAAGCTGTGTGAAGAGTACGTTGAAGTTAATCTCCAACATCCAATCCTGGCCGGGGGGGTCGAAACGACAGAAGATTGTCTCAGGTGTCTTGAGCCTATCCTGTTGACAGCCCCCCAGCGGAGATGATTATTTTATTATTTTTATATACTTGTTTTTATTTAGGACTATCCTTTAAAATGGTTGAATATTCATAAATCCTTTAAATATTTACTTGTCGTCATACTACTTTTGCTCTTGATTATCCCCTAAGGGACGAATCAACATTTATCTATTGACATCGCATACTATACACCTGATCTTCAGAGAGTGGCGCTATCACTTAACACTATCTTTTCCCTGTATAAGGAACTTGTCTTTGATCACAAAAATCCAGCTGCCTTCCCCACTTCAATCCTAACATGAATATTTCTCCTCTTTCTTTCATCACTGGTGGTGCCAAACATTTTTTAAATGTCCATAACTAATAAAAATATTAAAAAGTTCTTACTATAGTTCCCCCCCCCAAAACCTGTTACTAGTTTATTCACAGGCCCAATATATCAGGGATGCCCAACCTGCAGCTCTCCATAAAAGTATTTCTCTTCGTTTCATTATTCTCCCACATTTATGCCATAAGAAAAGTCTGTCCTTACATTGAGAATGTTTTTTTGTAGAACGATAAAGAAACCAGTAATATTTATTATGATCATATATTATACTAGCAAAAGGACCCGGCTTTGCACGGGTATATGTCATCTATTTCATTTAATGTTTGTGTGTTAAAAAAGATAACAGTATCCCCCATAACAGTGAAATCTACAGTACCCCACCATGCAACACTGACCCCCAACAGTGCCCCGCCTCCTTAAAATGGGACCTTCACAGCAGTCTGCCCCTTTAACAGTACGTTCCACAGCACTCCACAGTGGCCCACTCCCTCAACAGTGACCTCTACAGTACCCACCGCTCAACACTGACTAAGTTACAGTCCACTTAACTGACCTCCACCATACCCGGCCCCCTTAACAGTGACCTCCACAGCATCCCGCCCCCTTAACAATGACCTGCACAGTAGCCCATCTCCTTACAGTGATTTCCACAACACCGTGCCCCCTTAACAGTGGCCTCTATAGCAAAGTGCCCCTAACACTGACCTCCATAGCAGACCGTCCCCTTAACTGTGACCTCCACAGCACCCTGCCCCTTAAAAAATGGCTGGGTTGTTATGGAAACCTGGAGTAAAACTGTATGTGGAGACTAGGGGCCTCCTCCCTCTCGGTTGATACCGCACAGTGATGGGTGTATCACGGTGGCCGTGTATCATTGGAAATTGCAGCATTCTAGAGAGCAGAGACCCAGTCTAAAACCTGTGTGCAAAATTTCGTGATTGTAAATGCAACGGTGCGGATTCCTTTAGGCCTTCCACTCAGGTTTTAGTTCTCACACTGTGGTTGTGGTGCCCTCCCATCTTATTTTACTAAGGGGCCCTATTCATTATAAATATGCCCTGCTATATAATTCATACTAGTATAATAATCTGAGTACAATTGTGCTGTAACAAAGATTTTCACATACCATTAGAACACATGCTTGTTTCCCATCCATAAAGCCTTTGGGAATGGAATTCGGAGTTAGAATTTCATATCTGGGAGAAGGAGAAATATTGCTCAGTGAATGACACATGCTCATCAATTCTGAAAAGTGCTCTGGCAAGTATGATCACTCTCCCCTACAGCAGAACATTTCAAACATTTAGCTTCCCTTTCACCACCTCCTAGACTGAAATATTTCCGCCACCTGCCAATGACTTTCCTCGTCTTCATGAACACAAACTCATTATGGCTCAATTGAGAACCTTTGGAACGTGCTGGAGAAGACTTTTCACAGTGGTCAAAGTCCAATTATCAATACAAGATCTTGGGGAAAAGTTAGTGAAACTCTGGACAGAAATAAGCTTGTGAAAACGGTCACTGCGTGCCGTAATCAGAGCTAAAGGTGGTCCAGTGACTTTTTGGGCCAGGCATTGTAAATACCAGTCTGGAATAATATGCGATAACTAAATAAAAGCAAGCTAAAAAGATACCAGCAGTAGTACATCGATATTTTACTACCATGCATATGCTATATTAGAATATATAAATAATGACCAGGCTGTGACAGCATAGTAGACCCCATACAACCTCAATGCATTTTCCACATCACTTCATCAATAGGTATGAATGATAATTGATTAATGTGAGCCTTAAATGCCATTTGCTGAAGTGAGACAACTCCTTAAGTACTGGCTATTTATCATGTAGACCTTTATTTATCATGCATGTATAATCCAGCAGTGGTGGCTGTGCTTGCACACTACAGGAAAAAATATATCCTATAGTGTGCAAACATGGCCACTGCTGGTTTGAAGGGTGTTTTAACACCTGGATATGGGCAGTGTACGTGATGGCAAAATAATCAAGCCAGAAGAGGCAGCAAAATGGAATATCAATACATTAGTAAGTGCCTTGTATTAACCTTGTCTACATGATAAATGCCATTTGCCTGAAGTGAGAATCCATTTAATATATAATTGGCAGGTACTACTTAGGCTACTTTCACACTTGCGTTACCCTAGGTACACACCTAAGCGTTTTACAGCACGTTCAAACGCGCTGTAAAACGCACAACATGTGAAAAGCCATGCTTCCCTATGGGCATGGTTCACATTTGGGCGTTTTACAGCACGTTTGAACGCGCTGTAAAACGCCCCACGCCCAAACAAGTACATGAGCTTCTTTGGGGCGTTTTAACGCGCCTATGGACAATGATGCCATAGGGGAGAATCACTGAATCGCGCGTATGACGCGCGTTTCTTAGTTACAAAAACGCGCATCCAAAAACGCGCGATTCAGAAACGCCTAGGTGTGTTCCCAGCCTTAAGTGCGGATCCGTCTGTTATTTGCACAGACAGATCCATTTGCATTACCTTTAAAGAAAAATGCCAAAGTCAAAACGGATTAGTTTTGAATTACATTGAAAGTCAATGGGGGATGGATCAGTTTTCAAATGCACCATATTGTGTCATTGAAAACGGATCCATCCCCATTGACTTACATTGCAAGTCAAAATGGATACGTTCGGCTCCACATCGTCAGACAGACACCAAAATGCTGCAAGCTGCGTTTGTGTCTGCCTCCAGAACGGTATAGAGGCAGAACGGAGCTGAACTGATAATCCGTTCAGAATGCATTGGGGCTGAACTGATCCGTTTTGGACCATTTGTGAGAGCCCTGAAACGGATCTCACAAACTGAATCCAAAACGTCAGTGTGAAATATGTCCTATTCTTGTCCGTATCATGAACAATAATAGAGCGGCTTTCAGGGCCAGAAGTTCCGGACCTCAAAATTTGGAACACGTGAGCATCAGTGTTTTGCATATCCACAGTTTGCAGACCGCAAAACGGACATGCTGCATGAGGCCCCTTAGGATAGGTCATCAATAGACTGATGTGGTTTGGGGAGTCTAAACCCTCACCGATCAGCTGTTTCAAGTGGCTGTGGGGCTTGCCAGCACTGCATCCATTGTAGCAGCAGTGCAGGGTAATTACAGTCTCCTCTCCCAATGGGACAAAAAGTTGCAATTACCCTGCACCACCTGTACAACGTAGACAGCGTGTAAACAGTGAAGAAATAATGCAGCATTTGCATGAGCAAAAAATGCGTCTCGAATGAAAAGGGGGGGGGGGGGAATTCATTCTCAGGTCAATAGAGGGTTTTTTTTTTTTTTTGGGGGTACTTCTCCCCCTGAGGATTTTGCAAAAGTTACTCTAGTGCGAAACATTATAGGGAGACTAATCCAGAATAGCAGAAAAAGCTAGCAAAAAGAAACCAACCAAGGACGGCGAGAGTGGATGAGATGCCAACAATCTCATTCACATTTTTTGAAGAGGGCATTGATATGGATTTTAAACTCTCAGCATGTGCGTTTTGCCAATTTTCAATTTTTTCAAACAAGGAATCAATTAATTGAGAAAACATGTACAAAAGTGGTAGATCAGAGTTGAAATTCTCTACCTTTGACGGAATTCTTGGAAAACAATTCTATTAGGAAAGCCCTGTCGGCAGATTCTGATCCCTTCCAACACACCATTACAGCGCAGTTGATCTAGCACCAAGTGGGCATCCAGTTTACCAGCCTAGAAGGAAAGAAGGTAAAGACAGACTTTTCATAGTTAGTCTTTTTTTCTTTGCATGGATGGTAAAATCGAGCCACAACATACCTTTTTCTCATGATTTGGGATAATGCAGCGTACAAAGTTTGGGTTTGTGTTTCTTAGAGTAGCCATGAGTTTTGACAGTTGTTCCTTATACAACTGACCTACAGTACGGAACATTCCTTTTCTGGTCTTGAAAACACCAGGCAAAGCTGAATCACTCATGCCTGCTACTTGATCCAAGCCAACAATGCGATCCACTACAATTGTGATAGAAAAATCAGGAGAAATTTAAGGGAATTTCTAAATGTCAAGGAATATAAAAAAAACATTGCATTACGTGTTGAGGTTACATACAAGACTTGCTCAAATACTGCCAAGACTTACCTACAGCAAATTGGCAAGTTCAATAACCAATTGAATAGTGCTTTAGCCAAACCTTTCTTGCCAAAAGTCAGTTTTACAATGTTATAAAAAGAGACAAGACAAGCAACAATTCTAACAATCCATGCAAAGTGCATATTGGTGACTAGAGTAATGAAATATATCACATTGTGGCATTGTGCTCATGCTTCAGGTTTTTATACAGTCCTTAGAAGCCCCCAGACATTTTGGACACACACAGAGACCGAGACCCACACCCCCACCCCAAGACCGAGACCCCCCACACACACAGAGAGACCGAGACCCACACACACACACAGAGAGACCGAGACCCACACACACACAGACCGAGACACACACACACACACACACACACACACACACACACACACAGAGAGACCGAGACCCACACACACACACACAGAGAGACCGAGACCCACACACACACACACACACACACACACACACACACAGAGACCGAGACCCACCCACACACACACAGAGAGACCGAGACCCACCCACACACACACAGAGAGACCGAGACCCACACACACACACAGAGAGACCGAGACCCACACACACACACACAGAGAGACCGAGACCCACACACACACACAGAGAGACCGAGACCCACACACACACACAGAGAGACCGAGACCCACACACACACACAGAGAGACCGAGACCCACACACACACACAGAGAGACCGAGACCCACACACACACACACAGAGAGACCGAGACCCACACACACACACAGAGAGACCGAGACCCACACACACACAGAGAGACCGAGACCCACACACACACACACAGAGAGACCGAGACCCACACACACACACACAGAGACCGAGACCCACACACACACACACAGAGAGACCGAGACCCACACACACACACACACAGAGAGACCGAGACCCACACACACACACAGAGAGACCGAGACCCACACACACACACACACACACACACACACACACACACACACAGAGAGACCGAGACCCACCCACACACACACACACACACACACACACACACAGAGAGACCGAGACCCACACACACACACACACACAGAGAGACCGAGACCCACACACACACACACACACACAGACAGAGACCCACACACACACACACAGAGACCGAGACCCACACACACAGAGACCGAGACCCACACACACACAGAGACCGAGACCCACACACACACAGAGAGACCGAGACCCACACACACACACACACACACACACACACAGAGAGACCGAGACCCACACACACAGAGACCGAGACCCACACACACAGAGACCGAGACCCACACACACACAGAGACCAAGACCCACACACACACAGAGACCAAGACCCACACACACACACACAGAGACCGAGACCCACACACACACACACACACAGACACGAGACCGAGACACACACACACACACACACAGAGAGACCGAGACCCACACACACACACACACACACAGAGAGACCGAGACCCACACACACACACACACACACACAGAGACCGAGACCCACACACACACACACACACACACACAGAGAGACCGAGACACACACACACAGAGAGACCGAGACCCACACACACACACACACACAGAGAGACCGAGACCCACACACACACACACACACACACACACACACACACAGAGACCGAGACCCACACACACACACACAGAGAGACCGAGACCCACACACACACACAGAGACAGAGACAGAGACCCACACAAACACACAGAGACCGAGACCCACACAAACACACAGAGACCGAGACCCACACGCGCCTTGATTGATCATACCTTCACTCCAGAATTCTGGCATCAAAAAGTCCCAAAATAGGGCATTTGCGACTTTTCACACTCATTTGCGCATAATTTTGTAACTTTTTACACGTGTATACCACTCACTCGTTTTGTAAAAATGGGCGTGCTTAGCCATGTTAATGAGTTTCACTCCAGATTTATCATTGGGACTTTTTTAAAAAGTCGCAAAAAAGTCCCAATTTCACTCCAGTGAGGATCATGCTTATATTATACGACTTAATAGAACATGCGATTTTTGTACAGTTGCTGCCATCAAACCACATTTATCACAGTATTAAAGGACCATTAATTAATCTGACTGAGCCAAAAGTGACTTTGGACTTATATGAAATTGAAGCAAGATGGAAGTGTAATGATGACAGAGACACTCTCTCTATCTCGTTTAGAAGCCCATAAAAAGCTCTGGTGCAACCAATTACCTTCAGAAGTCACATAATTAGTGAAATGATGTCCAACTGTGTGCACTCTAAGTGTCACATGATCTGTCATTACATATACACACCTTTTTTGAAAGGCCCCAGAGGCTGCAACACCCAAGCAAGAGGCATCACTAACCAAACACTGCCAAAGACCAAAGGAACTCTCCAAACAAGTAAGGGACAATGGTTGTTGAGAAGTACAAATCTTTGAGGATCTCCAGGAGCACCATTAAATCTATCATAACCAAATGCAAAGAACATGGCACAACTAGCAAACCTGCCAAGAGACGGCCGCCTACCAAAATTTATGGACCGGGCAAGGAGGGCATTAAATCCGAGGCAGCACAGAGACATAAGGTAACCCTGGAGGAGCTGCAGAGTTCAACAGCAGAGACTGGAGTATCTGTACATAGGACGACAATAAGCCATACGCTCCATAGAGTTGGGCTTTATGGCAGAGTGGCCAGAAGCAAGCCATTACTTTCAGCTAAAAACCAAGGCACATTGTGAGTTTGCAAAAATGTACGTGTGGGAGACAACCAAAACGTATGGAGGAAGGTGCTCTGGTCTGACGAGACTAAAATTTTACATTTTTGGCCAAAGAACACTATGTCTGGCACAAACCCAACACATCACCCAAAGACCATTCCCACAGTGAAACATGGTGGTGGCAGCATCATGCTGTGGGGATGTTTTTTTATCAGCCAGGACTGTGAAACTGGTTAGAGTTGAGGGAAAGATTGTGCTCAATACAGGGCATGTTCTGTAAATTAAATGATACAACCTGGAATTAACATGGATTGTTTGAGGGTTTGCACCAAAACATAAAAAAAGTCAAGGGGGAGTGTGAATACTTTTGCCCCCCTCTCGTAAACGAAGGCAGCATTTTCGAGTCACAGTGCAATAGTGACCCATCCGGCACGTTTCTGCTCTAGTCTATGGAGCCTTTGTCAAGCTAACGATAAGTGTGTTTTTTTTTTTCCCCACACACGACGGGGCACAAGTCTATAAAATATAGCTTTAAACAAACATTAATGAGCTGGCAGGAGTTCAGAGAGCAGGGTTACACATGAGCTGTCAGCTGCCGGAAGTTTATACAGATAGCCTGACACTTTAGAAATACATGACAGCTGTAGAGAAAACTGTTGACATTTTTTTAATAAAGACCAATTAAAAATTGTCTGGGTCGGAAAAAGTATCAAAGTTATAGATGAGCGCATTTCATATTTTTAGAAGTCTATGGGCTGCAAAACAGATCTGTCCCAGGATTCCGTTGTGCATTCCGTCATAGAATTGCGTTATTGTCTGTGGTAATGGAATCCATAACACAATTCCCTTTTACCACCAAACGAAGTGTGAACGAATTTCATAAGTAGAAATTCGCTCATCACTAACCAAAATAAAAGATTCATTACTCAACCGACACATTTTCACCACCACTGTTTCAGTCTGCTCTAGTCTTTGTTTACAGAGCTCCAGTGATCATTAGGCAGTCAACCAACATGATCCCTGAAGGCAGTCACTGACCTCAGCAGTTTCTGGCCATCTGGCTATATACCGCTGAGATCAGAGATACAGAGCAGCAGGGACCACTGTGGCAGCACTGGAATGTTGAAAAGTTTATTAGGCGAGTGATATGACTTGAAATTTCCCTCCCGTTTGGCCAAATAGCATGAAGACTGTTCACAACCTAGTCAATTCTCACTATTCTCTAGTGATTCTTAGAGATACTACACTTTTGAGGGCTGGTGTTTAAATGCTTTGTGAAGATCAGACAGGCAAGTGAATAGCCACACCATGCACAATACCTTTCTGGCTTTATGACCTAGACATTGGAAGAAAGAGATGAGTTGTAAGGCTAGATGGTAGTAGTTCTACCAGCATTATGTATAAAACAGTCTTACAATGAACACGCTTGTTTACACCTAGAAAAATGACGTTACATTGTACCTGCAATATTCATTTATTTTATACATGGAAAAAGGGCTTTAAAGAGTAACTACACTTTTTTTCAATATGTCATAGGGACATTAGTGTTTTGATCGGGGGCTCCCAGCACAGAGACCCCCACCGACTGCTAGAACAAGGGGTCAGAAGCGCTCAGTTGAGCGCAGCTTATCCTCGCTGCCGAGTGCGAGATTGTAGACAAACTTATAGACTTTCTATTGAGTTTGTCTACAGTCTCGTGCTCAGCAGCAAGGAGAAGCTCGGCTGAGCCCTTCTGACCCCTCGTTCTAGCAATCGGTGGGGGTCTCAGAGCTGGGACCCCCGCCGATCAAAACACTTCTGATATGTACCTATGACATAGCAAAATTGAAAAAATAAAGTGTAGTTACTCTTTAATAATTATCTCTTACCATCTTTCCAAAGGTCTGACACAAACTTATCAGACGACTGATTCAGAAGTGTTGCAATATTGTCATTAAGTGGGTCCATATTCTTCATAAGCCAATTATCAGCTTTGTAATCAACCTAATGGAGATAAAAAAAAAAAAAAAAAAAAAGAAGTTACAACCTCCATCTGATTGCCCGAGCCCAAATTCAAATATATTTCATAAGTACACCCCCCCCCTACCCAGTTATCTCCCCGCTGTACCCTTACTGAAGGCTACTAGCAATTCATTCATAACTTCTAGTAGAAATAAAAAAGGAATGGCATAACAGCCATAAGAAAAGATGTTCCAGAATTACATTGGGAATGCATGAAGCTATAAAAAAAAAAAAAAAAAAAAAAAAAAAAAAAAACAGGAATGTCAGGAGTGGTGAAAGGTCCTCTTTAAATGCTGCGATAAAAGTATGATCACGGCATCTAAAAGCTCAAATAACCCGGAAGCGTGTGCTCCTCTGCGTCCAATGAGGTTGCCGGTAATTTAAGTCAATATGCTAGGTCTCTGACGCAGGGTATCCCAGGGTATTAAAGCCACAATTCTTATACCAGCCAGCAGGTGGCAGGCCAACATAAGAAATTAGCAATTCTCTTATGGATCTGTAAGAACCATAACGGTTCAGGAAAAAAATAAAAGTTATGGGGGTCAGAACATGGAATTGTGTTTCCCCCCCAATTCCACCCCATTAGGATTCTCCCCCCCCCCCCACTACACTGTATGCCATATTAAACAGTGCACACCTCCAGAATACCAAGGGTTAATTGAGGGGGGGGGGGGGGGGAAAAAAAAAAAAAAAAAAACAGGATTTAAACAGTAGGCCCTCTGCAAGGAAGGCAAAAATACTTACCTCCTGGCTACAGACCTACCATATTGAGAAGTGGTTTTACTTACTAGGCCGCAAGTGATGTACAAGATACCATGCTATGACACAGCTCTAGGATAAATTTTACTTTCCTAATACTGATGCATAAAACTCCACACACCTGGTTCAACATCTATTCCTCAGTGTAATAGGCAGTCTGAGAAAGAGCCGACTGTAAACATATGAGAAGCAAGATGGCATCGGCTGCTTCGCTCCTTACTAGAGACGAGCGAATTTTTTTAAAATTTGATTCAAATTTTTTTGGAAAAAAAAAATTAGTTTGACACGCTTTTTTTGTGGCAAATAACGGTAAAAAAAAAAGAAACAGCAATTTCCTGGCTGCAGAGAGCCTTTATAGTGGTGTAGGATCTTGACAGAGGTCGGTCTCTCTACATTTTGGGTGGACAGGCAAGTTCTTCTTTGGGTAACTTTGGCCCACACCGCACTAAACACCATCTCTGATGCCACACTACTGGAAGGGCAGGACCGCTTTTCCAGGGCAAACTGCCAGTTGCAACCACAAATCCAGTTTGGCTGCCCAGTAGTCCAGTGGAGCTTCAATGTGGGATGGCAGGTTGCTGTCCAAGTATGCCACCACCTGATTGTTCAGGTCCTGCTCCAGGTCTACCTGCTGCTAGTGAGTAATTTCTTCACTAGGCGGGTGAAGAAAGCTGCTCAGACTCTAGACTCAAGTTGCTGCTGATGGAGCTGGAAATTGCTCCTACCCTCCCACAGCAGCCATGACAGAGGAATGCGAGCCAAGAGGGACCCCCCGGTCGGACCTGTGAGGCTGTACGATGGGGCAGATAGGCAGTGGCCGACTACATAGGATGTCTATATAGTAGTTCAGTTTGTCCTCCCTCTCAGCAGGTGTAAAAGAAAAAAAACAGTAGCAATAGTCCAACAAGGTGGAGAGCCAGAAGTCATCCCTCCGCCAAATGCTGACAATTCAGCTGTCACTACGCAAGCAAGCATGCAGTGGGCCATTTGTGCAAGTGACTTGGAGGGACTCCCTGCCTCCATCTCCACTGCATACTGCCACGGTGCGTCTGGGTCCTCTGCCTCATCGCCCTGTAGCTCCTCTGGCTGGTCTTGCTCCTCCTCTCCTGTCACCTGTGTTTAAAAAGGACTATGTTCATCCCGTAGTCCTGGCGACTGACAAATAACGTGACCTCCACAAAGGGCCTGAGCAATCGGCAGGTGTCACGCATGAGCTGCTACTGGCTGACAAAGTTACCCAGGGGAGTACGCCTGTCTGCTTGGATCATCAAGAAGTCGTTGATTACCTCTCTGTTTGTATGGTCTGTCCAACATATGGAGGGTGGAATTCCAACGGGTGGAAACGTCACATATTAGCCTATGTTATGGGATGCTGTGCTTTGCGGTGTACGAGTGGATGAAGTGCATGCAAAGTTTCCTGGCCATTTTTGGGATGTCTTGCAGATGGAAGACTTCAGGAACCACTTGACAACCAGATTGAACACGTGTACCAGGCAAGACGCATGGCTCAGTTCTCCTTAATGCAGCTTTGACACCATGTTCTTCCCGTTGCCGGTCACCATGATTTTTAGTTGTTGCGGAGAAAGCCAGGATTCGATTTCTTTCTGAAGGACAAAGCAGTTCCTCCCCGAATGCAGACAGAGCAGATAAAAACACATGAATAGTTTCAACCTACTAAAGCTGCTTGTTTTAATTGTGAAAAAAATGGTAAAGAAAGTCTGCTGGTGTGTTGTCATCAGCGTCTTCATTATGTTTACTGCAGGACCCACAGCCACGTAATTCTGTGCATACAGCAAAAGGAGGTTTACAATCACCAATCAATTTTCCCAAAAAAAAAAAAAAAAAATTGAAATAAAAGGTCACCAAAATTCTGTTTATACAGAATGCTTCAATCACCCATCAATTTTCCCCAAAAAAGTCTGTTATACATAAAAATTTCACCACGATGCAATTCAGTCCATACTGCAAAAAGGCCTTTACCACATATAACTGCACCACTGAACGGCAAATAGGCCCTTATTTTTTTCCACTTTTACACTACACAAGGATTTAACATATATTTGCAGTTCAGTGTTGCACTTATAGAAACATAGAATGTGTCGGCAGATAAGAACCATTTGGCCCATCTAGTCTGCCCAATATACTGAATACTATGAATAGCCCCAGGCCCTATCTTATATGAAGGATGGCCTTATGCCTATCCCATGCATGCTTAAACTCCTTCACTGTATTTGCAGCTACCACTTCTGCAGGAAGGCTATTCCATGCGTCCACT
Organism: Bufotes viridis; assembly: GCA_033119425.1. Taxonomy (NCBI): domain Eukaryota; kingdom Metazoa; phylum Chordata; class Amphibia; order Anura; family Bufonidae; genus Bufotes; species Bufotes viridis. The sequence goes on along the minus strand of CM065596.1, from coordinate 91,462,654 downwards.
ACTCGCTCAGTAAAGTAATTCTTCCTGATGTTACTTTTAAACCTTTGCCCCTCTAATTTAAAACTATGTCCTCTTGTAGCAGTTTTTCTTCTTTTAAATATTCTCTCCTCTTTTACCGTGATGCTTCCCTTTATGTATTTAAAAGTTTCTATCATATCCCCTCTGTCTTCTTACTTCCAAGCTATACATGTTAAGGTCCTTTAACCTTTCCTGGTAAGTTTTGTCCTGCAATTCATGTACTAGTTTAGTAGCTCTTCTCTGAACTCTCTCCAATTGAACTCTCCTATTTTTATTTTGCCACTAATACACGTCAAAAAGGGCTGTCATTTTCTCAACGGCTAATAAGTCCCTTTTTCCCCCACTACTACAAGCCAAAAAATGCTTTAGAACATAACTGCACCGCACAAGGGCAAATAAGATGTAGAAATATTCCCTTGTAATAAACCCCATTAATGCCTGTATCAAAAACAGCACTTCCACCCTAATAGTTTGCTGGAATTACAGAGCTGTATAAATGGCAATTTGGATCCCCAGTCAGTGCAGCAAGGTGTAAATCGTATTGTTCCAATTACCCAGGCTGTAACCTCCCCTACTGAACCCTCTTCAACAAATACTGTAGAATGATTCCTCCCTATCCTTTCCCTACTTTCACGCTAGCGTTTTTGCGGATCAGTCATGGATCTGCAAAAACACTTCTGTTACAATACAACCGCATGCCTCTGTCATGAACGGATACGGTTGTATTAGGTCTTCTATAGCCATGACTGATCCGTCTTGACCACCATTGAAAGTCAATGGGGGGGCGGATCAGTTTTCTATTGTGCCAGATTGTGTCAGAGAAAACAGATCCGCTACAGGCAGACAACAAAACGCTGCAGGCAGCGTTTTTGGTGTCCACCTCCAGAGCAGAATGGTGACTGAACGGAGACAAACTGATGCATTCTGAGCGGATCCTTTTCCATTCAGAATGCATTAGGGCAAAACTGATCCGTTTTGGACCACTTTTGAAAGCCCTGAACGGATCTCAAACGGAAAGCCCAAATGCTAGTGTGAAAGTAGCCTAAAGTCGTTTTTTTTAGCCCAATAACGTTTTCTTCTAAGACTGTCCCTTGCGCCTTCTGACGTCTCCCTGCACCGAGTACGCTGATAAATGGCAGAATCTAAGATAGTTGAATCTATTTAAAGGGCTATGACATCACAGGACTGGCTGCATACATGGCATTATGGGTGATCCTGCCTTCCCAGAGTTCCTTGCTCCATGTCCTCACACATGGAGCAGCCATTTTAGGAAAAAATGCGATTAGTTACCACGAAGCGCGAGGAAATTCAGCTTCGGTGCGAAACGAATATTTCCTGTAATTCGGATCGCATTCCACTTTGTCAGCTTCGATCTGGTCATCTCTAGTCCTTCATGCTTGATGCCTAGTTCTGTCAATCAAGGGAGGAGGGAGTGTGCAGAGCAGTGTTTTCTTCAACTATGGCATTTTCCATATGTGATAAATACATGAATATTTTAATAGTACGGAAGTTTTGGGACACTGCAGAGCAAGTTATTTTTTTAATGTACATTTTATAAATTTTTTTTTTTTTTTTTACAGGGAATTTAATGGGGAAAGCGTTGATTCGAATTTTTATATTTTTTACCGGGTTTCACCCCTTCTAAAAGTCCCCCTAGGGGACTAGAACAAGTGGTCATCGAATCACATGTCCCATAGATCACCACTGTACTCTAAGGGAGATTCAATATGGTCCTACGGAGCCCTGCCTATGACATGACTTTACAAGGAACTATGGCTATGGTAGTATTAGACCCTTCAGAGGTACCAAGGTTACCACAGGAGAACTTACTGCTCCCTTGATCATCGCAGACGTGATCAGTTTGAGCCTCTGAAGTGCAGCAATCCTGGGGACAGGCCTTTCAGATATCATGGTTGCAGATTAAACATTAGCTCTGGGTGTCTGCTGTGGAGAACAGCAGGTACCCGGCACCACGTTTAATGACCCTACTTCTGCCGTATTTGGTAGTAAAGCAGTAGGGAAGTGGTTAAGGAGTACTCAACACCAAGCATACCAAGTTATATTACCATATGGAGAAGATATAAATTTTTTACTCCACAAGTTAGATTTCCAAGTTAATGTCTTTTTCCTTTGAAGAAATGCTTTTTAAATGGAGGAAATTGCTAAAATAAAAACAGCTCCACATATTTGGTATTGCCGCATATGTAATGACCCACTCTATACAATTATTTAACTTATCCTGAATGACGACACCGTAAAAAATATGATAGAATTGCTGTTTGTGTATTCACAACAATACAAAAAAAAAGGAATAAAAAGTGATCAAGTAGTATGTCCCCCAAAGTCTGGAGGAAAGAAGGTTTGTACACAAACATAGAAGAGGATTCTTTACGGTAAGACCAGTGAGACTATGGAATGCTCTGCCTGAGGAGGTGGTGATGGTGAGTACAATAAAGGAATTCAAGAGGAGCCTGGATGTATTTCTGGAGTGTAATATTACAGGCTATAGGTACTAGAGATGGGTCGTTGATTCAGGGAGTTATTCTGATTGCCTGAATGGAGTCGGGAAGGTATTTTTCACTCCCCTTAAGTGGGGAAAATTGGCATCTACCTCACAGGGTTTTTTTGCCTTCCTCTGGATCAGCTAGCAGGATGACAGGCCTAACTTTACGGACATGTCTTTTTTCCGGCCTTCTGTACCATGTTACTTTATGTACTATGGCTATGTTAAAGCTAATACAACCGGATCTGTTCATAACAGATGCAGCCGGCTGTATTATAGTGACGGAAGCTTTTTTTGCCAATCCATGACAGATCCAGCAAAAACGCTCATGAGAGATTAGCCCGATTGACAATCCACTCATCACCTCTCAGCTTCCATATATAACCTCTTCTCTAGGCCTCTCACAACACATTAAGTTAAGGGCGCAATCATTTTTGTCCTGGCCAATTTCATTAGTTTGTTGTAGAAGTTATAAAATTTGAAACCAGTCTGATTCTTAGTTGATTTTCAGTTGATTTAAGTTTTGATTTATTACTACTTTTGTCAGTTTTAAGTTATTTCAGTGACTATTGTGGGTTTTTTTTAATCGAAGAGTACCAACAATTTTGTCTGTTTGTGCACATAACAATTTTCACTAAATCTTCTCCCACAAAGATGTATAAATCTGCTTAGCATCTCCTGCTCAATACATGTGATGCCTGCAGATTGCACTGCAGGAAGAACTGACTGGTTTTCTTTGACCCCTTACATACAGGAACAAATTTTCGATTTTGTATTTTCCTCCCCACATTCCAATTGTCATAACTTTTGAAATTTTCCGTTCATATAACCATACGAGTGTATTTTTTGCGGGAAATGTGGTTTTTAAAGGCACCTTTTAATTTAGCATGTCTATCTAACAAAAAAATGTTTATATTTTAAGGATTCAGATGTTTTTTGGATGAGGCAATACCAGTTATACAATGATATAAACAAAAAAAAAATATGTAAAAATGGGAAAGGTGGGTGATCAAACTTAGTATATTGTTAAAGTAAAAATAAAACCGTTGTGAAAGGCGATTAGCATAGTGTGCCGTGACAGTAGCACTATGCCAGGGGTGAGTAACCTGCGGTACTCCAGATGATTGAAACTACAATTCCCATCATGCGCCATTTACCTCTATGAGCATTCTGAGAAAGTAGTTGTAGTTTCATAACAGCTGGAGTGCTGCAGGATAGGATGCCCACCCCTATGCCAGCAGAGTCTAGCTCCTCGGTTGAGGAATGAGTTTTTAAAAGCCATTCCTTCTGTGAAATGATCGACATTCTCCACAACTTGTGAACTAAACCAGCATTAAAAGGGTTGTCCCATCTGAACATGAAGGAGAGAGTCATCCCTATATTAACTAGGCCCATCATGAACATTAAAGCACAGACACTGGAAAATAGCCTGCTATAGGAAGAAATCCTATAGCAGTAACGGACAAAGCTACGCATGTTCAATTTTCTCCATTCACAAAGGAGTCTCATTCTTGATAGAAGCAGTGCCATTAATTTAACAGGTGGGAATATCCCTTTAAGATGAACTAAGCTTGAAATAGACCTCATGTTCTGCTTATATAGTCACTGCCTTTTCACCCTGCCAAACTTCCACCTTTTCCACAGCATATAATACAACTCTAGCAGCACGTCTGTTTTTACCTTTTCAGTACTTTCAGTGACAGATATTTCACATTACCTTTCCAGCATAATGCATGATGCAAAAGTCAGCTTTATCTTTCAGCTGTTTTGGCTTTTGGAATTTTGGATGGGAGCCCTGCTCCTGAACCACTTTCTCAACAAAACTTTTATCTGTAGCTTTTGGAAACCAACACTCCTCATCCAGAAGAGCAAGTATACCAGGTGGACCAGCCTTAAGAAAATAACACAATTAGCAAAATGTTAAAGAAAAAAACCAAACACAATGAATGACAGATAAAAAGGCCCTCACAGGTCGTTCTATCAAATCAATACAAGGCTGAAGGTCCAAGCCAAAGTCTATGAAATTCCACTCAATCCCTTCTCGTTGGTACTCCTCTTGCTCTAGTATGAACATTGTGTGATTGAAAAGTTGTTGCAATTTCTCATTAGTGTAGTTGATACATAGCTGTTCAAATGAGTTTAGCTGTGAAGACAAAAACACAGTGTTAATATATATATATATATATATTTTTTTTTTTTTTTTTTTTTTTTTTTACACAATTCTTAGTTGCAGTATTCTGTTCAATGACATCTGCAAATTATCGAACATGCCTTACAAAAAATGTGTCATGGCATCCAAAGCCATTTAAAAAGGTTTTATTTCCATCTTGTACACAAAACATTGACTAGTAATTTCATTTGTCCCCAATCCATCACAGTGTCAAATGGGTACATTGTGCAACATATGAAGTTTTAGAGCTAACAAGTGCCCCGTTTTGGCCTTACATGGATCTTCCTCCTGCAGCTTTAGATGCAGCCTATGTACATTGACAATTACAGAATTTTATTTTAAATTGTAGGGCACAAGTTAGTTGAGAACAAATCAATGTATTCTCTGCCATCTATATACAGATCACTGATAACATTGGTTTAAAGACAACCCATCACCAATGTAAACTACAGGCAGCATGTTATAGAGCAGGCATGCTCAACCTGCGGCCCTCCAGCTGTTGCTAAACTACAACTCCCATCATTCCCTGACAGCCTACAGCTATCATCCTACAGAAGGGCATCATGGGAGTTGCAGTTTTAAAACAGCTGGAGGGCCACAGGTTGAGCATCCCTGTTATAGAGCATGAGCTGAACAGACCGCTATATAGTTTTATAGGGAAACATTCAGCAAAACCTGCCGGAATCTAAAGGGATAAAATGCTAATTCTGGGCTTTGAGGTTAAGGAGGTAGCCCCATCAGTGATTGAGAGACTTTCCTTTGACTGTCTACAAAGAGCTGTCAATCACAGATAGGACCGCCTCCTTGACTTAAATTCCTACTCATTCTAGGTGTTGAAGTTAAAGGGGTTGTCCAGGTTCAGAGATGAACCCGGACATACACATTTTCACCCAAACCGCCCCCTGACAACAGCGTCGTAGAATTTCATGCTTCGATGCTCTCCTTTGCCCTGCACTGAATCGCGCAGTGCAAAGGTATTTTCAGGAGATCCGGTGACATACGAGGCTCTCCTTAGGGCTGCAGAGGCTTCTGCCCAGCAGTGAGCTCGTTGACGGCACCGCCACTGATGGGCGGGCTTCAGCGTTGCCCTAGCCTGTAAGATGGCTAGGGCAGTGCTAAAGCAGGCCCATCAGATCCAGTGACATCACCGAACACACTGCTGGGCAGAAGCTTTCACCCGGCAGTGTGTTATTGTAAATAGAAGAGCCCTTGCCCTGCACGATCCAACGCAGGGCAAGGGAGCACATGCCAACATCAGGGGGGCTGCCTGGGTAAATATATGGGCATCTCCGGGTTCAGCTCTGAACCCGAACAACCCCTTTAATCTCTTAACACATAAGTGAATCTACTATTCCTGCTCTACAACACGCTGTCCGCAGCTTAGACAGCATGTTCAACATGACAGGTTCCTTGGTAAGAGAGCACAGATCACATACCAGTCATCCATATACATAGGAATGCAAGTCATCTTCTCTGCATGCCTTAAGGCAGCCTCTGTACAGTGAATACCTGTGATGTCCTAGCAGACATGAGAATGCAAAGCAGCACTTCTGCAGTTATCAGTGCCGTTTTCAGTAACATGAACCAAACTGTCCCCGTCACAGTACAGGATTGGACTGTTAGCGTACTAGCCCGATCCTAGTGATGGCACTGCATGAAGACGGGCACAGTGCCATCAACACCATGTAAATGAACAGGCTGCCAGCACCGGTATCATGCCATTTGCCCATTAATTTACACTGTATGGTTCAGAAGGGCTTAATCAGAGCCAATGGTCTGGGTGCCTAGTGTCAGCACCAGTGGCTAATAGTTGCAGCCATACCTACCAGGGGTAAAAGGAAGACCCAGATCAGAAGCAGCACTATTATACTATTAAAGACCATGAAGCTGACAATAGAAGAGTATTAACACAAAAAAAAAATAAGTGAAGAACCATTACCTCAAAAATCTCAAACCCTGCAATATCCAGAATCCCAATGAATGAAGCCCCTTGTCTTTTTGTTTTGTCTAAGGCTTTGTTAATTCGCATCACAAGCCAGCGGAACATGCGTTCATATGTTGCTTTAGCAAGGGCCTCTATAGCAAAGTCTGCCTAAATAGAGTAGGAAATAGAAATATAAAATGATGTTACCGGAACCATGTATTTACCAGAAGGTAACATTTGAATGGAAAAAAAAAAAAAAGTTGTTGGGGTTGGGGGGGGGTCGCCGGCTACAGCATCTGATGTACTTTACTTGAAGACAATACACTATATGAATGTTACATCAGGAATTTGTACTCCCAACGTGGCAATATATAAACAGGACATAAATGACTGATATTCAATTACTTTGCATCAAGACAGTATTACCAAAGAAGGACTTTCAACAACAAATTTTATCACTCCACTGCATTTTTGGGAAGCCAATTACAACACACAATATAGGTGTATATATTAGGGAACAACTTTCCCTTCTCTAAGTATTGATCCAAATACAGCATATACGGCTATTATAGCTATAGACACTATTAATTCACTAACTGTTTTTTGTATTTAATGGTTTTAAATTTTTATTAACTTTCCTTAACCATTTCTATTCATGGACCATGTTGCAATAAGTTCTTCCATATGTAATTATATATATATATATATATATATATATATATATATATATATCCTAGTGTCCAGGGGTCCCAGAGAGTTCACTTACACTCCCTACTCTAACCAACACCATTTAATTTCTACACACATGCACTCCTATATACAAGTTTTTATGTAAACTGTAATGTCTAGAATAAAGACCAACTAAATTCCAAATAAGTGTGCCTGCTACTTTTCCTACAGAATGAAACATTTACCTGTTCTTTCGTCTGTGCTTTCTGCACATAGTCTCGACCAACTTTTATACGTGGCATCAGGATTCCTCTAGTGAAGTCGTTAACATTGATTCCCAGGAGATGACACACCTTTTGAGCAGCTTAAAAATAACACATTAAAAGTTGTCAAGATCTGGACAACAATTAAACAAAACCTGTCACCACATAATGCAATGAAAACTGCAGAAAGCATGTTACAGAACAGGAGAAGCTAAGCATATATATAATATTGTGGGGAAAGATTCACTACAACTTGTATTTTATACATTTAAAACTCTGCAATTTTCTACAGTTGTACCAGGTGTAGGAGTTATCAGTGATAGCATTCCCTGTGTAAAGGTCCCTTTACACAGGGAATATGGAAGCAGGATTTTGGGGAAGAAAGTGTTGCTTTCCGATAAGTATGCTTGCAATGAGCAGATTAAGTATGGGGAGGAGCAATCACTAATGTCATTGCTCTTCCCATACAGACTCGTTTCCCAGCAGCAGATTGTGTTTACGACAAAATGACAAGTTTAAATGAACCTTTTCCCACAGAACTACCAATCTGCTACTCCTACTCTAACATACTGCACACACATGTTAAACGTAATTTAACAAAATTAAACGTAACAAAAATTTGTGGAAATACAGAACGAGGCAAAAGTTACACAATTTTTCATTCCATGGTTTCTTATTTTATTTTCTACATTGTAGATTCATACGGAAGACATGAAAATGAAGGAACACATGGAATCAAGCAGTAAAAACAAACAAAGTTTTATTAAAAGTATCCCCCTGTTACTTTGTTTATAGCTTTGCACTCTTGGCATTCTTTTAGCTTCACGAGGCAATTGCCTGGAATGTTTTCACTCAACAGATATGCCTTGACAAAAGTTAATTTGTGAACTTTTTTGCCTTCATAATATTGTATTGAATTGTGCAGAGGTAGGATACAGAGTTTGATCGGGTTTAGCCCTATTCCGTCTCCGTTCAATACATATGGCAAGAACCAATCAAATAAAGATCTAACAGTTAATTACTTTAAAGGGCCCTTTACACTGGCCAAGAATGTGCCAGATAATCCAACGAGTGTTTATAGGAACGCTTGTTAGCGATCTGGAAGGGTAAAGGTGCTGCAGATTACCTGATGTAAGAGCTAAACGCTCATTCATCGGGTAATCGCATCATTCGTGTAGTCACCTAAATTGCCATTTGCTGGCAGCAGCTGCGTAAATAGCCTCTGCTGTCAAACAATGAGTCTGTATGGGGACGAGCGATGGCATTAGCCTCCTTAGTCTCCTTCATTAATGGGCAGGCACTTGTCGGAAGTAACACTGCCTTTCCGACCATAACTTTCACAATTGGCCAGTTTAAAGGGACCTTAATACATGAAAGGTCAGCCAATCATAAAAGTTTTCAGAACTTTAAAAGCCATCTTCAAGTGCATTCATGAAAATCAAACACCATGATGAAACTGGCTCTCATGAGGACCACCACAGGAAAGGAAGGCCAAGAGTTACATCTGCTACAGAGGATAAGTTTATTAGAGTTGCCATCCTAGGCGACTAGAGCGCCTTATGAAGCTGAGAGAATGCCATGAGTGCAAAGCCATCAAAGCAAAAGCAGGCTACTTTACCTGGTACTGCATTAAAAATAAAAATAATAAACACATCTCAGGGAAACTCCCTTTCAGAAGTTTCCCCTTTAGTTTATAATTTTATGACCAAGTACATAGTTAATCCATTTAGTTGTCATTCACATAATGGTGCTTTCCATTCATCTGCAACAGAGCGCATGGGATGAGGACATGTCATCAATATTAAAAGCTCGGAGAACCCCTTTCAAAGCCTCCATCAGTTAGGCAGAGTTGGGCATGGCAGAGATATTTTATTATGCCAACTACCTGCACAGTATTTTACTACTAACAAAGTATAAGTTTACAGAAGCAAGTCAGTTGTAAAGTATTGGTGCTCAGAAGGTTAACAGAACAATAATGCATTGTCCTTTTATCCCCTTTCTGACACATGACGTAATAGTACATCATAGCGGGAAGTAACTTCCCGCATTTTGACGTACTATTACATCATGCTGATCAGACAGGCACCGCTCCGGTGCCTGCACAATTAATGCAGGGGCTCAGCAGCCACTGATAGCCGGGCCCCGGCTGTATCTGCCCGGCATCGCTGTTAAAGTTTGTAAAGTAATCTTGTAATAATTTGAGGGGTGTAGTTCCTAAAAATGGGGTAATTTATGGGCGATTTCTACTATGGAACTAAACTGGTCCTTAAAACGTGGTTTTTGAGGACATGTCAGATTTGCAAAAAATGGCCCCGGCGTAGAAGGGGGTTAAACAAATGAATTGGAGCGTATGATACAGCCGTGTGCAAATGGACTTGTAAATGCAGATCACAAAGTCGTCAAAGCAGATTAGGTTACTCTCACACAGGCATTGAGACATCTGGCAGAGAACAGCCTGCTTAAGTTCTCTGGAATCAGCAAAACTGGTAGTGCAGCCTGCCTGCCAGACCCATTCGACTATATTGCATATATGCTGGGATTCCGCAGGACAAAAAAAAAGTGGCATGCAGCAACTTTTGCACAGCAGAATCCCAGCATATATGCCGCAGAACAGCCAGATCCCATTATATTGTGTGGCAGACACGCTGTGCTTTCCAGCTATGCCCGATTCAGACTACTCTGGCCAGCTGTTCTCTGCCAGAACAGCCTGCTGGATGTCTCCAATGCTGGTGTGAAACTAGCCTTAAAGTTCTGACAATTATCAATTCATAGTATACCAGTGTTATCAGGCATGGAAGCTTGATCTGTGTTTCGCTCCTTCTTAAACACAATGTTGCCCAGCTGCAAAACACCAGAAACAACTTTCAGCAATCCTAGGAAAACAAATATTTCAAAGAATTAGAAGAACTCCCCCAGAAAGATCTTTCTTAAAAGTACTGTTGTCTTTTAATGCACACAGAGGCCAACACACATCCAGAAAGATCTGGTGAATTCTCTTTTGAACCAAGGAACAGTTTTAGAATAACCTATGATTAAAACGTGAACCTGTCCAAAATTTCACTAACTACCAGCAATGGCCATCAACATTGTAAAAGCATTATAACCATAACTATGTCATCTGTTTGTTTGTTTTTCCCCCCCCAGGACCAAGAAAGTAGTTTTTAGTGCCCAAGCCTGCTGCCCTTCTCCACTGTGCTTCTCCCACAACTTCCCAAAGCTTCCTCCCCTCTTCTCTGGCGTCATAGCGAGATGCCTTGGCAGGTTAGAAGAGCAGACCACGGGAAAGGGTTACAGGCTTGGGCGCTATGAAAAAGGAAAAGTCAACCAGCTGGGCACTTGGGGGGCCACTTTTCATAGGAATAAAAATGCTTTTCCTGGACATGGAACAAACACCCAGATGACCAAAGGCATGAATGATTCTCTTACGTTTATAGCCATTGCTGGTAGTTATATTAGTGAAACTTACCCTGATCCTGCAGTTTAAAGAAACACCCCATATATGGTCATAAACTGCTGTGTGGCAGTTTACGACCAAAATTACACATTTTACAAGGAAATGTCACTTTAGGCCCAAATTTAATTTTAACAAGGGGTAACAGGAGAAAATGCACCCCTCTATTTATCAATTTTCTCCTGAATACAGCTGCACCCGATATGTGGCCATAAACTGCTGTATCAGCACACCACAGGGCTCAGTAGCTGAAACACATCATATGGCTTTTTGGAGGGCAAGATTTTGCTGGGATAGTTTTTGGATGCCCTGTCACACTTGGAGACCCTGAGGTCTCATTCTGGAAGTTATAAGTTCTGGATTTTATATGATAACTACGCTGTGGGTCGATATAGTTATGGCGATATCACATTTATATAGTTTTTTTTCGTGTTTTACAAATTTTTCTGCCTACATTTTTTATTAAAGTTATATTTTGCAGCACCACATGCCAACATAATATAAATTTTATTTTTCCGCCAACCTAGCTGTATGAGGGCTTGTTTTTTTTGTGGGTGGGGTCTACAGTTTTTATTGGTACCATTTAGCTGTGCATGACTGATTACTTTTTATACCATTTTTTAGGGATGCGAGGTGGGCAAAGTTGCAATTACCGTATTTTTCGCCATATAAGACGCACTTTTTTCCCCCCAAAAGTGGGGGGAAAATGGCAGTACGTCTTATATGGCGAATGCTACCATTTTCCTATAGTTAAAGCCGATACATCGCACAGCCTGCGATGTATCAGCATGTAAGGAGGAGGGGCGGAGCCTGGAAACACATGGCGGGCGGCCCGCCGCTCACAGCGTGACTGCTTTCATAACATTTATAATCTTTAATCATGTCCCCTTATTCCCTATAAGCCCAATACAGTAGCGCTCTGCTAACCTGCTATACCGATCCTCTAGCAGGCAGAGCGGTGCGGCAGGCTGCTGTGTAACGTCCTCACTGACGCCATCTGCCTGCTCCTCCTGCTTCATTCATAAAGTGAAAGGAGCAGGCAGATGACGCCAGTGAGGACGTTACACAGCAGCCTGCCGCCGCACTGCTCTGCCTGCTAGAGGATCGGTATAGCAGGTTAGCAGAGCGCTACTGTACTGGGCTTATAGGGAATAAGGGGACATGATTAAAGATTATAAATGTTATGAAAGCAGTCACGCTTTTAGCGGCGGGCCGCCCGCGCGTGTTGCCAGGCTCCGCCCCTAAGCAGTCATGGGCCAGATGTTTTAGAAAAGGGGGCACCTGTGGATGACACTGTAATTGGGTGATCTGTGGATGACACATAGCATAAGATGCTATATATGTGTCATCCACAAATCCAATCCATTACAGTGTCATTCATAAATGCCCCCATCACAGTGCTATCCACAGATCCCCCCATCACAGTGCTATCCACAGATCCCCCCATCACAGTGTCATCCACAGATCCCCCCATAACAGTGCCATCCACATCTCCCCCACATAACAGTGCCATCCACAGATCCCCCCATAATACTGTCATGCACAGACCACCATTACTTCAAAAGCACACCTTTTGGTTAAAAATATTTTTTTTCTTATTTTTCTCCTCAAAAACCCAGGTGCGCCTTATAGGCCGGTGCATCTTATAGGGCGAAAAATACGGTACATAAGTTTCTTTTTCATGGAGTTCAGTGAGGGAAAGCAATGTGATCCTTTTATAGATCAGGTTGCTTGGGATGTGGCACTACCAGTCATGTGTATTTTTTTCATCCAATTATAAATGTGCAGATCTAGAAAAGCCATATTTTTTAATTTCTTTTAAAATAGAAATTTCCTTTTTTTCACTTTTTCATTTTTGCAAGCTACGTGACTAGGGCTCTGTATTTTGTTTTTAAATGGATTTTTGAATACATGATTTTTAACTGTTCAGCTAGAGTGCTATGATTCTTTTTTGATAGAGGAAGCTCTGCCTCTCAACCATTGGGATGCTGCCATGGCAGTGCAGCAGCCTGATTGAAGAGGAAGGGTGCTCCCTCCCACAGTTAACCACTTCCATACAGCAGTCTCTACGGCATGCAAGGGGTTAAATAGCCAACATCCGTGCTAGCACTGGTGTCAGATGTCTATTACAACTGACATGAGTTGCCCAGGCCGCCGGCCATACCGAAACTGGGGGACGACGACTGCACAGGAACATTGGAGGCTGCAGCAGGGGCCATTTGAACATCTAGCTAGTTTCTGATCCCTTTAGCTGGCGTTTATCCTCTAATTCGCTAGTCTGTACAGACTAGGCAATCAGAGGGATTGCCCTTATTGGTCCTAGGCCAGTTAGCCAAGAACCCTGGCTGTATGCAACAGCCGTGATCTCAGCACTGTCACCATGTGTATAGGTAGACATGGCGACAATTAGCAGCCATGACGAACCTGTACATCTCAGTGAGCTAATGCACTGCAGTCCATGACGTACATGAGGTACATCATTGTGGATTAAGTGGATAACAAGAATGAGAATCCAAGATAGATGCGCCAGAATTATTTCATGTGGAATACAATTACTTTCTAAAACCTGTGGTGACAGATCCCCTAAAAAGCTACTGTAAAACTAAATTTCAACACATACCAATTTGTTCTTCATCAGGAATGCTCATGATTTTCATTGCCTCCAAAGTTTCTTGAAATAAATCTTTATCCTGCTGACCTGGAATGGTAACATGTCCATTGGAAAGGAAACGGTACTTATTGTAGGCCTCTAACAGAAGATCAGCTGAAAGACAAGTTGAAACAGACTACTTTGTAAATCCCAAATTTTAAACCTTATTGGGGTTTTCCCCATTGATAAATAATTGCCCTTAACCAGGAATTAAGATACAAAAAAATATTTTCTATATTTAATCCACTAACCGCTTCCAATGCTGGGCTTTGTTTACTTGGCTGCAGCAGTAACATGGAACATTAGAAAGACATAAGCAGGTAACTACAGTAAAGTGATCTGTACAGACCAAGAAGTGGTGCCTATTATGCGTATTGGCCAGGAAATATCTAGATTACCTTTTCAAGTACTGTAAATCCTGTATTTTAAAGGTTGTTACTTTTTAAACATTCAGCTTTTAACCATATTTTGGTCTTTCGGTTCTGGTAATATCAAGATATGTGCAAGTAAATTTAGTTGTAAGTGATATATACAAATTCTGCACATATAGAACATTAAAAAGATGTGGTCTATATAACTTTCTGCCTAATTACTTTTACCAACAAATAGGAACTTGCACGCAATTTTTATGAAAAATTCAATTTTGAGGCAAGGGTTCTGTGTGCATAAAGTGCTAAGTGGCATTTTTGACAATGTGCCGGGTGTCTACATTTAGAAAATATAAGAGGGGGGATTTTCACTTTGTACATGTCAAAACAGCAACGGTTGTCCTGGCTACCAGAGGTGAAAAATTTCCAAACACCCCTAGCAGCAAAAGGGTTAAAGGATTTTACAATTGATGGCCAGAGCTCCAGTTAAGGCCTCATGCACACAACATCTGTTTTACGGAAAGCATAACGAACACCATCTGCCGCGCGTGTTCTGCATTTTGCAGAACAGAACGGTCAGCCCTCAATAGAGTTGTCCTATCCTTGTCCGAGATATGACAAGAATAGGACTTATTGCGGGGACATGGAACGGACGTACTGTCCATATCTCTTGCAGCCCATTGAAGTGAAGGGGTCCATATCTGATCTCCCCCACACAAAAAAAAACAAAAAAAAAAACACAAGATAGTTGTGTGCGTTATGTAAAATACTGTGTATGAGGACTAAGTTTTCATAAGCAAAAAAAACATGGCCATATCACTTTTTGCACCAAACATTAGCAAAATTACAGCAAACTTACAATATGACTGCAACATCTTTACCATTTTTTGTCAAACCCCCACTGATCAAATCTTGTTTCAGCACTGAGACCGCTGCGGATCACTAGAACAAAGAAATGCTCAAATCTCTTGCTCTCCCCTAGCTGCAAGAGACAGAAGCAAGACAGGCCTGTACACTTTCTATCGAGTCCATTGCATTCTCTTTCTGGCAGTGACTAGAGAACACAATATGCAAGAGAACACAATATGCAAAACTCGTGATCCCCAGAGATCACAAGTTTTGTCTGACAAATTCTGAAACACTCAACCTTTAATGCAGAAGGGATTTGATTAAGTTCCTACAGTAAAAGCACTTACTTTTCAAATGTTCTCCAGCTCCAGATAATAGGTAGTAAAAAATATGAAAAGTTCTTTCATCCTTAGCTTGTCGAATTGCACGGGATTTCTCCAGTAAGTCTGGTGTATAGTCAAGATAAATCTTAAATAAACTATCAGCAAGGACACAAATAAATGAGTTACACATTTCACAGTTGGCACTGTGTAGTTTATGCTATAGGGACACAACACCTTACAGATCTAGTACACAAGCCTTCAAATGGAAGCAATTGCAGGTGTTTACGGTCAGCACAATACTAGAACTACAAAAAGTCTAAATAGATTTCCCTCTATAGAGTAAGCTTCCACTTAAACAGGTAGCTAGGCCACCTATAATGAGCAACAATCAAACAAGTCAATCAGCAATTTATTTACATGTTGCAAGCAACTGTATGTTGGCAGGACCAAGGAGGTGCTGCCAACAATTTGTATGCGTGCATAGATGAGTTGGCACATTGCTGCACTAATACATTTTCAAGGAATTTCAACCTTGTCAATAGTGACTGTTGCATCAAACGACAGAATGGGTTCAATGACATCATGAGGCGCACTGAGGTACAGAAGTTGTTAGACCATGCCACAGGCAGTGAGACCGACAGGTACAATACATTGTAATAGGTAATTAGTGAAGTGTATTGTAGCAGCCAATCAGAACAGTTAAAGCTCAAGCTCCCAAGGAGCAAATGACCCAGCAGTGATGTGCCACTTGAGGACAACCTTTGAGGTCTCTGGATGCAATGGCACACATGATAAACATCGCTTCACATGCCCTGCTTGGTGGGGAAAACATTAAATTTATAAAAATGTGGACAATCCCTTTAAAGACCGGAGCGATTTCTGCGGGGCAAGCTAAAGACTTCAGGATACAGGTGACCTTTTGATCATTTTTTTGTTAAAATTTTTTGAAAGGTAAAAAAACAAAACATTACCCTAAAATTCTTTAGTTCATTGTAGGACACAGGATAGACTGTAGGTATAGCAGCTGCAGTCACTAGGAGGCAGAGGCTATATATAAAAACTGTTCACTCTACCCACCAGCTATACCATTCTCACATTGATCAAGCTTAAAAAAAAAATTGAGTTCTACGAGTATAAAAAGAAAACTAAAAAAAAAAAAAAAAGAGATAGTGACTTGGTAACCCTCTCAGGGAATTTTTCACAGGACAGCTTAGGCCCCTTTCACATCAGCATTTTTGCTTTCCTTACTAGAGTTCCGTCCTCGAGGCTCTAGGACAGAAAGATACTGATCAGGATTATCCTAATGCATCCTGAATGGAGAGCAATCCGTTCAGGATGTGAACGTTTTTTGGATGTTGACAAAAGCGCAGCATGCTGCGGATTTGTCTCCGTCCAAAAATACGGAAGACATGCCGTAACGCCGGATCCGGAATTAATGCCCATTGAAGTGCATTAATCCGGATCCGGCCTTAAGCTAAACGTCGTTTCGGAGCATCGTTTAGCTTTTTCTCAATGGTTACCATGGCAGCCAGGACGCTAAAGTCCTGGTTGCCATGGTAAAATGTAGTGAGGAGCGGGGGAGCAGTATACTTACCATCCGTGCGGCTCCCGGGGCGCTCCAGAGTGACGTCAGGGCGCCCCACACACGGATCACGTGATCGCATGGACCACGTGATCCATGCGCATGGGGCGCTCTGACATTCTGGAGCGCCCCGGGAGCCACACGGACTTTAAGTATACCGCTCCCCACTACTACTATGGCAACCAGGACTTTAATAGCATCCTGGCTGCCATAGTAACCTGAAAGCATTTTGAAGACTGATCAGGATCCTGATCAGTCTTCTAATGCTTTCAGGCGACTTGCGTTGCCTGCCGGATCCTCAGAAAGCAAGTGTGAAAGAGGCCTTAGACCTTTCTTTGTGCCATAGATAACATTTTTAAAATAAAATTTAAAAAGGAAATATAAATATATATATATTTGCATCAAGAAAAGTGCTCCCCTGCCGGCTTTTTACACTATGATGCATTGTTGTAGCAACCTGCTTCTGCTGGTTTTCGGGCCTACTTACTGTTACCACAACCGTCTGACAGCTTTGTGACAGCATTCTGCAGTGCTACAGATCGCAAGGTAACCGACCTGAGGCCTATGAGGCGGTAGACCAATGAAGGAGGTTGCAAAATGACATCAACGTGGCCCTTCGTGCATGGCATCAACCAGCATGTTGATTTCATTGAGAAAAAAAAAAAAGTTTGGGAAGACACCTATTAAACTCACCATGTGGGGAGCATTATAACTACAGGGCTTGCTTTAGGTACTGGGGCTCTGCATTAGGGCTAATATCACTGTGGGGGAACCATACGGGCAACTACAGGAGGATAGAAGATGGATATGTCCTATCTTTTGCTGAGTAAAGGCATAGATCAGAAGCCCACAGAAACACTGAAGCCCTTCTGTGGGCTTCTGGTTCTGTGCCTCCACAAGAGAGGACATACCCCATCGTTTGATGAGAGCGATGAAAGATTTATGTCAATGGATCTGCATCACAGAGTTCAAACAGCCGATGCACGTGCATTGCAGACTAGTTGCAGTCCGCAGCATGGGCACAGTGGCAAAGTGGTCGTGTGAATGAGCCCTCAACATCCAACTCAAAAAAAAAAAAAAAAAAACTCAACGCACACAAAAGGATACAAGTTTCTATATTTGCGCCAACAATGTAGCCATTCACATCAAAGTTAATCCGGATAAATTTTCCCTAGAGTACAAACAATTAGTTTTTCATAAATTGTTACATTTGCATAATCACAGCGCTAATGATGTCCGAACATTCAAGTATATTGCAAAAAGATCTGCATGTGGTCCATGTGAATGCTGCATTTTGGTACCGACTCAGACATCGAGTCCACACTTTGCAGACAAGTACAGGACATGCTCAATCTGTTGCGTAATTGAGACAAATGCAGAAGGCACACAGAAGTCACCTGTATGCTTGCTACATCTGTGTCCGTTACACAAAAGACAGAACATGTTTTAACTTGTCTGCAGAGTGTGGACCTCAGACGCAGTGAAGTAAATGGGTCCATATAACTAAATGTGGCATGAACATGGACTGCATCAGTATTTTGCAGTTCTGCAATTTGTGGGCTGAAAACGTGACACAGCCTAAAGCATATCAGTGGACAAACCAGGCCAATGCTAGGGCCGAGCAACGAGTGCAATAGCACGGGATGCCACAAGTCACAAAACTGACAAAAAATAAAAAGATTCTGACCAGTTGAAAAAGGTACACGATGCAATCTATAGTGAATGTAATCTTCTCATTGGTGACCATTTGCAAGATATTCTCCCCCTTCTAATTGTTAGCTGTGTCATGTAACCAACTCATCTCCAACTGACACAGGAGATGAAGTCAGTTACTTCTCTATTCATTCCTATGAGACAGACGTTGAGGTTCCCATAGGAATACACAGAGAAACTGAATTCCTGTCCATACATAAGAAAAGTCCAATTGCTGGTCACATGACAAACGAGAGGCAGAAGGGAGGGTATAGCTCACGAATAAAGACACTGGTAAGAAGATTATATTCACCACAGATTCTATCATGTACACCGTGACCAGCACCTATATATGAGGAATGGAGCCCTGCAAAGTGGTGGCTGGAGGAGTCCAGCCACCAAGCGGTGTCCCCATAGAAGGAAGTGGGAACGCACCACTATTTTCAGCAGTCCCATACAAAATTGGAGGGCAGCTGCACATGCGCCCTCCACCACTTTCAGGACTCTGTTCTTGATATAGGTGTTGACATGGTCCCAGTGGTGGGACCTGCACCTATCAGACAATGGGGGCATATCCGAGTGGCACCTCCATTGTCTGAGATGAGACAACGCCTTTAGCCAATAAGCGTTTCTATAGCTTTTCAACTATATCACAGTGCTCAGGACGACAATCGTTAAGTGTTGTGGCAGGGCACAGGAGTGATGTCCATCTGCCCCACCATTCCCTTGTATATGCTTCAGGCACTAGGCCTGAAGCATATCCGAGGCTAGTGCAGACAGAGCGATGACAGTGCTGATTGAACCAGGGAGCATACAGCTCAGGACAGACTGGAAGATGCCCGTGTCCTGCACACCATTCTGACAGCCACAAGGAGGTAAGCGTTTCAATGTGTTATTTTTTTTCTTTGGCAGCATGCCGTTTGGCCTTTATAGGGGAATGGGCACTAAAGGGGCATTATTTGCAATGGCACAAGAGAAATTACAGGGGGCATTATGGTGGGCTTTATTACTACTGGGGAACACAAGCACTAGTATGGGCACTATGGGGGAAGCATTGTTACATCTGGAGCCCAACGGGAGACATAACTATTGGGGGCACTGTTACCACCTGGTAAGTGCACTCTTGATATGCGCAGAGTTTTGTCCATATTGCCTAGAAAGTGACCCGTGGACAAAAAGTCTGAATTATTTTTTATTTCAATGATCTGAGAACAGTTTAAATGCTGCAAGGAAACCGTATTTAATAGGACATATGGAAAATATATTTAAAAAAAAAAACAAACACAAGCATCAGGTTTTAATTACTAATATAGGCAAACAATTCCCATTAAAAGCTGCAAAAATTTCAGTGTAATACTCATTACTTACAAATCTTGATGAATTATCATTTTTTACAGTTTTGGCATTTCCAAATGCTTCAAGGATTGGATTAGCTTGCAACAACTGTCTCTCCAGCTCACCCTAGAGGGAGAAATTTTTTTTTTTTAAAAAGGTCCTATTTCATACCCAACTTTTAATGCATTTTGGTGGTTGTTTGTTGTTCAAAAACACAACAGGCCAATGTTATTTTAACCCCTTAATTAACTGATTGATTTACCAGACAAGGTGGCGCACAACTTATTTGCTAGGCTACTAGAACAGTAAAAACATGCATCAACAATTTTGTTACCCACTTATGAGTTTGTACTTTATTTTTTGCATTCACCAGATAAAATGGTAAACAGCTCTTTCTAAAATTAGAAAATACATTAAACTGCCACCATAAATTAGAGTACCAATTGTAAATACCGTACATAATGGGTAACTGTGTGAACCAGGTGGCTATGGCAACTGTCATGGAGTGAGCTAAATAAAAAAAAAAAAAAAAAAAAAACACACATTTCCTTTATGTAATGCCCATTTCCAAGAGCTCAAAAAACTTTATTTTGCACTTTTCCCACTGTAACTGGGGCATCAAAAGGGAGCCACAACAGTGTAAACACTGTCCTGTCCCCACTTCCTGGCTAAGGGTACTTTCACACTTGCGTTAGAAGATTCCGGCAGGCAGTTCCGTTACAGGAACCGGGAAACCGGGTCCGTTTTTTTCCAGAACACTTGGTACCGGATCCAACATTAAAGGGGTGTTCCCATCACGCCATTTAATACTTACCCACTCCCGGCGCGCCATCCACTTCCTGGTTTCGGCAGGGGGCGGGCTTCATCTTGATTGAAGTCTTCTCCCGGCCAGGCCTCGCGCTGGACTGAACGCGCACACCGCCACGCATGTGCCATGGCGACTTCTTCCTGGCAAGTATACTACACTGGCCAGGAAGAAGTCACCATGCGCGCTCAGGACTGCGTGCGGCCCGGAGAAAAGAAGTTTTCTGCACAAGCGCAGCCACCGCAACTCCAGAGAAGAGCAGTGGCCGTAACCAGGGGAGACGGAAGACAACAATCAGGCAAGTATAGATATATTTTATCCTAATGGGTGGGAATTAGCTAATTACAAATATTTTGAAAAATTATCACTGTTAAATCATTAACAGATTTAACAGTGATCATTGTGATGGGAATACCCCTTTAATTAGGGGTGGGCGATATGGCCTAAAATTTATATTGCGATATAATATGAAGCATGTGCGATATACATCGCGATATAAATTTTCTATGTTGGAGGGAGGGTTGTTAAACTTTGTTTTTTTTTCCTTCAACTTTTTATTTAATAACTATTTAGCCTCCTTAGGGGCTAGAACTCTTGTGCTATTCACTCTGATAGATCTCTGTCAGGGTAAATAGGACTGGACACTGACCCTGCTGCCCTGTGCACACAGCAGCAGGGAGCTGACCATAGCAGCCAGGACATCAGTAGTGTCCTGGCTGCCATGGTAACCGATCGGAGCCCCAGCATTACACTGGGGCTCCGATCACAACTGCCACCAATGATCGGGGGGGCACTGTGCCACCAATGAGTGAATAGAAACGTAGCCTGCATGTGCCGGCCATATACCATACTGGGCCTCTGTGACTGCACTCTGCGATTCACCGCAATTAACCCCTCAGGTTCTGAGGGGTTAATTGCGGCAGATCGCAGCAGGCAGTCATAGAAGCCTGGTATGGGATATGGCCGGCACATGCAGGCATATAGGACCTTTAATTAGGTAGCAGCACATAGGGGGCACTTACTATTATGTCTGTGCGGGGCTCCGTTCGCCCGCTCTGGCCCCCGTCACATGGTGGGAACACCAGGGAGGAGACATCAGCTTCTCTCCCTGGGCGTTCCTTCTCCCTTGCCTGTGACGTTCTGCCACAGGCCACAGTCCCTCCCCCGCTCTCATTGGTAGCAGTGGCTACAGTCCCTCCCCTCCTCCTCTCTCATTGGCGGCTCTCAGTGGGGAGGGAGGGACTCCCTCCTTCTCCACTGTGCCGGCTCAGGAGAACATGGTATGCACCGAGAGCGGCGCATACCATGTTCTACCGCGATATGGTGATAGACGAAATCGATATCGTGGCACAAATTCATATCGCATATCGTCCATATCGCCATATCGTCCCACCCCTACTTTTAATACATTTCAATAGAAATTAATGCCGGATCCGGCATTCAGGCAAGTGTTCTGGAATACCATAAGAGGGACTGAACTGAAGACATCCTGATGCATACTAAACAGAATACTTTCCATTTAGAACGCATTAGGATAAAACTGAAGCTTCCCCGGTATGGAGCCTCTGTGATGGAACTCAATACTGGAAAACTTCCACGCTAGTGTGAAAGTACCCATAGCTAATCAAGGTCTGTAAAGGCTCTGTGTTTTGTCTGGCAGAGTGCTGGTATTGAAGCTGGAAACCCAGCAGACCACATTATTAGTAAAGGAGACTGGTCAGGTTCGTGGTGTGAGCGACTATGCTAGATATGGAAATTGATGCATTCTGCTCCTCTACCAGAATAGAAAACGGGAATGCCTGCTGATGTGGACAAATCTTTACCTACATTTGGTCAGTTAGTAAACTTGACAATTACATTGCCAAGTTATTTGAACATACATTTTGGTTGAGTGACAAATGTACAATTTATCACTTAGAAAGATTTTTCAGATTTTTTTTTTTTACAACTTCACATTATGACCCATGATTAAAAAAAAAAAAAAAACCCCACACACACACAACCAACCTGGTCTTTCTTGGATTTATGAGAAGATGCAACATAGGCCAAGTATTGGATTACTTTCTTTGTATTTTCTGTTTTGCCAGCACCAGACTCTCCTCTTAAGTACAAAAAAAAAGTTAAAAAAAAAAAAAAATGTACAAGCAATAAATACTGTGCGAGATCGAAAATATTTGTACCCTCCCTGTTCCAGTGCAGCACCCCTCCATTCCCACTGGGCTAGAAATGTGACAAGCAGTCTACATGCATTTCACCACTACTGGATAAATCACTTTATGGGCCAGTTTGTAGAAGCTCCCACTAAGTGCAATACTCTGTTGGATCTGGTAATTTCTAATACATTTCTTGTTGGAAATGTTACTGCTCGAGAAACACTAGGCAAGGATGCTTTTACACTTGCGCTCTAAGGATCCTTGCGTTTCAGGCCCCCACGGCGCATAGATCAATGCGCCGCCCAGACCTGTGACGTAAAAAAGGAGCGCCACGGGGCCTCAGCGCAGGCAAGTACACTGCTGCGGAGTGCTTACCATGGCAGCCAGGACTTCAGTAGCATCCTGGCTGCCATGGTAACCGATCAGAGCCCCAGCTTACACTGGGGCACCAATCAGAACTGCTGCTGCGCTGAGCAAAAAGTCGGATCCGGCGGATTTCTCTCCATTCAGAATGCATTAGGATAATCCTCATCAGTTTCTTTCCGGCGTAGAGACCAGACGACGGATCTCTAGGGCCGAAAGTAAAAACGCAAGTGTGAAAGCACCCCAATAGTGACCACAATATAATTATATTCCCCCTAAACTAAAAGAAGCAAACTGTCAGGCAGAGCAAAGACACTACATTTCAAAAAAGCCAATTTCCCCGGGTCGACTGCAGCATTTCAGGGCATATACTGGGAGCAGCTACTGTCACAATACTGAGGATAAATGGGAAAGCTTTAAATCCACATTGAGTAATTACACTAAAAAAATGTTTAATTCCTTTAGGTAACAAGTATAAACAGCTAAAATTAAACCTGCCCCCCTGGCTGACAGCTACCGTAAAAAGGGCAATAAAAGACAAAAAAGAGCATTTAAAAAAAAAAAAAATACAAATCTGAGGGGTCAGCTGTAGCGTTTGAAGATTACAAAGGGCTTAGTACAATCAGTAAAAAGGAGAAAATTAGCAAAAATACAAAAATGAACAGCAGGTGGCAAAAGAGTAAAACAAATCTCCAAAAATTATTTATATATATAAATGCTAAAAACCAAAGTCTGAATAGGTAGGTCCACTAAATAATGGTAAAGGGGAGGTAGTCACTGAAGATAAGGAAAAGGCAGTTACTAAATGTTTTTTTAAGCACTTTATATACAAAAGGAGAAAGGAGCTGATATCTGTGGTGCTGGGGCTGTTAGCCAATTGTGTATATTACTGTATGTACTAACTGTAGATATGATCTAAGACAAGTTAAATAGGGTAAACGTGAACAAGGCTCTGGGTCCACATGGATTACACCCAAGAGTGCTTAAAGAGCTCAGTTTAGTCATTGCTATGCGCTGGTTATAGTTTTTTAAAGATTCTCTAGGTACTGGTACAGTGCCAAGTGATTGGCACAAGGCAAACGTGGTGCCCATATTCAAAAAAAGGATCAAGGTTCTTCACAGGTAATTATAGACCAGTTTAACCACATCAGCCCCCACTAGCATAAACACCCTTAATGACCAGGCCACTTTTTACAATTCTGCACTACACTACTTTCACCGTTTATTGCTCGGCCATACAACTTACCACCCAAATGAATTTTACCTCCTTTTCTTCTCACTAAGAGCTTTCATTTGGTGGTATTTCATTGCTGCTGACATTTTTACTTTTTTTGCTATCAAAAATGACATTTTTCACTTTATTTATTTTTTTTTTATTTTTTTAAACTAGATGTTCTACATGTTGATATAAAAAAAAAATCCAATAAGTGTATATTTATTGGTTTGGGTAAAAGCTATAGAGTTTACAAACTATGGTGCAAAAAAGGGAATTTCCGCATTTTAAAGCAGCTCTGACTTTCTGAGCACCTGTCATGTTTCTTCAGATGCTAGAATGCAAGGATAGTATAAATACCCCCCAAATGACACCCCAAAGTATTCACGGAGGGGCATGGTGAGTTCATGTATCATTTCATTTTTTTCACAAGTTAGCGGAAAATGACACTGAGGGAAAAAAAATAAAGTTTCCATTTCTGCTAACTTCTGGCAAAAAAAAATAAAAAATTAATCTCCCACGGACTCACTATGCCCCTCAGTGAATACCTTGGGGTGTCTACTTTCCGAAATGGGGTCATTTGTGGGGTGTGTTTACTGTTCTGGCATTTTGGGCGGGGTTCATCGTGAGCAGCTCTGTAAAGCCTAAAGGTACTCGTTGGAATTTGGGCTGGACTTATAATTGGCCAATAAGGTGGCTGATAACTGTTCCCGTTGGGACCGGCTTCACTATTTGAAAATGCCAGAATGAAGTACTACTGACATCACTGTTTTGGCTAAATTGTGAGCTACCCTGTAAAACCTAAAGGTACTCGTTGGAATTAGGGCCCCTTTGCGCACCTAGGCTGCTAAAAAGTGTCACTCATGTGGTAAAGCCGTACTCAGGAGAAATAGGGCAATGTGTTTTGGGGTGTATTTTTACATATACCCATGCTGGGTGAGAGAAATATCTCTATAAATGACAACTTTTAATTTATTTTTTATTTTTTTTTATACAGAGATACCCATGCT
Organism: Bufotes viridis; assembly: GCA_033119425.1. Lineage (NCBI taxonomy): Eukaryota > Metazoa > Chordata > Amphibia > Anura > Bufonidae > Bufotes > Bufotes viridis. Next base: position 91,437,313 of record CM065596.1, on the reverse strand, counting down.
GGGTGAGAAATACATGTAAAAAGACACCCCAAAACACATTGCCCTACTTCTGAGTACGGCGATACCACATGAGTGACACTTTTTTGCAGCCTGGGTGCGCAAAGGGGCCCAAATGCCAATGAGCACCTTTAGGATTTCACAGGGCATTTTTACGCATTTGGATTCCAGACTTCTTCTCACACTTTAGAGACCCCTAAAATGCTAGGGCAGTATAAATACCACACAAGGGACCCCATTTTAGAAAGAAGAAATCAATTTCCGCTTACTTTTGCCAAAAAAAAAATAAAATAAAATTTCTGTGAGCTCGCCATGCCCCTCACGAAATACCTTGGGGTGTCTTCTTTCCAAAATGGGGTCACATGTGGAATCCAAATGCGTAAACATGCCCTCCTAAAAAGGTACTCATTGGAATTAGGGCCCCTTTGGGCATCTTGGCTGCAAAAAAGTGTCACAGATGTGGTATCGCCGTACTCCGGAGAAGTAGGGCAATGTGTTTTGGTGTGTATTTTCACATATACCCATGCTATGTGTGAGAAATATCTCTGTATAACATTTTTAAAAAAGTTGTCAGTTTACAGAGATATTTCTCACACCCAGCATTGGTATATGTAAAAATACACCCCAAAACACATTGCCCTACTTCTCCTGAGTACGGCGATACCACATCCGTGACACTTATTCCAGACTTCACGCCTTAGGGCCCCTAAAATGCCAGGGAAATATAAATACCCCACATGTGACCCCATTTTGGAAAGAAGACACCCCAAGGTATTCCTTGAGGGGCATGGAGAGTTCATAGATTTTTTTTTTTTGCACAAGTTAGCGGAAAATGATTGTGTAAAAAAAAAAAAATAAATAAATAAATAAATAAATAAATAAATAATCTATGAACTCGCCATGCCCCTCAAGGAATACCTTGGGGTGTCTTCTTTCCAAAATGGGGTCTCATGTGAGGTGTTTGTACTGCCCTGGCATTCGAGGATCTCCGCAATCATTACCTGTATGGCCAGCATTAGGAGTTTCTGCTAGTCTCCTTATATTGAGCATACGGGTAATTCGATTTTTTTCCTGTTCAGCCTCTGGGCTGGAAAATAAAAAATAATGAACGGCACAGATTTTTTCATTCGCATCGATCAATGTGGATGAAAAAATCCCTACCAAAATCAGTGACTGCGGTGGGCTGGGTGCTACCTACCTAACAAGTAGATAACTAACTGCCCCATTCACACGTCCACAATTCTGTTTGTGGAACGGAATTGCGGACCCATTCATTTCTATGGGGACAGACTTTGTCCCGCTCGGATCCGGAATTGCAGATCCGCACTTCCGTTCCGCAAAAATATAGAACAAGTCCTATTCTTGTCCGCAACTGCGGACAAGAAAATGCATTTTCTATATAGTTCTGGCAAAGTGCGGTTCTGCAAAATGCGGAAAGCACATTGCCGGTGTCCGTGTTTTGCGGATCCGTAGTGTCCGTGTTTTGCGGGTGTAGTGAGGTGCTTGGTGCTACTTTACATAGCTACCTGGTCCTCTGGTGGTCGATCTCAGCAAATATAACCAGAGGACCAGGTAGCAGGTATATCAGACGCTGTTAACAAAACAGCGTCTGATATACATGTTTAATGCGATTTATTTTACAGCTACAGCCTGCCAGCGATTGATCACGCGTTCACAGCAAATCTCACGTCTCGCGAGATGACGCACGGATGCGTCCAGGAGGAACAAACCTGACGCCTGTACGCATCTGTGCGTGTAGCGGTCGGCAGGCAGTTAATTTCTGTTGTGGGAAAAACGTTTGAAGGACTCATAAGGGATTATATACAGGAGTATGTGACTGAATATTATAAGCGATAACCAACATGGGTTTACCAAGGACAGAAGTTGTCAGACTAACCGGATTTGTTTTTATCAGGTGGTGAGTAGTAGCCTGGACAGAGGGGCGGCTGTGGATGTAGTTTTTCTGGATTTTGCAAAGGCTGTCCCTCAGATGTTTAACCCCTTAAGGACACAGGGTTTTTTCATTTTTGCGTTTTCGTTTTGTGCTCTATGCTCTTATTTTTCCGTTCACATGGCCATATGAGGGCTTATTTTTTGCGGGACAAGTTGTACTTTCCAACGCCATCATTTAATAATGCATACGGTGTAGTGGGAAGCGGGGAAAAAAATTCCAAATGGGGTGAAATTGCAAAAAAAAAAAAAAAAAAAAAAAAAAGCAATTTCACCACAGTTTTACGGGTTTCTAAATTACGACCAAAAAACTGACCATTTAGTTTTATTCTACAGGTCAGTACGAATCCGGCGATACCCAATATGTATAGCTTTTCTTGCATTTTGATAGTGAAAAAAAAATTCAAAAGTGGGAAAAAATTATTTTTGTCGCCATGTTTTGACCGCTATAACGTATTTGTAAATAAGTGTATGGCGTTGTATGGGGGCTTAATTTTTGCGGGGCGATCTTAACTTTTAGTTGATACCATTATGGGGTGTGTAGGACTTTTTGATCGCTTTTTATTTAATTTTTTTTGAGGAAATGAAGCGTCCAAAAACGGCAAATCGGCCATTTGGGCGCTTTTTTTCCGTTTTTCTGTTTACCGTATAGGAAATATATTATATTTTTATACTATGGGCGTTTTCACACATTGCGACACCCATGATGTGTATTTTTTTTATTATTTTAATTTTGGGGAAAGGGGGGTGATTTAAATTAGGTTTTTTTTATTTATTTTTAATTTTTTTTTTACACTTTTATATAGATCCCATAGGGACCTATATAAATCAGTTACCCGATTGCTTCTATCATAAACTCCAATACACTTGTATTGGAGTTTATGAGCATTTTACTACTTTCCTATGAAGCCCTATTGCTAACAAGTGCTCCATAGGAAATAGTAAGCGATAGCCTCAAGCTGAATGAAAGGCTTGAGGCTATCCCTTACAGCGCTCCGATTCTCCCGACCACCACTAGGGGGAGCCGGAGCGCTGCCGAAAGTTTTACTTTCGGTTTTAGCGCGTGCAGATGCCGTTATCAGGATTGATCACGGCATCTGCGGGGTTAAATGATCGCGGTCGGCATCATCAGCTGCGGGGGTCAGCTACAGGAATCAGCCGGACCCCCGCAGCGATGGTGCCCACAGCTGCCAGGAGCCGGCGCCATCTTCAGGGACTGGACACATGACGTACCCATACGTCATGTGTCCTTAAGGAGTTAAGGGCTCAGCCCTATTTCACCCTAAGGACCAGGCCATTTTTAGCAAATCTGACCAGTGTCACTTTATGTGGTGATACTTTAAAACTCTTACTTATCCAGGCCATTCTGAGATAATGGTAAAATAAAGTACAATATGTGACGGAAAAAAAAAAAACTGTCTTGAACGCAAAAAAATATCATTTTTATTTATAATAAAAATACCAAATTTACCAAACATTTTGAAAAATTTGTAATTTTCCAAGTTTCAATTTCTCTACTTCTATAATGCATATTACCGCCAAAAAAAGTTAATGATTTGCATTCCCTATATGTCTACTTCATGCATCGATCATTTTGGGAATGCACTTTCATTTTTTGGGGGTGTTACAAGGCTTAGAAGCAAATCTTGAAATTTTTCAGAAATTTTCAAAAACCGACTTTTTTTTAGTGACCAGTTCAGGTCTGAAGTCACTTTGTTGGGTGGTTTCTATTATGTAAGCCTCACAACGACCCCATTCTAGAAACTACACCCCTCAAGGTATTCAAAACTGATTTTATAGACGTTGTTAACCCTTTAGCTTTTCCACAAGAGTTAATGGCAAATCAAGAAAAAAAATGCAGAATTTCGATTTTGGGAAAATTTTCAATTATCAATTTTTTACAGTAACAAAGGAAGGGTTAACAGCCAAACAATACTATTTATTGCCCCGATTCTGTAGTTTGCAGAAACACCCCATATGTGGCAGTAAAATGCTGTATGGCCAAATGGCAGGTCGTAGAAGGAAGGGATCATCATATGGTTTTTGAAAGGCAGATTTTGCTGGACCGTTTGGCCATACAGCAGTTTACGACCACATATGGGGCGTTTCTGCGAACTAAAGAAAAAGCAATAAATATTAAGTTTTGTTTGGCTATTAACCCTTGCTTTGTTACTGGAAAAATGGAAAATTTGCAAAAAAAAAGTTTTGGGAACGTTTAGATTTTTTGTTATTTACATCGTTGAACTGACATGTTAGATTGTGTGCTATTTCTATAGAGCAGGTAGTTACGGACGCGACAATACCAAATATGACTACTTTTAGTTTTTTTTGTTTGGTTTTCATAAAGCATTTTTGAATTTTTTTTTTTAGTGTCTCCACATTCTGAAAGCCATATTTAAAATTTTTATTTTTTGGGCGACTTATGCAGGGGCCAATTTTTTGCGGGATGAGATGACGGTTTGAGTGGCACCATCTTGGGGTGCATATGACATTTTGGTCGCTTGCTATTACACTTTGTGATGTAAGGTGACAAAAATGGCTTTTAATTTGGTATTCGTATATTTTTTTCTGTGTTCACCTGAGGGGTTAGGTCATGTGTTATTTTTATAGAGCAGGTTGTTACGGCCGCGGTGATAACCAATATGTATACTTTTTTTTATTCATTTAAGTTTTACACAATATTTTTGAAACAAATAAAAAATAAAAATCATGTTTTAATGTCTCCATAGTTTGGGAGCCATATTTTTATTTTTTTTGCCAATTGTCTTATGTAGGGTATCATTGAGATGATGGTTTGATTGGCACTATTTTGGGTGCATATAACTTTTTGATCGCTTGCTATTAAAGATTGAGATGCGAGGTGACAATTTTTATTTATTTTTTTAAATGGTATTTACCTGAAGGGTTAGATCATGTGATATTATAGAGCAGGTTTTTACAGACATGGCGATATCTAATATGTATACTTTTTTTTAATTTATGTTACTTTAAAACTAACAGCATTTTAGAAAAAAAAAATTGTGTTAGTTTGTCTATAGTCTGAGAGCCATATTTTTTTATTTTTTTGGGATTGTCCTATGTAGGGGCTCATTTTTTGCGGGATGAGAAGGCGGTTTTATTGCTACTATTCTGAGAAGCATATGCCTTTTTGATCGCTTGTTATTACACTTTTTGTGATGCAAGGTGTCAAAAAATGGCTTTTTACACCATTTTAATTTTTTTACGATATTTGTGTGAGGGGATAGGTCATGTGATCTTTTTATAGAGCAGGTTTTTACAGATGCGGTGATACATAATGTGTAGTGTATTTTTTTTTTTATTCAGCGATGTATTTATTTTTACTCTTTCACTTTACTTTTTTTTACCCAGACCCACTTGGTTTTTGTAGATCCAGTGGATCTGGTGTCTATATACAGTACACTATACAGTGTACTGTATTTTTTTTACTTTACTTTTTACTAAGGCACAAGTCTGCTTAGACTTTCCGGACCATGGACAGCAGGACGCTTCTGAAAGCATTCTGCTGCCATGGTAACCATCACCTGCTGCCAGAACTGAGCAGTGGGTGATGGGGAGGGGGGCTCCCTCGCCGTTAACCCCTTCCATACAACGGACAGCGGCATGGAAGGGGTTAAAACTGCTGACATTTCAGCACAGATGTCAGCAGTTTTTTAGCAAAGTGTCAGCAATGTACTGACACTTTGCTAAAACCAATATAACACCAACGATGTTACAGAGGAGGCGGGCGATTGCCTCCTGCAACCACCCCCCCTGCACCCCCAATATGATTGGGTGCTGCAGGGGGGTTAAAATTTAACACTCTGGGGGCACTTACCCTCCAATCAGAGATCGCACAAAGCGTTGCAAACTGCAGGTCTGAATTGACCTGCGGTTCGCAGCGAGGGGGTAACCCTCTGGGCTTTGTAACAAGGAACCTGCTGAATGATTTTAGTAGGTACCTTGTTCCGATCACTCCCGGCTGAGCAGCAGTGATCGGAACTACTCATGACGTACCGGAAGGGGTTAATAGGTAAAGTAAGGTCTATAGGCTTGGAAAGTATAGTTTTATAATTGGATTGAAAACTGGCTGAAGGACCGTGTCCAGAGAATTGTGGTCAATGATTCAGATTCAGAATGGTCCCGGGTTATAAGTGGTGGACCCCAAGGTTCAGTACTGGGCCCTCTATATATTAATGATAGAGGACGAGATTAATAGCACCATTTTTTATTTTTGCAGATGACACTAAGCTATGTAGAACTGCACAGTGTATGGAAGAGGTCCATAAACTACAAGCTGACTTGAACACTGAGTGATTGGGCATCAACTTGGCAAAATGTTGGTAGTAATCTCTGTGCTTCCTATGTCCTAGGAGGTGATGTAACACTGGGAGAGTCACTTATAAAGATTTGGGTGTCCTTGTAGATGGTAGATTAAATTACAGCATACAATGTCAATCAGCTGTTTGGGAATCAGCAGGATATCGTCATGCGTTAAATGAGGCATGGACTCGCGGGGCAGGGATGTAATATTACTACTTTACAAAGTGTTAGTGCGGCGTCATCTGGAATATGCAGTTCAGTTCTGGGCACCAGTCCATAGAAAGGACACACAAAAGCTGGAAAAAGTGCAGAGGAGAGCGACTAAAATGATAAGGGGCATGGAGAGTCTTTGTTATGAAGAGAGATTAAAAGAACTGAATTTATTTAGTCTTAAGAGATGTCTAAGGGGGGGGGGAGGAGGAGAAGAGAAGAGACACGATTAAGGTATACAAATATATAAATGGGACATATATTTAAAAAAAAAAAAAAAAAAAAAAAAAAAGTTAAAGACATACCTAAAGATAAGATGCACCTAGGTTTTTTGGGAGGAAAATAAAACTATTTTGAACCAAAAGGTATGCTTTAGTGGGTCTTGGGGGGGGGGGGGGGAACCTGTGGATGAGACCATTATGCGATTATAACCCCCATCATCCTAAAGAATACACTAATGTACTGTACATTGGTGTATTAAGGATGAGGGGAGTTAGTCACATTAAATATGAACACTGTCCAGAGACTGTACCAATATTACTGTAGCTTACAGTAACTGATATGACTACCTGCAGGACATGCTCCCCACCATTTAGCCAGGCAGCACAGAGAAGGGGATCCTCATGCTGCGCTGTGGTGAGTGAAGGACGTGTGGGCTGGGACCAGTACAGCACTTACAGAGAAACCACCAGCACGCCCAACGATAGTGTAGATGGAAGCATGGGCTACCGGCATCTTTCAGCATTTAGCGAAGCCGCCAGCCCGCCCATCAGGTGCTGCTTAGTACCACGATGTATGAACAGGCTGGAGGCTACATGCTGCAAGCCTGCACTACTGGAATGCCCACCCGCCCACCCAGCTCCTGAGCTGCTGCAGCCTGCACATTTGGGAGGCACATTTCATTGATAAGACGCACTGACTTTTTCCCTCCACTTTGGAGGGGGGGGGGGAAAAAAAACAATGAGTCTTATAAAGTGAAAAATACAGTAAAATGTGCTCAAAAGACAAGGGGCCACTGCCTCGGATTGGAGAGGAAGAAGTTCAATCTCAGGAAGCGGCAAAGGTTTTTATACTGCAAGAACTGTGAATCTGTGGAATAGACTTCCTTAGGACGTGGTCACAGCAGGAACAGTGGAAAGTTTTAAAAAGGTTTTAGATAAATTCTTAAAACTAACCCTTGGTTGAACTTGATGGACGTGTATCTGTGTAACTATGTGTGTGCAGGATCGCCAGTATCAGAGGCAGAAGAGCAGGAGGTACAGTGGTGTAACAGGGGTCAACAATATAAGTAGCTACATTCCAGCCCATGCCAGGTTTTTTGTTTGTTTTTTCTAGATCTCCGACAACCCCTTTAAAAGGATTTGTCAGAAAATGGAAAAATTGTAGCAGGCTGGACATGGGAGGGGAAAAAAAAAAAAAACCCACTCACCTTCTCAGTGTCATCATTCCTGTCACCACTAAGTGGCGGGGATGGGATTCATTAACCACTTCACCCCCCGTTAGCTTAAACACACTTAATGACCAGGCCACTTTTTACAATTCTGCACTACACTACTTTCACCGTTTATTGCTCCGTCATACAACTTACCACCCAAATAATTTTACCTCCTTTTCTTCTCACTAAGAGATTTCATTTGGTGCCATTTCATTGCTGCTGACATTTTAACTTTTTTTATATCAAAAATGACCGCAATTTTTGCAAAAAAATTACATTTTTCACTCTTTCATTTTTCAAATTTTTTTTTTTTTAAACTACATTTCTATATAAATTTCTCTCTAAATTTATTGTTCTACACGTCTTTGATAAAAAGAATTGTGGACAAGAAAAGGCATTTTCTATATAGTTCTGGCAATGTGCGGATCCGCAAAATGCAGAAAGCACATTGCCGATGTCCATGCTTTGCATACGGACGGATATGAAAAACACATACGGAAGTCTGAATGAGCCTTACGGGGGGGGGGGGTGTCTGTGTGGTGATTGATGCACTTACATATGAGCAAAAGGGACCACCAGAGGAGCAGGCATATCAGATGCTGTTAACAAAACAGCGTCTGATATGCGATTCTTTTAACTACTACAGCCTGCCAGCGCACGATGAAGTTAAACCTCCTCCCGACGCGATCCTGTGAGCGTGCGCAAACATCCCGGCCGCCCGCATCCCTGTGTTAGGTGGTTAAACAAAGTAGGTCACTTACAAGTTGTGGTTTTTTTTTTTTGGGAGGGGGGGGGGGGGGGTGCGGTGTTACATTAAATTAAACCCACTATGTCTACATTGTACCAAGAAGAAACCCCACATTGCCCGATGGGGATGCAATATGCAAGACCAACAAACAACTGGCAAATAGCAATTATTTAACAAATACCATCTTTATTCAATAAATAATCCATTACACATTTTTATTAAAATTACAAAGCATGATTGATGTGACTGAAAAAAACGCTACACCTTGTCCAGCTCACAGGATTAACACCGAAATACAGTTTACATAAAAAAACTTTGAGGTAATATGAAAGTATTATGTTAATATCCAAAAGTCAGTGGTCCCCCTTGGTCAGAGGAGAAAGAAGGAAGGGTATAGGGCAGAAAATCATTACTCCCACACTCTAATCACTGCTCCTAAACACTGTATGGCTGGCATACTATTCCCCAGCTAGGGACTAAATGCACATTGAAATACCCATAGGAAAATGAGTCACCCTTACCCACGGACCTGGAGCTGAGAGATGAGCGGCACCCCGACGCGCGTTGGGCCCCTTGAGGAAGCGAGGCGAAACGCGGCCGGGTGCCGCTCATCTCTCAGCTCCAGGTCCGTGGGTAAGGGTGACTCATTTTCCTATGGGTATTTCAATGTGCATTTAGTCCCTAGCTGGGGAATAGATATGCCAGCCATAATAGAGTGTTTAGGAGCAGTGATTAAGGGTGTGTGGGAGTAATGATTTTTCTCTCCCTTATACCCTTCCTTCTTTCTCCTCTGACCAAGGGGGACCACTGACTTTTGGATATTAACATAATACTTTCAAATTACCTCAAAGTTTTTTATGTAAACTGTATTTCGGTGTTAATCCTGTGAGCTGGACAAGGTGTAGCATTTTTTTCAGTCACATCAATCATGCTTTGTAATTTTGAGAGTGAGAGAAAGTGAATAGAAACCACCCAAAAATTACCCCATTCTAGAAACTACACCCCTCAAGGTATTCAAAACTGATTTTACAAACGTAATTAACCCTTTAGGTTTTCCACAAGAGTTAATGGCAAATGGAGATAAAATTTCAGAATTTTGATTTTTTGAAAATTTTTCTATTTCAATCCATTTTTTCCAGTAACAAAGCAAGGGTTAACAGCCAAACAAATCTTAATATTTATTCCCCCGATTCTGTAGTTTGCACGAACACCCAATATGTGGTCGTAAACTGCTGTATGGCCAAACTGCAGGGCGCAGAAGGAAAGGAGCGCCATATGGTTTTTGGAAGGTGGATTTTGCTGGACTGGATTTTTGACACCATGTCCCATTTAAAGCCCCCCGATGCACCCCTAGAGTAGAAACTCCATAAAAGTGACTCCATCTAAGAAACTACACCCTTCAAGGTGTAACCCTTGCTTTGTTACTGGAAAAATGGAAAATTTGCAAAAAAAATTGCTATTTTGGGACAGTTTTTATTTTTTGCTATTTACATTGTTGAAGTGACAGGTTAGATTGTGTGCCATTTCTATAGAGCAGGTTGTAACGGACGCGACAATACCAAATATGACTACTTTTTAGGGGTTTTTGTCTCAGTTTTACATAATAAAGCATTTTTGAAAAAAAATTTTTTAGTGTCTCCATATTCTGAAAGCCATAGTTTATTTTTTATTTTTTGGGCGACTGTCTTATGTAGGGGCTCATTTTTTGCGGGATGAGATGGCGGTTTGATTGGCACTATCTTGGGGTGCGTATGACATTTTGGTCGCTTGCTATTACACTTTTTGTGACGTAAGGTGACAAAAATGGCTTTTGACACCGTATTTTTTTTTTTGATGTGTTCAGCTGAGGGGTTAGGTCATGTGTTATTTTTATAGAGCAGGTTGTGACGGACGCGGCAATACCCAATATGTATACTTTTTATTTATATAAGTTTTACACAATATTTTTTAAAACAAAAATAAATCATGTTTTAGTGTCTCCATAGTTTGAGAGCCATATTTTTTTTTTTTTGGGCGATTGTCCTATGTAGGGGCTCATTTTTTGCGGGTGAGGTGGCGGTTAGAGAGACACTATTTGGGGGACATATGAATTTTTGATCGCTTGCTATTACACTTTTTGTGATGCAAGGTGACAAAAAAAATGGCTTTTTGACAGTTTTTATTTAATTTTTTTACAGTTTTTACTTGAGGGGTTAGGTCAGGTGATATTTTTATAGAGCAGATTCTTACGGACGTGGAGATACCCAATATGTCTACTTTTTAGAGTTTTTTATACATTTAACACTAAAGCATTTTTGAAACAAAAAAAAAATCATGTTTTAGTCTGAGAAGCATAGTTTTTTTTATTTTTAATTGTTTTAGGTAGGGGCTCATTTTTTGCGGGATGAGATGGCGGTTTGATTGGTACTATTTTGGGAGGCATACGCTTTTTTGATCGCTTTGTATTACACTTTTAGTGATGTAAGTTGCCAAAAAATGGCTTATTTACACCATTTTTTTTTTTTTTTATGGTGTTCACCTGACGAGTTCAGTCATGTGATATTTTTATAGAGCATATTTTTACGGACGCTGCGATACCTAATATGTGTAGTGTATTTTTTTATTTTTTTTATTCAGTGATCTGTTTTTTTCATTTTTTCACTTTTTTTGACCCAGACCCACTTAGTTTTGAAAGATCCAGTGGATCTGGTGTCTGTATAATACAGTACACCAGGGCTCGACAAATCCCTGGGTATTTGTCAGCCCGTTCTGTCAGGTGCCCGGGCGCAGGACCGGCGCGTACTAGGAGCGCCGGCCCCCTTCATGCTGCAGCCACCCGAGCGCTCTGTATAGAGCCTCAGGCGGCTGCAGCACTGCCCGGGCTGGCGCGCCCATGAGGGTGCACCGCCCGGGCACAGCATGGAGAGGGGGACTGACAGGAGGGAAGCGCCGGGGCTATGGCAGGAGAGAGAAAGTGAATGACAAGGGGGTCGGTGGTGGTGAGAGAAAGTGAATGACAAGGGGAAGTGAATGACAAGACGGACCCCTCTGCCCTCCCCTCCAGACCCCTCTGCCCTCCCCTCCGGACCCTGTAATCCTTGTAAGGGTTTCCACGTCATGGCGGCCGCAAGTGGCAATCACTTAGACGCTGGCAGCATCTGACGTGTCATATAACCTATTGAAAAGCGGAAGCATTATGGGGGGCACTATGGAAAACAAGGGTAGGAACACTATGGGGGCCCTATGTACTGGCATGCATTATTGGGGGGCTCTATAGAGAAGTGGGGGAGGAGCTTTATGACACGGCTCCGCCTGGCTCCTAACTTTTTTAGCTGGCTCCTAGATTCCAAGGAAATTTGTCAAGCCCTGCAGTACACTATATAGTGCACTGTGCTGTATTTTGTACTTTACAAAGTCTGAATAGACCTTTAGCAGGTCTATCCAGACTTTCAGCACCATGGAGACAGGACGCTTCTGAAAGCGTCCTGTCTCCATGGCAACCATCACCCGCAGCCATCAGAAAGCAGCTGGTGATGGATGGTGAGGGAGTGTAGCCCCCTCCCTCTGTGATCCCATCCTGTTGGGGGGCTGCAAAGGCACAGAAGCCCCCCGATGGGAGAGGGAGCTCCCTCCCTGTTAACCCTTCCATACCGCGGTCCGTACGGACCGCAGTATGGAAGGGGTTAAACGGCTGGCATCTGATCAAGCACAGATGCCAGCCGTTTCTATCAGAGTGTCAGCAATGTGCTGACACTCTGAGAGACCCACTAGACACCAGGGATACATTACAGAGGTGGCGGGCGGGGGATCGCAATAGCAGGTCTGAATTGACAAGACCCCCCTGGGCATTGTAACAAGGTACCTGCTGAATGATTTCAGCAGGTACCTTGTTCCGATCACTGCCGGAACTACTCATGACGTACCTGTACGTCATGGGTCCTTAACCCCTTAAGGACACGGCCCTATTTCACCTTAAGGACCAGGCCATTTTTTCAAAATCTGACCATTGTCACTTTATGTGGTGATAACTTTAAAACGCTTTTTCTTATCCAGTCCATTCTGAGATTGTTTTTTCGTCACATATTGTACTTCATGACAGTGGTAAAATGAAGTCGAAAAATTTCATTTTATTTATAAAAATACCAAATTTACTAAAAATTTTGAAAAATTTGCAATTTTCCAAGTTTCAATTACTCTACTTCTATAATACATAGTAATACTGCCAAAAAGTTATTGATTTACATTCCCCATATGTCTACTTCATGTATCGATCATTTTGGGAATGCCATTTCATTTTTGGGGACGTTACAAGGCTTAGAAGTTTAGAAGCAAATCTTGAAATTTTTCAGAAATTTTCAAAACCCACTTTTAGGGACCAGTTCAGGTCTGAAGTCACTTTGTGAGGCTTACATAATAGAAACCACCCAAAAATTACCCCATTCTAGAAACTACACCCCTCAAGGTATTCAAAACTGATTTTACAAACGTCATTAACCCTTTAGGTTTTCCACAAGAGTTAATGGCAAATAAAGATAAAATTTCAGAATTTCGATTTTTTGAAAATTTTTCCGTTTGAATCCATTTTTCCAGTAACAAAGCAAGGGTTAACAGCCAAACAAAACTCAATTTTTATTGCCCCGATTCTGTAGTTTTCAGAAACACCCTATATGTGGTCGTAAACTGCTGTATGGCCAAACTGCAGGGCGCAGAAGGAAAGGAGCGCCATATGGTTTTTGGAAGGCAGATTTTGCTGGACTGGATTTTTGACACCATGTCCCATTTGAAGCCCCCGATGCACCCCTAGAGTAGAAACTCCATAAAAGTGACTCCATCTAAGAAACTACGCCCCTCAAGGTATTCAAAACCAGTTTTACAAACTTTTTTTTAACTCTTTAGGTGTTCCACAAGAGTTATTGGCAAATGGAGATGAAATTTCCGAATTTCTATTTTTTGTTACCTTGTCTCAAAAAAAGTGTAATATAGAGCAACCAAAAATCATGTTTACCCTAGAATAGTACCAACAAAACTGACACCTTATCCCGTAGTTTCCAAAATGGGGTCACTTTTTTGGAGTTTCTACTGTAGGGGTGCATCAGGGGGGCTTCAAATGGGACATAGTGTCAAAAAACCAGTCCAGCAAAATCTGCCTTCCAAAAACCATATGGCGTTCCCTTCCTTCTGTGCCCTGCCGTTTGGCCATATTTTATCCCGAGCAGGCACTGTCCTGCAGAATCCCTGCCTTCCGTCCTGATACCCTCCACTACAGCGCAGCAAAAGTCTGATGAAGGCCTAGTATTGGCCGAAACGTTACACTGTACGTTTACTGTACACTTAAGCTGCTCTTTAAAACCGAAATAAAACATCAAAACCGCAACTTGCACTGGAGTTTTTTGAATTATGATATCACTTTGGGGTGGGAACCCTACTTCCAGTCGCGGAGAAAAGATCCCGAGTGCCACAACATTTATTGTTGTACTGCCGTTTGGCCATACAGTAGTTTACGACCACATATGGGGTGTTTGTGCAAACAAGAGAATCAGGGCAATAAATATTGAGTTTTGCTTGGCTGTTAACCCTTGCTTTGTTACTGCAAAAATGGATTAAAATGGAAAATTTGCAAAAAAATAGCTGTTTTGGGACTGTTTTTATTTTTTGTTATTTACATAGTTGAACTGACAGGTTAGATTGTGTGCTATTTCTATAGAGCAGGTTGTTACGGACGCGACAATACCAAATATGACTACTTTTTGGGGTTTTTTGTTTCAGTTTTACATAATAAAGCCTTTTTGAAAATAATTTTTTTTTAGTGTCTCCACATTCTGAAAGCCATAGTTTTATTTTATTTTTTTGGGCGACTGTTATGTAGGGGCTCATTTTTTGCGGGATGAGATGGCGGTTTGATTGGCACCAACTTGGGGTGCATATGGCATTTTGGTCGCTTGCTATGACACTTTTTGTGATGTAAGGTGACAAAAATGGCTCTTGACACCGTATATTTTTTTTTTTTTTGCTGTGTTCAGCTGAGGGGTTAGGTCATGTGTTATTTATATAGATCAGGTTGTGACGGACGCGGCGATACATAATATGTATACTTTATTTATTTATATAAGTTTTACACAATAATATAATTTTTTAAAACAAAAAAAAAAATCATGTTTTAGTGTCTCCATAGTTTGAGAGCCATATATATATTTTTTTTTGGGTGATTGTCCTATGTAGGGGCTCATTTTTTGCGGGATGAGATGGCGGTTTGATTGGCACCATCTTGGGGTGCATATGACTTTTTGATCGCTTACTATTACACTTTTTGTGATGTAAGGTGACAAAAAAAATGGCTTGTTGACAACGTTTTTATTTTTTATGTTTACGGCGTTTATCTGAGGGGTTAGGTCATGTTATATTTTTATAGAGCAGGTCCTTACGGACGCGGCGATACATAATATGTATACCTTTTTTTTATTTATTTTGGTTTTACACAATAATATCCTTTTTGAATGAAAAAAAAACATGTTTTAGTAGCTCCATAGTCTGAGAGCCATATATTTTTCAGTTTTTAGGCAATTGTCTCAGGTTGGGTATCATTTTTGCGGGAGGAGGTGACGGTTAGATTGGCACTATTTGGGGGGTCATATGACTTTTTGATCGCTTGCTATTACACTTTTTGTGATGTAAGGTGGCAAAAAAAAATGGCTTTTTGACAAAGTTTTTATTTTATTTTTTTTACAGTGTTTACTTGAGGGGTTAGGTCATGTGATTTTTATAGAGCAGATTCTTACGGACGTGTAGATACCAAATATGTCTACTTTTTAATTTTTTTTTTACATTTAACACTAAAAAGCATTTTTGAAACAAAAAAAATCATGTTTTAGTCTGAGAGGCATAGTTTTTTTATTTTTTGGCCAATTGTTTTAGGTAGGGGCTCGTTTTTTGCGGGATGAGATGGCGGTTTGATTGGTACTATTTTGGGAGGCAAATGCCTTTTTGATCGCTTTGTATTACACTTTTAGTGATGTAATGTGCCAAAAAATGGCTTATTTACACCATTTTTTTTTTTTTTATGGCGTTCACCTGAGTTCAGTCATGTGATATTTTTATAGAGCAGCTTTTTACGGACGCGGCGATACCTAATGTGTAGTGTATTTTATTTGTTTAATTTTTATTCAGTGTTATGTGTTTTTTTCATTTTTACTTTTTTTTTTCACTTTTTTACATTTTTTTTTGACCCAGACCCACTTGGTTCTGAAAGATCCAGTGGATCTGGTGTCTGTATAATACAGTACAGTACACTATATAGTGCACTGTACTGTATTTTGTACTTTAGAAAGTCTGAATAGACCTTTAGCAGGTCTATTCAGACTTTCAGCACCATGGAGAGCAGGACGCTTCTGAAAGCGTCCTGTCTCCATGGCAACCATCACCCCTGCCATAACTGGGCAGGGGGTGATGGATAGGAGGAGGGGAGCACCCTCCTCTTCGATCCCATCCTGTTGGGGGCTGCAAAGGCACAGCAGCCCCCGATGGGAGAGGGAGGGAGCGCTCCCTCCGGTTAACCCTTCCATACCGCGGTCCGTACGGACCGCGATGCGGAAGGGGTTAAGCGGCTGGCATCTGCAGCACAGATGCCAGCCGTTTCTATCAGAGTGTCAGCAATGTGCTGACACTGATAGAACCACTAGACACCAGGGATAGATTACAGGGGAGGCGGGCGGGGGATCGCAATCGCGATCCCGCCCGCTGCACCACCTGCCTCCCGCCGCCCGCAACCACCCCCCCCTGCACCCCCGCAGCCACAGTATGATTGGGGGCTGCAGGGGGGGGTTAAAAAAAAAACTGTTTGGGGACATTAACTCTCTGAACCCCGCGGTCTGATCAGAGATCGCAATGAAGCGCTGCAAACTGCAGGTCTGAATTGACCTGCGGTTTGCAGCGATCGCCCATATGGGGGGGGGTCACAGGACCCCCCTGGGCATTGTAACAAGGTACCTGCTGAATGATTTCAGCAGGTACCTTGTTCCGATCACTGCCAGCTGAGCAGCAGTGATCGGAACAACTCATGACGTACCGGTACGTCATGTGTCCTTAAGGACTCGGGAAACATGCCGTACCGGTACGTCATGTGTCCCAAAGGGGTTAAGGACTCGGAAACCATGACGTACAGGTACGTGATGCGTCCTTAAGGGGTTAAAGGAGTTCTGCAGTTTGTTTAAACTGATGATCTCTATCCTCTGGATAGATCAGCATCTGTGCGGTGGGAGTCCGACATCCGAGACCCCCGCCGATCAGCTGTCTGAGAGGACAGCGGCGCTTCTGGGGCGCCAGGGCCTTCACTGTTTACCGCTGGCCCAGTGACGTCACAATTGTATCAACTGGCCTGGGTGTGGCTAAGCTCTGTTCACTTGAATGAAGCCCTGGGCCAGCGCTAAACAGCGAGAAACATATGCTCCTCTTCGTATGCTCCCCTTACCCTATGCTGCATTGCGCAAGGCCTGCTTGAGTCGGTGACGTACCAGGTTTCACAACACTATGCTAGACGGAGACGTCCCCAGTTCAAGGTCTGGGAGTTGCATTGCAACGACACTCAAGACCGAGAATGATGAAAGTATATTACAGAGCAACGGGCAACTCTCCTAACATGTCTGTTAATCTACACCCCCATAACAATTATAAATCATTCTTACACTTACACTGTATTGCTGCTCCTTTTTTAGAAATTTATGACCAAATAGCACTCATTGTCCAACCATGGGTGATATGTCCAAGGTAAACCCATCTCCATTACAGCTCTCACCATAACTATATAGTAAAAAGGTCATACAAACTTACGTGCAAAGGATAGACTGGTCTTCTCTATCTGAGAAAACAATGAAAATTGTAAGATTAAAAACGTCATAGACAGTGCTATTGGCATGTCAGATAGTAATATTAGACTAGTAAAGCTAGAAATGTGCCTTGCTTAAATATTTTATTCTACTTCTATAATTCCCGACACACAATGGCATTGCACTTTTTTTACTAACTCGCCACCAGCGTAATTTTTTGTTACACCCAACTCCGCTGCATCCATACATTTTAAACCTTCTCATTAGGGGAACCTGGTAGATCTCAAATCTGACACTTTAATGTATAAACAGGAACTCCCCTGTGGCAGACTTCCTGCGAACTGCAAGATATCGTCAATCAATTCCCTTCTGGCAGGGCTCAGGGCTTCCCTTCACTCAATCTTTCTCTGTATATCCCTGTATTCTGTTAAAGATATAATGTCCTGTCAGACCAGGAGTGCAGATCTATAGTACGTGAATGTATACAGTGATTTTGTGCCGTGATTAGAGATGAGCGAATTTCATATTTTGAAATTCGTTCACGCTTCACTTTTTACCCGTAAATGAATTGCATTATGGATTCGTTACCACTGACCAATTCTATGACGGAATGCCTTTAGAGATATTCCGTCATAATAGAAGTCTATGGCCTGCAAAACAGATCCGTTTCACTTATGCACGCACACTGAAAAGAGAAATTGTCCGAGTTCAATTCAGTTTGATAGGAATATGGCTTAAAGTGAGTGTTTGAGCAGTCAGGGAACAAGAAGAGCAATATATCCAGGGATCAGAACATCATGAAGGGACTTCGTTTTACACTCTGCAACTAGGCTGAAAACTAACACTATAGGATAAGAACAAATGAAAATTGATAAAAGGTAAATGGGAAAAAAAAAAAAAAAAAAAAAAAAGCCCAACACAAATATGTTAGGCAAGTGTTCAAGTTTATAACAGTTCTATGTATTCTACAACATACCTTGCATCATGCTACGATAGGCAGTGTCAGTGATGGCATATATATGTGGAGGCATTTCATGTCTCTTCTTTCCCTTGTACATATCAACAATTTCTTCAGAATAAATTGGCAGGTTCTTGTATGGGTTTATTACCACACAAAACAAACCAGAGTAGGTCTGCAAGTAAAGAAATAAAATTTATATATATATATATATATATATATATATATATATATATATATATATATATAAAATATGTCACAATTAGAAGAATCAGATGCGTGATCAAGACAGCCCACAGCAGCCATATTATTTTCTTTCCTGTTCCTCCGATGGAATAGAAATAAGGAAACTCTTAATCCTCTTTCACACGGCTGTTCCATGCATTGGGAAGGCAATTTCCGTGCAGCTGCTGGACGGACCCAGAGCCTTTTAGCTTGAATGGGTCAATGATCCATCTGCAACGGAAAATCCGACAGGAACACCACAGAAGCACTCCGTAGTGCTTCCGTGCCTCCATTCCACACCGCAGCTCTGGATTGCGGACCCATTTAAGTGAATGGGTCCACGTCCGTGATGCAGGGGGCACACGGCCGGTGCCTGCATATTGCAAATATGGAAAAACAGGACTGATTTTAATTGTGCCTATAGGAGTTCAAATCAACATCCTGTTAAACATCTATCCACTACTGTGCAATATCCCAATTAGTTGGCAACAGCATAAAGGAACCAAATCAGAGGAGTTTTTTTTTACTCCAAACAAGAAAGTTAAGCTTGCATAAAGGAAATGTTCCAACAGAAATCTACTAATTGTTGACCACTAAGCCCAACAGGTAGGTAATCTCTGTTCTGCAAGATCACTTTTCAGCACTCATCTCACCATCACAGGCAGGATTACAATGAAAGGCAACACCTGTATGCTGTTGGCATCTTGCTTGGGAAGCGCTGATGAAAGATAGTCAAATTAAAATGCGGACATGGAAGGGTTTTGTTTAATGTTATGATGCATCTATGCAACACCGTTTTAGAACAGGAATATAAAGGTTTACAGTTCTTACATATATTAAGCCAGAGTAGTATCGCTCTTTTAGATTGTGCAGGACAGATGCTTCATTCAGACATGTCAGCTCAGCCATATCTTCAACTTTGGAGAACTTAGGTGGATTCATCTTTTGTACGTCATCTTTATTGACCTTTACTTTTTTGCCATTCTCTGCCAACTCAACAATCACGTCATCCCCAACCTCGTCCTTTAGACTTGCTGCTTCGAAACCATGTTTTTCTGAGGGTACCCATACTTGCTTTTTTGCAGACCAGTCTGCCTGAGCTAAAGGATTGTTGATTAAATTGCGATCCACATATAGGTATTTGTCTGCATCATTTTGTGCCATGATCTTTCAGTAAAGCGGACCTGCATTCAAAAATCAAGAGACACACATTAAGAAGTCATAAGTTCTGGCACACGTGCTATTGTCCTGTAACATGATCAAATAATGACATCATCAATACAGAAAGTATGTCAGGAAAATTGTGCAACTTTTCATTAAGAAACATTTGCAGATACGAGACCACTATAGAGCCAGTTAAAAGGGGCTATCCAACTTTGGGGGCCTCTGAAAACTAGACAACATACAATGCCTATTTCTCTGGTGAAACACCTTTACTGGCTAGCAGCTCTTTTGTACAGTGTTGTGTACTGTGTCATCAGTTCCAGATGAGTTGTACCTTTGGGCTCTATAATTTTTCTGTTACATTGTATGCTATACAGCAGCGGTCCCAGACTCCAGTCCTCAGGGCCCGCCTGCCAGTCATGATTTGAGTATATCCCACAGAATGAATGCCTGTGGCAAGTCCTGATGCACGATTACTAATTATATCACCGGCTCAATAAGGGGAAAATCCTGAAAACATGACTGGCAGACGAGGAACACTGCAGGACCCGGAGTACCTGTCCTCAAAGAAAGCGATTTACATCTTCCATCATCTATTACTGATTTTTTGTATGCGAGGACCATTTTTCTGAAATCTCTTACTAGATAACATTTGGGTCTTTCGAATCAACTAGTTTTCCATAGTTATGGACTCACTTTCAGAGAGTTAAAAGGGTTACTCGATATCTAGAATATCCCCACCCCCCCATGCCCAGAACCCATGTATGGATTGCACCCACGTTGCTCCAGATCAGCCTCAGGGGGGCTCATTGCCATTGAGGCTTGCTATTGGCTGCTAGCGTCACTCCCCATCCCCAGGTATTTTGATCCAAGTGATGGAAAGATGCAGCGGGAGCATGAATTGCTAGTAGTCCAGATGGGTGTCACTGCACAGTGACCACAGGACTGCTAGACAAGCATACAGTGTCTTACTTGTTTAAATGTGCTGGTGCCTGTGTAATATCAGGAGGCACACATTTAATGTGTGTGTAAATCAGAGGTTCAGAGAACGCCTTCCATTTTCCATGTGTGCAAATGCCCGCTACTCATTTTGAAAAGTGCCAGTGTAGAGCAACAAAACTAATGTGCATGGAATCTAAAAAGGGGTTGTACAAGAAAAGGGAGGCATTTAGCTGGACCTGCAAAAGGGAAGATGACTTACCCGCTTCCCAGCACCAGCTCCACACTCCTCCTGCAGGCCTGGCCTCCTCTGCGGGGCTCCAACAATGTCAACATCCAATTTGACATTGGTCTTTGTGATGTTGGCATCCTGTGCATCATGGGAACATTTGTCATGATGCAAGGGGAGCTGTACACTAGTCACAGAATTTCTGTGACTCCGTACGAATTCAGTAGGGATATATGGTTACCTCATGATTATAATTTAGATAATAGTAATCCTTTCTTGAGCTGAACTACAGTAGCCAGCGATTGGCTGTGGCAATGTCAAAACTGATTTTGACATTGCTGGAGCCCAGCAGGAGGCCTGGCGAAGGAGTGGGGAGGCGGTGCGCCAAAATCCCCCCATTCTTGCATGATCTATTTGGCTTCTTTCCCACAAGCGTATATGGACCAGATTTTATGTACCGGAATCCACTGATCATGTTAATGAATAGAGCTACTCATGTAGACGCATAATTTCCACCAGTATTTGTCCAAGTTTTGTTCATATTTTTCCCAAATATGCAAATTACAGTCTATGGAGTGCATAAAAAAATGCAGGGAGGAAGAATATGCATGCAAGTCCTGAAGCAATACTGATGACCGTGATGGTATAAAATCAGGAGGCCATCCATAATCCAGGGCCAGAATACTGACAGATTTTAATATGCCTGTGTGAAAGAGGCCTTTAAGGCCCTCTTAGACCAGTTTTCAGGAACAGTTCATAGGAATGCTCGTTTCTGATAATTGGCCTGTATAGTTAGTTATGTAGTCCACAGATATTAAAGGGGTTTCCCCGCTAATGCATCCAAGATAGCACCAGCAGTACGACCTGCAGATCTTACAAGAATTCTGATGCCAAATGGCATATCAGGACAGGGCAGATTCCTACTCCATTGCAAGGAGCATCCTAAAGAAAGCCGTTATGAGAGCTTCTGATCTCTTGAACATTAAGGCTGATATCCACCACACTGGAGAAAAGTAGAATACCTAGAACAGTTAATAAGCCATTATCTCCTTCAAATCTGTCAAGACAGATCCGATAGCGTCTCAGCAGACTCAAATCAAACCAACCACTCCTGGAAGACCATCAGAATAGGAGCAGTTGCATTTTAGGTTTGCCCAAGTCTATGGAGATGAAGCACTACTGGACACCACATCTGACTTTGAGCTGCTTGGTCAAAGACATGACAGGAGTGGTGAAAAGGTCCTCTAAGCTTATTTAATATCAGAGTCATGTCTCAAGGCATAAAGGAGGAGTCTAACTTTGACATAGGATAGCTGCCTTACACCAGGTTGCATTAGAGGTAGAGCTTGTTAAGAGCCCATCTGCATCGCTTTCTTCCCAGAATTCCAGAGGAGCATGTTTGGCCTACAAGTCTCCTCATGCCAACTATATTCAAGGATCTCTAAACTATTTAAAGACCTGGCCCCTTCCATGCTTCTGAGAAGACTTCTAAAGCCTCTTAAAGATTCTAAAGACTCTTCAAAAATTCCTTTTGGTTTCCCTTACCAGATAAAGGTTAGTTACAGCAACTACCATCCATCAGCTCAAAATTTGTTTCAGACCACAAGGCAGGCTGGTGGATATAGCTATACACACACTTGATACTTTTTTTTCAAGTGAGTGATCTACACATAACATGCTGCAGAGTATCCCAGCAGGAAGACATGTTACTCAGGGCGGAACTTATATTCACTCCCTAAAACTTGCTTTGCTCAGATGAGAGAGAAAAATTTATATATACTTGTACTCGTGAAAATGCCGCCGATACCAGAAGTTCCGGTCCGGCAGCTCCTATACACTATTGAAGTAAACCTAACCTCCATTAATGTGGCCGGAATTACTAACTATTGATACGCAGTCTCCCTCAGGTCAGGCGCTCAGTGCCTCCATGCTCCTCCTGCCCCGCCTGCCTTCTTCATTCATAAAAGTGGGCGGAGCGGGCAGGCGGGACAGGAGGCGCATGGAGGAACTGAGCGCTCAAGCTGCCCAATTCCTCCAAGCACCTCACGTCCCTCCTGCACGCCCATTTTATGAATGTAGAAGGCGCGCGGGGCAGGAGGAGAATGGAGGGACTGAGCGCCTAACCTGAGGGAGACTGCGCATCAATAGTTAGTAATTCTGGCCACATTAACAGAGATTAGGTTTACGTCAATAGTGTATAGGAGCTGCGGGGCCGGTGTATGAAAGAGTCAAGCTACACCGGCCCCTGCAAGTGTAAACTGCGCTTTGGTTGGAAAACACCATTATATTCCCATTTATTAATTTATTAACACTTGTACAAAGGAAAAGAAAAGCCACAGCAACAAAATTCCAGCTTTAAATTTTTCTCATTGCTATCACTAACTGCGCCGCTGTTTATACGATGTATCGGTAATTGGTATCGGCGAGTACTTAACCCCTTTGGGACACATGACGTACCGGTACGGCATGTTTCCCGAGTCCTTAAGGACACATGACGTACCGGTACGTCATGAGTTGTTCCGATCACTGCTGCTCAGCTGGCAGTGATCGGAACAAGGTACCTGCTGAAATCATTCAATCAGTCAATTCAGACCTGCGGTTTGCAGCGCTTCTGTGCGATCTCTGATCAGAGAGTTAATGCTCCCAAACAGTTTTTTTTTTAACCCCCCCTGCAGCCCCCAATCATATTGTGGCTGCGGGGGTGCAGGGGGGGGGGGGGTGCGGGCGGGATCGCGATTGCGAACCCCCGCCCGCCTCCCCTGTAATCTATCTCTGGTGTCTAGTGGTTCTATCAGAGTGTCAGCACATTGCTGACACTCTGATAGAAACGGCTGGCATCTGTTCTGCAGATGCCAGCCGTTTAACCCCTTCCGTACCACGGTCCGTACGGACCGCGGTATGGAAGGGGTTAACAGGGAGGGAGCGCTCCTTCCTCTTCCCATCGGGGCTGCTGTGCCTTGCAGCCCCCAACAGGATGGGATCGCAGAGGAGGGTGCTCCACTCCTCCTCATCCATCACCCCTGCCCAGTTATGGCAGCGGGTGATGGTTGCCATGGAGACAGGACGCTTTCAGAAGCGCCCTGCTCTCCATGGTGCTGAAAGTCTGAATAGACCTGCTAAAGGTCTATTCAGACTTTCTAAAGTACAAAATACAGTACAGTGCATAGTGTACTGTACTGTATTATACAGACACCAGATCCACTGGATCTTTCAGAACCAAGTGGGTCTGGGTCAAAAAAAAAAAAATGTAAAAAGTGAAAAAAGTAAAATGAAAAAAAACACAACACTGAATAAAAATTAAAAAAAATAAAATACACTACACATTAGGTATCGCCGCGTCCGTAAAAACCTGCTCTATAAAAATATCACATGACTGAACTCCTCAGGTGAACGCCATAAAAAAAAAACCCAAAAAATGGTGTAAATGAGACATTTTTTGGCACATTACATCACTAAAAGTGTAATACAAAGCGATCAAAAAGGCGTTTGCCTCCCAAAATAGTACCAATCAAACCGCCATCTCATCCCGCAAAAAACGAGCCCCTACCTAAAACAATTGGCCAAAAAATAAAAAAACTATGCCTCTCAGACTAAAACATGATTTTTTTTGTTTCAAAAATGCTTTTTAGTGTTAAATGTAAAAAAAAGTTAAAAAGTAGACATATTTGGTATCTACACATCCGTAAGAATCTGCTCTATAAAAATATCACATGACCTAACCCCTCAAGTAAACACTAAAAAAAAAAAAATTATAAAAACTTTGTCAAAAAGCCATTTTTTTGCCACCTTACATCACAAAAAGTGTAATAGCAAGCGATCAAAAAGTCATATGACCCCCCAAATAGTGCCAATCTAACCGTCACCTCATCCCGCAAAAATGATACCCAACCTGAGACAATTGCCTAAAAACTGAAAAATATATGGCTCTCAGACTATGGAGATACTAAAACATGTTTTTTCATTCAAAAAGGATATTATTGTGTAAAACCAAAATAAATAAAAAAAGGTATACATATTATGTATCGCCGCGTCCGTAAGGACCTGCTCTATAAAAATATAACATGACCTAACCCCTCAGATGAACGCCGTAAACATAAAAAATAAAAACGTTGTCAAACAAGCCATTTTTTTGTCACCTTACATCACAAAAAGTGTAATAGTAAGCGATCAAAAAGTCATATGCACCCCAAGATGGTGCCAATCAAACCGCCATCTCATCCCGCAAAAAATGAGCCCCTACATAGGACAATCACCCAAAAAAAAAATATATGGCTCTCAAACTATGGAGACACTAAAACATGATTTTTTTGTTTTAAAAATTATATTATTGTGTAAAACTTATATAAATAAATAAAAGTATACATATTATGTATCGCCGCGTCTGTCACAACCTGATCTATATAAACACATGACCTAACCCCTCAGCTGAACACAGCAAAAAAAAAAAAAAAATACGGTGTCAAAAGCCATTTTTGTCACCTTACATCACAAAAAGTGTCATAGCAAGCGACCAAAATGTCATATGCACCCCAAGATGGTGCCAATCAAACCGCCATCTCATCCCGCAAAAAGTGAGCCCCTACATAACACAGTCGCCCAAAAAAATAAAATAAAACTATGGCTTTCAGAATGTGGAGACAAAAAAAAAATTATTTTCAAAAAGGCTTTATTATGTAAAACAAACAAAAAACCCCAAAAAGTAGTCATATTTGGTATTGTCGCGTCCGTAACAACCTGCTCTATAGAAATAGCACACAATCTAACCTGTCAGTTCAACTATGTAAATAACAAAAATAAAAACAGTCCCAAAACAGCTATTTTTTTGCAAATTTTCCATTTTAATCCATTTTTGCAGTAACAAAGCAAGTGTTAACAGCCAAGCAAAACTCAATATTTATTGCCCTGATTCTCTTGTTTGCACAAACACCCCATATGTGGTCGTAAACTACTGTATGGCCAAACGGCAGGGCACAGAAGGAAGGGAACGCCATATGGTTTTTGGAAGGCAGATTTTGCTGGACTGGTTATTTGACACCATGTCCCATTTGAAGCCCCCTGATGCACCCCTACAGTAGAAACTCCAAAAAAGTGACCCCATTTTGGAAACTACGGGATAAGGTGTCAGTTTTGTTGGTACTATTCTAGGGTAAACATGATTTTTGGTTGCTCTATATTACACTTTTTTGAGACAAGGTAACAAAAATAGAAATTCGGAAATTTCATCTCCATTTGCCAATAACTCTTGTGGAACACCAAAAGGGTTAACAAAGTTTGTAAAACTGGTTTTGAATACCTTGAGGGGCGTAGTTTCTTAGATGGAGTCACTTTTATGGAGTTTCTACTCTAGGGGTGCATCGGGGGGCTTCAAATGGGACATGGTGTCAAAAATCCAGTCCAGCAAAATCTGCCTTCCAAAAGCCATATGGCGCTCCTTTCCTTCTGCGCCCTGCCGTTTGGCCATACAGCAGTTTACGACCACATATAGGGTGTTTCTGAAAACTACAGAATCGGGGCAATAAAAATTGAGTTTTGTTTGGCTGTTAACCCTTGCTTTGTTACTGGAAAAAATGGATTCAAACGGAAAATTTTTCAAAAAAAAAAAAAAAAAAAAAAAATCGAAATTCTGAAATTTTATCTCCATTTGCCATTAACTCTTGTGGAAAACCTAAAGGGTCAATGACGTTTGTAAAATCAGTTTTGAATACCTTGAGGGGTGTAGTTTCTAGAATGGGGTAATTTTTGGGTGGTTTCTATTATGTAAGCCTCACAAAGTGACTTCAGACCTGAACTGGTCCCTAAAAAGTGGGTTTTTGAAAATTTCTGAAAAATTTCAAGATTTGCTTCTAAACTTCTAAGCCTTGTAACGTCCCCAAAAATGAAATAGCATTCCCAAAATGATCGATACATGAAGTAGACATATGGGGAATGTAAATCAATAACTTTTTTTGGCAGTATTACTATGTATTATAGAAGTAGAGTAATTGAAACTTGGAAAATTGCAAATTTTTCTAAATTTTTGGTAAATTTGGTATTTTTTTATAAATAAAAATGAAATTTTTCGACTTCATTTTACCACTGTCATGAAGTACAATATGTGACGAAAAAAACAATCTCAGAATGGACTGGATAAGAAAAAGCGTTTTAAAGTTATCACCACATAAAGTGACACTGGTCAGATTTTGAAAAAATGGCCTGGTCCTTAAGGTGAAATAGGGCCGTGTCCTTAAGGGGTTAAAAAAATGGTATCGGGACATCCCTAATTTTTTTTACACATATACATACATACACACACATAGGCAATGACAGACTTCTCAAACAGGGGGTTTCAAGCTCAAAAACAGTGCTTTATTTGTCACACACAGGGGCGTAACGATCACAGCATAAAGTACAGTGACAATGCCGCACCCCGTCAGAGCGCTTTTCAAACATGTATATTATGCGCCCCGGGATAACAGAGAAGACAAGGCACAGAGGCAAGTAGGGAGGGGGTCGGCACGTATACTCACCCGGCAGTTCTTGTCACTGCCAGGCTGTAGTCTCCAGAGTGAAGCAGGGAGACCTCTACACTCCCTGCTTCACTGTTCCTCTGAGCTCCAACGCTCCCCAGCAGCACGAAGCAAGTGTGGGAGTACGTCATCAGGGAAGCAGGTACGTTTGTTTTTTTTAAAGCTGCAGATCGGGCGCACAAGAGTGGGCACAACTACCGTGACAGGAACAAAAGGGGGACATAACTGCTGTGAGGGGCCACAAGGTGGGCTTTATTACTGTGAGGGGCCACGGTGTGGGCATTAGTACTATGTGGTAGCACTTACCCTAGGTACACACCTAAGCATTTTACAGCGCGTTCAAACGCGCTGTAAAACGCACAACATGTGAAAAGCCATGCTTCCCTATGGGCATGGTTTACATTTGGGCGTTTTACAGCGCGTTTGAACGCGCTGGAAAACGCCTAACGCTGTCGCTTCTACTTCAGCTTCTTTAGGGCATTTTTGCGCGCGTTTCCGTCCATAGGATTGTATTAGAACGCGCAAAGATGAAGAAAGCCTACGAACGCGCGTTTTTTACTAGGCAACCAGCTGAAAAAGGCCACTCCCAGGTGCAAGACAGAATCCTAGGCCCAAGCATGGAGGAAGCAGGCTGTGAAGCAACACCTTTCATATAGGAAGGCCTGCATTTTTAGTGGATCTAGCACCTGTCAATCACAAAAACGTGCGAAAAACGCGCACTCATTAATGACAAAAACGCGCATACAATCGCGCGTAAAAATGCACGCCTGCAAAACGCTTAGGTGTGTTCTCAGCCTTAGGGTAATCTACGACATTTCCCATGCTATACATTGGCATGGCTCAGTCTTACAGGCCAGCACAGTGCCCCCTGCTGGGGATTTCACAGGGGCAGTCACCATCCCTTCCTTATGTGATTATTCTTTTTTTCCTCTATCACTACATGGATCTAATTCCGGATCCAGTGGACATCACACAAACTCCAGCGACACCCTGGATAGGTTAGGACCATATTTTATTAGTTAGGACTGGGAGAGCTTACCCATGGATTAGGCTTAGTGTAAAAAAAAAAAAAAAAAAAAAAAAAATTTGCTGCCTCTTAATATAAATTTGGGGGCGCGGGGGCAATCCAAAGTTTGCACTGGGGGCCATAACACTAGTTACGCCACTGGTTACACAGCACATCACACGTCCAAGTTTGGCCTCACTCGGCACCATGAAGTCACAGCTTCACATCACTGTTACAGCAACACAAAACAAATACAGAGGTCTACCCAACTCACCTTTAGCTTAATGTTCACACTGTGGTTTTTTGCTCCAGTCCAACAGCCTCCTAGCTGTCGACCAATGCAACCCACCACTCCTCATGGTGGAAGCAGCGAAATACCTTGGGGGATATGGTCCAGCAATCCTCCTGACTCTGAACGTGCTACACCTCTCCTTTAGGTGTCACTGGGTCCCCCCAAAACTCAGGCTACCTCAGCCTTATGGCCACCCCAAGCCCTCCTGGCTGGAGCCACGCGGAGCCTCTACAGACTTCCTCCCAAATGACTCTCAGGCTTCCTCAATCTTGTGGCCTCCCAGCCCTCCTGGCTGGGACCACACAGGCCCTCTGCAGGTCTGTTCCCTGGGGCCCTCACTAACCACCTCTCACTGAGGATTGCTTTATCCCCAAGTGATTATCGCACTTGGTCTCACCCCAGGTCAGGTAAACAACTGTGTGGACTAGGGTGTGAACTGAGATACACACCCCCGCCACAACATACAGATATACATTTGTTTATTAAAAGGGTTGTCCGGGTTTAGAGCTGAACATATCCCCATTTTTCACCCCTCCAGCCCCTCTGACATGAGCATCTGATGCTCTCCTTTGCCCTGCGCTGGATCACGCAGGGCAAGGGCTTTTTTGCATTTATTTTTACACTGCTAGGTGGAGACTTCCACCTAGCAGTGTTGCCTGTGATGTCACTGGCAATGATTAACAGGCTTTAGCTCTGCCCTAGCTGTTTTACAGGCTAGGACAACGCTAAAGCCTGCCCAGTAGTTCTGGTGAAGTCATCATGCTCACTGCTAGACAGAAGTCTCCGCCTAGCTTTCCCCATGGAGAACTTAGTACGTCACCAGATCTCCAAAAAGAGCCTTCGCCCTGCACAATTCATGAAGTGCTCCAATGTTGATATAAGAGGGACTGCCTGAGTTAAAACTGGGATATGTCTGGGTTTAGCTCTGAACCCGGACAACACCGTTAACTAAGGCCGACATAGTTCAACATTTTTTCCACAAGAGAATTCATATTTTGTTCAGGCCAACGTCCTTCCAACTTGTTATGACAAAGTTGTTGGCAAACAGGACCGTCACATGAACATTGTTACAGCATTTCCGGCATTTCACTCTATGGGTGAAACATAGCTGGAATTGCCTTTTTTGGTCATAAGTCAAGCCAACATTTAAAAACAGGAAACGTAGTTTGCATTAGAAAGCAGCATATTTTCTAATCGTGATCACAGTTTACTGCATTACAAAGAAAGTCTGGAAACATTTATAATAGCCTATGGTAAATTTACATTATTTCAGACACTTATGCGGAAAAATCTTGAGCCTGTTTGTCAAAGTAATATATATATATTGTTTGTTTATCTATGCTCCAGCCATCATGTCATTGATCCCTGGGAAAGCATCTACAAATCCAGGAAATCTCTGGTCCCTGCAAAGGAAAAGTACATTTCAAAGCAACCATCAAATGAACCAGTTCATGTAAGGGCTAATTTTCACATCTAGATGCCCACCAAGTTTTTTTTTTTTTTTTTTTTATTATAAAAAAGTTAAGCACCAAAACTGAAAACCAACACATTAAAGACACATGGCACAAAGGAGTCAGAGTTGAAGCCATGATTTGGGTTGAGTCAATAGAAATGTACCCACCAGGGGTGTAGCTATAGGGCCCGATCTCAGAAGGGGCCCACCCAGGAGTAGGCCTAAAATTATTTTTATGGCCCCCCTCAACAGTATTATACAATTACATTATATACAGAGACACTGTAGGAAGTGGACTGAGTAGCTGCCAGGCCTCATCTGAGAGCGCAATCTTGAGGGGGTGCCCCCATTCAAACACTTGCTGTGGGGCTCAGTCATTTCTAGTTACGCCACTGGTACTGACTCAAGGAAATCTGTCACCTGGATAATCGGTATTGAAGTAAAGCCATGGCCTAATAGCACTTACCATCATACACAGTAACAGTTTATAAAGCCGAAAAAGTTTATAAAGCCTGTCCATCCAGATCAGCCTGTTATCCTGCAAGTTGATCCTTCCCAAATAATTTCCTTCCCAACTCCAATCAGAATAACTCCCTGGATCAACGACCCATCTCTAGTAGCTATAGCCTGTAATATTATTACACTCCAGAAATACATCCAGGCCCCTCTTGAACTCTTTTCGTGAACTTACCATCACCACCTCCTCAGGCAGAGAGTTCCATAGTCTCACTGCTCTTACCATAAAGAATCCTCTATGTTTGTGTACAAACCTTCTTTCCTCCAGACGCAGAGGATGTCCCCTCGTCACAGTCCTGGGGATAAATAGATGATGGGACAGATCTCTGTACTGACCACTGATATATTTATACATCATTATTAGATCACCGCTCAGTCGTCTTTTTTCTAAAGTGAATAACCCTAATTTCGATAATCTTTCAGGGTACTGTAACTTCCCCATTCCAGTTATTACTTTAGTTTCCCTCATCTCAACCCTCTCCAGCTCTGCTATGTCTGCCTTGTTCACAGGAGCCCAGAACTGTACACAGTACTTCATGTGTGGTCTGACTAGTGATTTGTAAAGTGGTAGGACTATGTTCTCATCACAGGCCCCTTTTGATACAACCCATTATCTTTTTGGCCTTGGCAGCAGCGACACTGGTTTCTACAGCTTAGGCTTCAAAACACACAAGAGTCGTGTGCATGCGGTCCACAAATTGCAGATCCGCAAAACAGATGGCGTCCATGTACATTCCGCAGTTTGTGGAACACAGCCAGCCATTAATATAACTGCCTATTATTGTCCGCAAAATGGACATGTTATATTTTTTTGTGAGGCTACAGAATGGAGCAACAGATGCGGACAGCACACAGAGTGCTGTCCGCATCTTTTGCGGCCCTATTGAAGTGAATAGGTCCACACCTGAGCCGCAAAATACGTGGCTCGGATGCCAAACCAAACAACGGTCGTGGGCATGAAGCCTTAGTTTGCTGTTCATTAAAATTCCTAGGTCCTTTTCCATGTCCGTGTTATCCAGTGTTTTACCATTTAGTATGTACGGGCGACTTGCATTATTCCTTACCACGTGCATAACCTTACATTGGTCAGTGTTAAATCTCATCTGCCACTTCTCTGCCCAAGCCTCCAATCTATCCAGATCCCTCGGTAGCAGTATACCGTCTTCTTCTGTGTTACTTTACACAGTTTAGTGTCATTTGCATAAATTGATATTTTACTGTGCAAGCCTTCTACAAGATCATTAATATATTAGAGAATAGGGCCCAATACTGACCCCTGAGGTACTCCACTAGTAACAGTGACCCAATCTGAGTGTGTACCATTAATAACCACCATCTGTTTTCTATCGCTGAGGCAGTTACTTACCCACATACAGACATTTTCTCCCAGTCCAAGCATTCTCATTTTATATACCAACCCTTCATGCTTTAGAGAAGTCCAGATACACGACATCCATTGATTCGCCGCTGTCACATCTAGAACTTACCTCCTCATAGAAACTGATTAAAGCCTCATGAAGTTTGCTCATTTTGATTGAGGAACACCAAGATAGCATCTCTTAGAAAACCTTCAAACAGTTTACCCATGACAGATATTAAACTTATTGGCCTATAGTTTCCCAACTGTTTTTGGACCCTTTTTAAATATTGGCACGCCACTTGCTATGCACCAATCCTGTGGAATACTCCCCAACAGTATTCAGTCCTTAAATGAGGAATTAGGGTCTGGCTATGACATTACTTAATTATCTTAAGATACAGTGGTGGCCCTGTTTGACCCAGGAAGTACAGTGGTGTCTTAAAAAGATAGACAAATTGCCAGGACCAGATGGTATACACCACCGTATCCCATTTTAATCTTTTTAAGAAGCTGCTGCACTTCCTGGGTCAGACAGGGCACTTTTAATGGGGAATTTATTTTTACATTCTGCATTTCATCTGACAATTTATTTTCCTTAGTGAATAAGTGGAGAAAAATATTTGATAGCTTTGCTTTCTCCTCATCGCTCTCTGCAACTCCCCCCTCATTACTCTGTAGATGGCCGACATCTTCAGATTTATACTTTTTACCATTTATATAATTGAACATTTTAGATTTAGTTTTGCTGTCTTTGGCAATTAATCTCTCGGTCTCTAGTTTGGCTGCTTTTATTTGGTTTTTTTACAAACTTTTTTTCACCGATTCCTCGCTACCCTCCTGTTTTAGTGTTTTAATTGCTCTGTCATTTATTGCCTTCTTTACAGTTCTATTTTTTCCTTGTTCTTTAAACTTTTATTCCCATAATGTATGTACCTTTCACAAGTAGATTTTAGGATACTTTTAAAAATAACATTTTGTGGCTGTATTTTTATTTTTGAGGACTTTGTCCCAGTTAGGCCTATGGCCTCTCTTAGTTGGCTAAATTTTGCTTTTTTGAAGTTTGGTAATTTGTTCCTCCCTGAAGAAACACTCTTTTGAATGACAATTGGAAGGTTATTACTTTATAGTTACCGTTTCCCAGGTGTCCCCCAACCTGCACATCTGTTGTTCTATCAGGTCTATTGGTTAATACTAAATCCAGTATGGCTGTCCCTCTAGTCGGGTCCTGAACCAGTTGGGAAAGGTAATTGTCTTTGGTTATTGCCAAGAACCTGTTTCCTTTATGCGATGTACAGGTCTCAGTTTCCCAGTCTATATCTGGGTAGTTGAAGTTCCCCATAATAACCACCTCATTATGAATTGCTGCCTCATCCATCTAGTTTAGTAACAGATTTTCTGTGGCCTCTGGTACATTAGGTGGTTTATAATAAACTCCTATTAGTATTTTATTATTGTTTTTGCCTCTATGCATTTCTGCCCGCAGTGACGTCACATCCCTCACTTATATCTGAGTGTGGGCTTTAGACAGGACTTTACATAAAGACACACCCCTCACCCTCTCCAGTTTTGACAATCCTTTCTAAACAGACTGTAACCCTGTAACTGCCCAGTCATAGCCATCATCCAGCCATGTCTCAGTTATTCACACCATGTCATATAGGCCTCACAAATCACCAATTCCAGTTCCCCAGTTTTATTATTCAGGCTTCTGGCATTAGTACAGATACAATTAAAGTTTATGTATATTTTTTTACCCTACATCTTTCCTTCTGAACTGTTCTAGTCCCTCCTTTCATTCCTCCCTCCGGTCGCCATCTGCACTATCTTCCCATCCTATAACGCACTTACATTTGAACAAAGATATGCACCCTCAAACAACTGTTCCAGGACTGCGCTGTTAATAATGGAACACATACTAATGGAGACTACGCAAGAATCTACAATATGGTGCAGTGATGAGAATCTAACTTACTGTAGTCCCCTCCTAAAGTCCCTGAATCTCAAGGCACACACTTAATACAAACACACACTTGAACTCAAACGCGCTCAAACCAGACTGCTTTTTTTCCCCTCTTGAATTGAAAATCCAGTTTATTTGGTATTCAAATGAGCCAGTAAGGTGCCCAGAGGGGAGTCACTCTTGCAGGAAGATGCCCAAGCTTGCCCTCATGCTGGGAAGAGGGGGTGGAGTTATGGCTTGAATGAGATGTAGGAGGGGTGGGTTGACAATGCCAGGAGGTGTGCCTGGGCTCTTCCTGCAAGAGTGACGCCCCTCTGGAAAACTGGATTTTCAGAAGATCTATTGATGGAACAAAGTCACATCTGGAAATAAGGTACTAAGTGGTATTTGGCCATGGCTTTACTTACAAAATAAATCTGTTATAAATATTGCGTAATTAGAACATACGTTTAGAAATATTAATCATACATGTATTTTGTGTTCTAATGCTGTTCTCTAGTGTCCCATCCCTTAACACATTTAGCCACTGACATACCGGTACGTCACAGTGCCTGTATAATACAGCAGACACCTAGCTGCAATGACAGGGAACAGCAAAGCCTGTCAGTTAACCCATCATATGCGGCAATCAACACCAATCACAGCATCTGAAGTAAAGCAGAGGGATACAGCCTCGTATCAGATTGTTGGGGGTCCAACACCTAGAACCCCTGCTGATCAGCTGGTTGAAGAGAAGGCCACGCTCAATGAGCTCAGCCTCCCCCCCCCAAATCGTTTACCTGCTTGCCATCTACATTGCAGCAGTAAGGAGGTGTAACTACAAGCCATACCACTCAATTGAATAGGAAGAAGCTGTCCGTTTGAAGTGTATACTACAGAGCCGCCCCCATAGAATTGAACGGGAAGGCTGCAATGTTGCACAGAGCACGGCCTTCTCTTCAACCAACTGATCAGGGTTAATACAAGGCACTAGAGAACCTTTTACAAAGGCCGAGCATACTAGAGATAATTGGTAACTAGCTTTCAAAAGGAACGTTTATTAGAGATTATGACTGTTACATACCGACAATTACCAAACAATGAGTTATATTATTACAAGCTATGGCATTAGAGATTGCGCCTCCCCCATACTCTGCGACTAGCATATTGTCATTTTAGAATGCTTCCCTCCTGACAATCTGCTTCTCTGTTGGCCCATGTAAAGGGACCTTTACTAATGTATTGAGATTGTCCATGTAGCCTCCATTGCTGTCTGGATTCATGCTTCCATCCAGGGCTGTGGAGTCAGTAGATAAATTGTCCGACTCCGACTCCTCAGATTTTGAAACCTCCGACTCCGACTCCTCTGTATTTAATATGCAAATACGAAGCTGTTCCACCAAGTTCTTCTAATCTCCTCTAGCACAGAGAGGTAGTTGAGCAGAAGCTGCTGCCTTCTCCTTTGTGTGCTGATCTTCTGCTGAAGATAGAGCAGTGGGAGGATCCAGGAAGGGGCAGGGGAAGGGGCATTTATTTTAAAACATGATTTTCCTAGTAAAATCCCAGTGTAAGTATTGCCGCTCCTTAAAGGGACACTGACAGGCTGATTTTCCAGCTAAAGATATATATATCTACTGGTATTCATCACAGAATTAGGAATAAAACTATACTAATGTTACCCCCAGTTAAGCTGTACTTGTGTTTAAAAAACATTTTAATCTGTATGCAAATTCACTATCTTTGTGCCCAATGGGGCAGCGTCTCCTGCGGCTTTGTGCCCAGCCACGCCCGAAGTACAGCTTCCCAGCGCTGTTCCCCTCGTTATTATTCACTGCACTGGCCTTTTTTTTCAGGCTAGCCGAACGCTGAATTCCTGCGCAGGCGCACGTGTAGAGTGCTGGCAGCAGCCTCGCCTGGCTATGCTGAGGCTGTGCCAGCTTTCTCTCTTCCTCCTCGCTACCTAGTCCTGTCTAGTGCTGCCAGTACTCTACATGTGCGCCTGCCCCCTTGGGCACAAAGGTAGAGAATTTGCATATTGATTAAAACGTTTTTAAACACAAGTAAACCTCAACTGGGGGTAACAGTCGTCTAGTTGTATTCCTAATCCTCTGATGAATACCAGCAGATATATCAGCCTGTCAGTGTCCCTTTAACTGCATAGTAAAGCATATGAAAAGCATGCTTCTTCACGTTCACTTAATGTCTTTGTTTAGCGGTAACGTGACGCATTGCATGCATTGGCCTTTATTCTTACAGTAGAGAAGTAATTAATTATAACTTTGTCTGAATTGGGACATTTAAACTTGCTTTTTTTTATTCCAATTTTTTTTTATTCCAATTTAAATCTAGTAGGAGTCGGAGTCGGTCCATTTTTTGCCGACTCCGACTCCAGGTACCCAAAATTGCCTCCGACTCCGACTCCACAGCCCTGCTTCCATCACATTATACAGTGCTTGTTTCCAGGAGTTATGGCCACCCTACAGTCCAGCAGCAGTGGCCGTGCTTGATCACTATAAGTACGAGTCTATGCGTACCACTGCTGTAACAGCCACCAGAGTGGCCAGCGCCTTTTCCTATATAGTGTGCAAGCACTGCCACTGGACTGCAGGGGGATAGTAACTGCTTGATATGAGCACCAGTGTATAGTGTGATGGGAAAAAAAAAAAAAAAAGTAATAATATGAGTCAAACCAGCATAGGAGACAATATGGACAAACACAGAACATTTTTAAAGGGGTTGGCCGCTTTTTACTATTGATGACCTATCCTGAGAGCAGATAAGTCTGTACAGCTGCTGCTCTCTGCCCTGTGTCTCCCACTGGATACTTCAGGAAAGATTAACCCCTTCCGGAAAACAGACTCAGGGCGGAAGGCTTTACTGAGTAGCTGCAGACAGCGAGGAGACAAGTGCTAGGAACAGGCGCCCACAGACTAGGGCAGTGATGGGCAACGTGCGGCTCTCCAGCTGTTGCAGAACTACAACTCCCAGCATGCAAAGCCTGTCTATAGCCATCAGCCTACTGCAGGGCATGGTGGGAGTTGTAGTTTAGCAACAGCTGGAGAGCCGCACTTTGCCCATCACTGGACTAGGGGAGTTCTGCACAAGAACAGGTAGGGAAAAGATCCTTTGTGTATCAGCAGTGTCACTGTACAGTTGGGACTTTAGTCCTACACATACAACATGCTGCTGAGTATCCCAGCAGTCAGACATGTCACTCAGGGTAGGACTTGTATTCTTAGCAGAGCGGGGGAGGAGCAGAGATTGTTATTGCAGGTAAACAAAGGGCCAGAAGAGAACTAGGGAAATGAAGTAATTTTTTTTACCTACAACTTGCTTAGCTCTGTTATATATTGCTGACCATCAGACTTAGTGCTATTTATTTTTTCATAACCCCTTTAAGACATTTTCATATCATTCAACATGGGTAAAGTGTGTATTAAATATATTTATAGGGGGTGTGTAAGTAGTGATTTTACAAGTGGACAGGCGGTAATCAGCCTGAATAATTTTTCTCCCAAAGGTCATATCAGAATTTAAGTTTAACCTGTAATGTTTTATGAAGGTATGGGCAGAACTCCAAGTGGCTGCGGTACAGATTTGAGAAAGGGAAGCCTCTTCCTTTTCTGCTTAGAAGGTGGCCATGTCCCTAGTTGAATGAGCCCCAAACCACGAGGGGAAGGAATATTTAAAGAGTACGCTAAGGTTATAGCATTTTTAACCCACCTAGCTAACACGCTGGAGGATCTTACAACCATTACGTTTTCACTGAAATTGCAACAAGAGATTTTTGTCCTTCCTCCAGGAAGCAGTAGCTTCCAGGTAAAAAAAGAAGACATCTCCTGACATCCAAACAATGATACCTTTCCTCTAAAGGCGAAGATGGGTTGGCACAGAAGGAAGGAAGAATGACGTCCTTGCTCAAATGAAAATCAGACACTACCTTAGGCAAGAAAGGCATTGGCCTAATAATGACCTTGTCCTCTAAGATTTTTGTAAACGGTGGAAAGGCAGAAAATGCTTGGATCTCAGAAACCCTCCTGGCAGAAGTTATGGCCAACAAAAAGGCTAGTTTGTAGGACAGGATCTTTATAGGGATTTCCTCTAAAGGGTCTTCGGCATAAAGCAGATAGGACTGTGTTCAGATCCCAAGGAGGAGATAAAAGGACGAGGAGATGGATGAGATTTCACCACTGCAGACAGGAATCTCCTAACCCAAGGGTGCTCAGCTAACCTGTAGTCCAAAAAAAAAAAAAAAAAAAAAAAAGAACTGAATTAGACTTACCGGTAATTCCATTTCCTTGAATCCACCATGACGGCCACAAGGACCTCTGAAGGGGCAGGAACACACGGAGAGTTTAAATTCCCCACCCACCTTCAGCTCCTCAGTGCTTTACAGATCACCCGAAGTGCAAAAAAATTTGACAGGATATTTAACTTCATATCCATTGATTTGAGAGAATTGTTCTCTTTTTTTTTTTTTTTTTTTTTTGGGGAGGGAATAATACGGGCCGTCATGGTGGATTCAAGGAAATGGAATTACCGGTAAGTCTAATTCAGTTCTTCCATTTCATCCACCATGACGGCCACAAGGAGACTTAACAAATGATTAGGAGGGTAGGGAAAACGCCTCGAGAACTCTTCGTCCGAACAGAGTCTCATTGGAGTCTAGAAGACTAAGGCGATAATGTTTTACAAAAGTATTTATACTAGACCATGTAGCGGCCCTGCAAATCTGCTCGAGCGACACACCTCCTCTTTCTGCCCAAGAGGAGGCTGTGGCTCTAGTCGAGTGAGCTTTAATGAGACCAGGACTAGATAAACCCTGTATCTTATAACAGCATTCAATAGTGGACCTGATCCATCTAGCTATGGAAGCTTTGGAAAGTTTTTTACCCCTGTTTTTCCCTGAAAACTGTACTAAAAGGTTATTATCTACCCTAAACTCTTTGGTAGTGTCCAGATATTGGATAACCGTGTCTTTTACATCTAGAAGATGGAATCTGTCCTTGTCATCGGACCTTTGAGACTTAGGTATGGAAGGAAGAAAGATCTCCTGGTTGCGATGGAAGTTAGAAACGACTTTAGGGAGAAACCCGGGATCGAGTTTTAGTCTAATATGATCCTCTTTTACCAGGAGGTATGGTTCTTTACAGGACAAGGCCTGTAATTCGCCTATCCGACGGGCAGAAGTTATGGCTATCAGAAAAGCTGTTTTAAAAGACAGATGTTTTAAAGAAATGCTTTCTAGAGGAACAAACGGAGGTTTTGTTAAGCCTTCGAGGACAATGTTTAGGTCCCAAGATGGAGAATTAGACTTCAGGGATGGACTAAGTCTGGTGGCTGCTCTTATAAACCGCTTTATCCACCTATGGTCGGCTAGTGAGCGGTCATAGAAGACGCTGAGGGCCGAAATTTGTACTTTTAGGGTACTAGGTTTTAGGCCCAATTCTAGCCCTTGTTGTAGGAACTCCAGGATCTTATCAACCGGGGGGGAAGATGTGTCTGGAAACTCTACCCCTAACCAGGAACAATACTTCTTCCATACTTTCAGGTAAATAGCAGAAGTGACCTTTTTCCTGCAGGCTTTTAGAGTAAGGATAACCTTGTCTGAGAGACCCTGTTTCCTCAGAGTTTCCCCTCAGGATCCAGACAGCCAGATTGAACTTCTCTGGGTCCGGATGATGAAGGGGACCCTGTACCAGCATGTCCCTTTGGTAGGGGATTTTCCATGGACCCTCTATGGAGAGACGTTGTAGTACTGGGAACCAACACCTTTTTGGCCATAGAGGGGTTATGAGGATTAGAGTTACGGGTTCCCTCTGTATTTTCTGTATAATCCTTGGTATAAGGGGTATTGGAGGAAATGCGTATGCAAGGTGCCATTCCCATTTTATGGAGAGGGCGTCTATGGCCCAAGGTTTGTCTCTTGGGTTCAGGGAGCAGAATACATCTACTTGGGCGTTCTTTTTTGAGGAGAAAAGATCGATAGCAGGACATCCCCATCTTTTTATAATGTACTGGAAGATATTTCTGTTTAGTGACTATTCTGAGGGGTCTATTTTTTCCCTGCTGAGATAATCTGCAACGAGGTTGTCGCTGCCCTTCAGGTGTAACGCTGATAGAGACAGAACATTTCTTTCTGCCCAGGAGAATATTTTTCGTGCTATTTCCCCAAGAGAGTCTGATCTTGTGCCTCCTTGGTGTCTTAAGTAGGCTACGGTGGTGGTGTTGTCTGACAGGATTTTTAAGTGACGACCTTTTAACAAGTCTTCTCCCTTGCGGATGGTTTCGAGGACTGCATATAGTTCTCGGAAGTTGGATGATCTTTTCATTATGTCTTTTGGCCAGGAACCTTGGAAGTAATGAACCCCCAGACTGGCCCCCCAACCGGTTTGGCTTGCATCTGTTATGATTTGTATCTCTGGATACTTTTGCCAATCTAACCCTAAAAGAAGATTCTTTTCCTTTTTCCACCAGTCTAGATCAGTTTTTATTTTTAATGGTATCTGTATTTTTCTTTCTAGATCCGTTTGTTTCTTGTTCCATTGTTTCAGGATCCAATTTTGGATTTTTCTTGTATGGCTCTGGCTCCAGGGCACCGCTGTGATGCAAGCTGTCAGATTCCCTAGTAGACTCATGGCCTCTCTGATAGAATATTTCTTTGATTTTTGGAATTTTGTGATCTTTGATATCAGGTTTTCCACTTTGTCTTTTGGTAAAAAGGTTTTTTGCAGCCGAAGAGTCTAGTTCTACTCCTAGGAATTTCTTCCTTACTGATGGTTCTAGGGAGGATTTCTTTGTATTGATGATCCAGCCTAGAGATGAAAGGACTTCTTTGAATCTGTTGGTTGCGCTGCGATTTCTTTCCTCTGTTTCTCCCAGAATTAAAAAGTCGTCTAGGTATGGGATTATACAAATTCCTTCTTGGCGAAGGAAGGCGACCATTTCCACTATCAGCTTTGTGAACACTCGCGGAGCCGAAGAGATTCCGAATGGGAGTGCGACAAACTGGAAATGATGGGTAGTCCCCTTTAGGTCTTTTAGAGCAAACCTCAGATATTTCTGATAGAGAGGGTGGATAGGGACGTGATAATAAGCGTCTTTTAAATCGACGGATGACATGAACGTTCCTTTTGCAATGAGTGGGATCGTTGTGGCTACTGTCTCCATCTTGAACTTTCTGTACAAGATGTACCTGTTTAGGAGTTTGAGATTTATTATAGTTCTGAACGACTGGTCGGGTTTTTTTACAAGAAAGATTTGAGTAAAATCCCTTTCCTTCCTCTGATTTTTGCACCCTCTGAATTGCAGCAAGTTTTAAGAGGTCCTGTACACTTGACCAGATTTTTATTAAATCTCCTCTTTTGTGGGAAGAAATATGGAAGCTTTTTGGGGGGAGAGACGTAAACTCTATTTTGTAACCGTGGGAAACAAGATTTAGTGCCCACTGATTTGATGTTATCTCAGCCCATGCCGGAAAAAAATTTTTTAGTCTGCCCCCCACAATGGCGTCATTGTCTGGACTGCCTATTTTGGGGATTAAGGATGAAGCCTCTTCCTCTACCCCCTTTAGGGTAACTCCACCTTCCTGTCTTCCCTTTCCCCCTATAGGATTTCTGTTGGGGCTGGTATTGACGAAAGGGATTCTTTTTGGTATCTTTTTCTTCCGGAAACCCTTTTTTCTTATCCGCAGCTTTCTCAAGGATCTTATCTAGAGTAGGTCCAAATACGTACTCGCCCGAAAAAGGTATGGAGCATAATTTAGCCTTAGAGGCTTTATCTCCTGACCAAGCCTTCATCCATAAGGCTCTTCTGGCAGTGTTAGCAAAGGCTGCTTCTTTGGCAGAGAACCGAATGGATTCCGCCGAGGCATCAGCGAGAAAGGCCGTGGCGGAGCGAAGAAGAGGGATAGAATCTCTTATTTCCTCTCTAGGGGTTTTGTCTTTAAGCCTTTCATCTAGTTCGCCTAGCCAGATGTACATAGCCCTGGCGACTGAGGTAGCTGAGATGTTTGTTTTTACCCCAAACATGGCTGCTTCCCAGGATTTTTTTAGCATCCCATCAGCTTTGCGATCCATAGGATCCCCCAGTTGGGAGGAATCCTCAAAGGGTATAGCCGTCTTTTTTACGACTTTTGCTACCTGAATGTCAATTTTTGGTGTTTCATCAAAAATTTTTGATTCTGCTTGGTCGAAACAGAGTCGGTTTCTAAATTCTTTAGGGACTCCAATCCTCTTTTCTGGATCCAGCCATTCTCCCATGATCATTTCCCGAATATTTTCATTAATAGGAAAGACCATGGTTCTTTTTGATCTTAATCCCCCAAACATCATGTCCTGAACTGTGCGGGGTTTGGGAGTGTCCTCTATACCCATGGTGGATCTTACGGCCCTTAGTAAATCCTCCATTTCATCGGAAGAGAAGAAATATTTTTTATCTTCTTCTATGATTTCCACTTCAGACATGGGATCCTCCCCCTGCCTGGAGGAGATGGAGGCAACATCAGCGTCCTCTGCCTCAGAAGAGGAAATGACTGAAAGTTTCTGTTTTTTTGATGGAACCGGAGTATTACTAGGGGT
The DNA here is from genome assembly GCA_033119425.1 of Bufotes viridis. NCBI lineage: Eukaryota > Metazoa > Chordata > Amphibia > Anura > Bufonidae > Bufotes > Bufotes viridis. Next base: position 91,394,689 of record CM065596.1, on the reverse strand, counting down.
GGACATGGAGGCTATAGAGGACTTAATTTCTTCCTGTATGAAGGATTTAACCTCGGCCAGAAGATTTGGTTGTTCCTCCCTCAGAAATGCAGGTTTTGCATAATTTCTTTTTGTAGTCTTCCGGGAGCCGTTTAGCGCAGGCACTGCATTTTTGGAGTCTAATTTTTTGTTTAGACTCTTTAGTGGCCTAGGAGGAACAACCATAAAAAGCTCCATTTTAAAAAGGATCCCCCAAACACATAACATAATTACAGTGACCTTTTGACCCCAGGGGGGACTCACGGTACTGGTGGCCGAAGGATCCGGACCCTCATGGTGGGTGGCAGGGGCGTCCATTGCGGTGCAGGAGTCAGATACGGCCTGGGACCGCAAGATTTAAGATTTTGCCGGCGTCTGACGTTGGATCCGGCTGACGTCATCGATGTGCGCCTGCTGGTAATTATGCGCACGACGGCGCGGACCGCCCCTTAGTGCGTGACGCACTTCCCCCCCTCGCATACCGGCGATGACTTGGACGCCGCGCAGCGCGCGTGTCCGCCGGTATGCTGCCTACCTGGACTGCTTCCCAAGGGAAGGAGGTCCGGAGGATCGGGGTGGGGGCCGCAGGACCCAGCATAAGCCGAGCCGAGGGACCCCGATGCTCCTGGCTGCCCAGCATCCGCTCCTGCTTCCGGAGGACAGCCGGAGAAATTTCCTACGGGACCCGCTGGAAGCTCCGGTATGGTCCCAAGTTTTAGTATAAGAAGATCCCAGCGGGATTCTCTCCACATGTTTGCCCCTGAAGGGGCAGGAAAACACTGAGGAGCTGAAGGTGGGTGGGGAATTTAAACTCTCCGTGTGTTCCTGCCCCTTCAGAGGTCAAGGGTCAATCTCCTTGTGGCCGTCATGGTGGATGAAATGGAAAAAAGAGCAGCAACCTGAACTTTTAATGTAGAGGCCTTCAGATGTTTATCTAGACCTGCCTGAAGGCATTCTAGGACTCTAGGGACTTCAGGCTTTCTTAAAGGATCTGGAGCCTGCCCTAAAAATTTCAAGAAAGTTGACCAGACTGATGTATTTTTTAGTGGTGACCTCCTTCTTAGCTTACATGCACACGGCAGTGGTTTTTTGCAGCCTCAGTTCCTTTTTTTTGCGGATCCGATGGTTTCCCATTTATTTCTATGGATCCGTTAAAAATGCGGATGCCTCCTCCGTTGCCTGTCCGCATCCGCTGTCCGGTCCGCAAAAAAAATATGGCATGTCCTATTCTTCAGTATTTAGGAGGGATGGCACTCAAAATATTGGTTAAGCATGGATCATTTATTATAATAAATATTTTAAAAAAGTTTCCAATAGGATAAGACGGTAATACGAACAATCAGTCTACATTCGATAATAAAAGCATAATATAAGCATAAACCCAGAAGTATTCACTCTGGTAAATTGTGGGTCTTCTTGTATTCCCCTTTTATATTGACATCAATGTCCAGATTTCCCAAAAATCTTTGGTTGGGTGATATTAAGTGAAAATGTTTGAGTTGGGTATAATCACTCAGTTTCACATATAAGTCTGTTAGATTCCTTTTCAGCAGGATATAATAGCTGCTTTTTAAATTGTTCCCAATTAGTTTGGTGCGGAGTGAAGAGTATATAAATGCAATGCAATAAAAGCAATTTTGACCCAAGGGTCCGTGCGTTACCGCTCCAGAAACGAGGCTTTGTGTCGGTCGGTGTTTTCTTGGATGTTGCAGGTCTGTCACAGTGGGTCGGCGTTCGCGTGGAGCGTCCTCACACGCGGGGTAAGCCGCTTGTTATCAGCGTTTGAAGTCGGGAACGTCACTTCGGTGACGTCACCGTTGAGCGCCTCGTGTTCTTTGGCGGGAATTTCAAAACTCCGATTCTGGAGATTCTTTGAATTATATAAAAATAGCGGAACTTTTGAGTTTTGTGTCCCGACTGTGGAGTTCTTGACTGTTAGGAGTCCAGCTGGATCATCAGTGGTTATTCAATGCCCCAAACGCGTTTGAGCCTCTGCTCCTTCCTCAGTGGGTATGGATAACCACTGTGTATGGGTCTTTAAAGGGATCACATGGGCGTGTTTCAGTTCTGGTTCCGCCCGATTAGGGGTCGGATTCATGTCAATCAAATCACAAATGGAAACTTTATATAAATTTCTATATAAGTTAGCATCAATAGATATCAATATATAAAAGATAGTACAATCATATTAATTCACAGTAAAAAGATAATAAAACCATATTAGTTCCATAATAAGATGGTACCATATAAGATGGTACAGTCATATTAATTCACAGTAAAACCATATTAGTTCACAGTAACACAATAAAACGGACATTGTAAATGACTGAGGAGTTCTACCCTCTTATAATATAAATTCTCTAATGGTCCAATAAATGAAAGAAATTTCTACTTCAGAGTTGGATTTTAGGATTGGTATTCAATTGTTTTATATTTGTTGAGGATAAGAATGGTACTGGAGGATTTTGGTAGGAGGTTTTTGGGAGAGCCGCCGGGAGAGTGCAGTGCTGATAGACAGCCTGACTACGATTTCATATCCCTTGGGGCACCAATCCATAATGAGACTCATAGGCTTCATAGGAATCCAAAAATTTCAATCTCAGCATTTAACCCCTTGGGAATCATAGATTCAAATTCAAATATTTTCCTGATTCGTGTCTAGACATGTCAGCTATGTGATCGCCACCTCCATTGCGTGGAACTCTCTCTATCGCTGCAAAACAAGGGTGGAAGGATCACCATTATGGACTTCTTTGAAATGTTTGGATACAGAATGCAATTCATAATTCTTTTTATATTTGATATATGCTCAGTTATTCTTCGCTTGAATGGTCTTTATGCGTCCAATATATTGTTTTGAACAGGGACATTGTAAAATATAAATCAAGTCCGTGATTTATATTTTACAATGTCCCTGTTCAAAACAATATATTGGACGCACAAAAAGACCATTCAAACGAAGAATAGCTGAGCATATATCAAATATAAAAAAGAATTATGAATTGCATTCTGTATCCAAACATTTCAAAGAAGTCCATAATGGTGATCCTTCCACCCTTGTTTTTGCAGCGATAGAGAGAGTTCCACGCAATTGGAGGGGTGGCGATCACATAGCTGACATGTCTAGACACGAATCAAGGAAAATATTTGAATTTGAATCTGATTCCCAAGGGGTTAAATGCTGAGATTGAAATTTTTGGATTCCTATGAAGCCTATGAGTCTCATTATGGATTGGTGCCCCCCAAGGGATATGAAATTGTAGTCAGGCTGTCTATCAGCACTGCGATCTCTCTCCCCGGCGGGCTCCTCCCCAAAAACCTCCTACCAAAAATCCTCCAGTACCATTCTTATCCCTCAACAAATATAAAACAATTGAATACCAATCCTTAAAATCCAACTCTGAAGTAGAGAATTTCTTTCATTTATTGGACCATTAGAGAATTTATATTATAAGAGGGTAGAACTCCTCAGTCATTTACAGTGTCCGTTTTTTATTGTGATTACTGTGAACTAATATGGTTTTACTGTGAATTAATATGACTGTACCATCTTATATGGTACCATCTTATTATGGAACTAATATGGTTTTATTATCTTTTTTACTGTGAATTAATATGATTGTACTATCTTTTTTATATATTGATATCTATTGATGCTAACTTTATATAGAAATTTATATAAAAGTTTCCATTTGTGATTTGATTGACATGAATCCGACCCCTAATCGGGTGGAACCAGAACTGAAACACGCCCATGTGATCCCTTTAAAAAGACCCATACACAGTGGTTATCCATACCCACTGAGGAAGGAGCAGAGGCTCCAAACGCGCTTGGGGCATTGAATAACCACTGATGATCCAGCTGGACTCCTAACAGTCAAGAACTCCACAGTCGGGACACAAAAACTCAAAAGTTCCGCTTATTTTTATATAATTCAAAGAATCTCCAGAATCCGGAGTTTTGAAATTCCCGCCAAAAGAACACGAGGACGCCAACGGTGACGTCACCGGAAGTGACGTTCCCGACTTCAAACGCTGATAACAAGCGGCTTACCCCGCGTGTGAGGACGCTCCACGCGAACGCCGACCCACTGTGACAGACCTGCAACATCCAAGAAAACACCGACCGACACAAAGCCTCGTTTCTGGAGCGGTAACGCACGGACCCTTGGGTCAAAATTGCTTTTATTGCATTGCATTTATATACTCTTCACTCCGCACCAAACTAATTGGGAACAATTTAAAAAGCAGCTATTATATCCTGCTGAAAAGGAATCTAACAGACTTATATGTGAAACTGAGTGATTATACCCAACTCAAACATTTTCACTTAATATCACCCAACCAAAGATTTTTGGGAAATCTGGACATTGATGTCAATATAAAAGGGGAATACAAGAAGACCCACAATTTACCAGAGTGAATACTTCTGGGTTTATGCTTATATTATGCTTTTATTATCGAATGTAGACTGATTGTTCAGATACCGTCTTATCCTATTGGAAACTTTTTTAAAATATTTATTATAATAAATGATCCATGCTCAACCAATATTTTGAGTGCCATCCCTCCTAAATACTGAACCATTATCTACCTCTCTCGTGACGTTGGGTGCGCCACTATTGGGATAGAGCACCATATTCCATCTCAACAGTAGAGTGAGCCACCTAATCACTACTATTACGCATTATGTCCTATTCTTGTCCGCAAAAACGGTTTGCGGACCCATAGAAGTCAATGGGTCCGCAAAAATGTGGATGACCAACTGAAGCCATCCGTTTGTCATCCACATCCATTTTTTTGTGGATGGTTGCTTAGAAACCAGGGCACTTGTACAGGTACTTTAAGAAACTGGTTCAAGCCTTCAGTTTTTTTTTATGGATCTGCAAAAAATAAAAATGGAAGACACACGGAAACACAACCTACAAAATTTGCAGACACACGGAACAAATGTGGGTGTGAAAAGGGAAGACAGATATGCGATTTGCGGACAGCAAAAGCAACTGTCGTGTGTATGTAGCCTTACTCTATCAAAGTAGAGTACCTTTTCTGACAATCCCCTGCTTAACCAAAGTCTCCTCTCAATGTCCAGGCTGATAGATGAAGAGGCTTTAGATTGGGATGAAAGAGGGGCCCTTGAGCTAACAGGTCGTCTCTCAGTAGGAGGAGAAGGGGAGGCTGGACTGCTAGACTCTGTAGCTTTGAATACCATGATCTCTTTGGCCAGTCTGGAGCAATTAGTATTATAGAGGCTCTCTCCTTCTGTACTTTGCTCAGGACCTGAGGTAATAGGCAGAAGGGCGGGAATGCGTAACCGAACTCCTTTTGGAAAATGAGGTGGAGTTTGATTGGTTGCTATGGGCAACTAAGCCAGTTGTACTTAATACCAGTTTGATAAATGACCCAATAGTGTATAAAAGTCACAAACTCGATTCAATAACTGAAGAGTTCCAAAGCTCCCCTGGCAATATCAGCACAAACTGTGGGCCAGGAGTTTCACAACATGCAAGCCTTACAACAAGCACAATGCTAAGTGTGGGATGGAATGGTGTTAAGCATGCTGCCACTGGACTCATGCAGTGGAGATGAAGTGCATTTCTCTATCTGGGAGTGGTGGACAAGTCTGGCTTTGGAGAAAGATCCATGCCTGACCTCATGGTGCCAACTATAAAGATTAGTGAAAAGTGATAACACTATAGGGTGGTTTTTCAGGTGTTGGCCTAGACCCCTTAGTTCTAAAACGCGAACTGTGCTTTGTGGGAAATCCATAGTGCTCGCAAGAGCATTGCTGCATGGGGATCCCAGGTTTTGGACCCCACGATCAGATATTGATGAGCTATCCAAAAGGATAGTACAATGTGGGTATAGGGGAGATCTGGCCGGCCACATTATGTTATTGTCTGCTACAGGTGTGAAACTAGACTTACATGTTTCAGATGAAAAGCATTCTTAATCATAGAACCATTAAAACTATGACGTGTCCAATTGTGTTTTCCAGTTAAATACATAACACATAAAAAGTTAGATAACATGCAAGAGCCAGAGTATCCACAGTTCTACTGCAGGCACCCCAAGAGGAGAGAGAGATTATGTAAAAACGCACACAAAAAAAGGGTCATGCTTTCAGACCACAAATAAGAACAGCTCAAGACACTTGACCAGAGAAGATGTCTACATGGGCAGAAGCTATAGGCATTCCTACTGCTACACTGGGTGTGGCAACTTTGTTCAGCAACTCAAAGGAAGTCACAGATAAAACAGCAGTGCATTAGAAAGTGAGTAAATAATATACTATTGCAAAAATATTATTAAAACACACAAAAGTGAATATACACCGTTTGTAAATTAGCCCAGAAAACCATAATACAGTGAATGTTCTGAAAGTCCATATCATTGTAACGTGAGCAGGACATGCAGGTAGATAGCTGCAACTACATTTCACTAGGGATCATTCAGAACTCCCTCCCTGTGTGTAGGACGCAAGTGAAACAGCCCAACTTACCTGAGCCTATGTAACGTGTCCACCAAGATGAAAGCCAAACCTGAAGAGGTATAGGTGAACTGCAACAACGAAGACCACTCCCTCCACCCCCACGCCCTTCCTCTCAGGACTGAACAGCAGGCGCCTGAGGAAGGGGCGTTCGTCTAACTTCTGCACTGTCCAGAAGCTCTAACGGGCGACGAACTCAAGCCCTACAGATAAGTCCAAAAAGCGCAACACTAAAGGAAGTGGCTGAGTAGAAGCGTGCGTCACAGGATGAAGTTTGAGTTTTATGGTGGAGACGTAGTCCTACTAAATGACCTTACTAGGATAAAACCCAAGGGCGGATGTCAGCAGAACAAGCAATAGCTTGCTGACACGTCCTATATATGAAGGCTTGTACTGGTTTCTGTGTAGGTGATAACTTATCACCTACACAGAAACCGAGTACAAGCCTTCATATAACAGAAAGCCATTTATTCCTGCACAGCAGTAGATCGGCTCTTTCTTGCTGCTTCTGGAAGCGCCTAGCAGTGCACACGCCTACCACCCGGAAATAAAGTTCTAGCTGAAGGAGAGGGGCTGCGTGGACTAGAAAGCAGGCTCTTCTTAATCTTCCATGCACATGGGCGGCAGCAGTCCGGCTGCCAGTAAAGGAACCACAGACAGACCCATCTAAGAGTGGTCACTTCCACCCATCAGCCTGCTGTACTTTCAACGGGACCCTGCAGCAAAGTACAGCGTGTGCGATAGTCCCAGCGCCTATATTAAGTGGCTAGAAAGACGCTTTACAACTCCCATAACTGAGTGACACAGCGGCGCACCTACCTGAGCGCAATGCGTCCAGCGACAAATGAAGCTCCGAATAATAAGGGTTAACTTTCCAACTCGCTTCTTATCTAGCAGTCTCCTCGGAAGAAGCCGAGCACCAACTAACACCCGCAGACAGCAGAGATTTGAAGCAAGGAGGTGGCCGGTACACCACGCCTATCGTATGGGCGTGGCTCTGAGAAGGGGAAAGGGTGCAGCCATTTCAAGCCCATTCAGAGCAGCCACCCTGGATTTCACTACTATACACTACCCCAAAAGCATGTGCTCTAGCAGCTACATGATCTTTGCTTCTGGCTGCTATAAAACACGACCCCCTTGCACTGTTGCAGATTTACTTCCACTACAACACTGCTACATCTGTGTATTCCACTTCCCCACCAGCACTGTGGCTGAATCTCTGCAAATACAGCTCTACTACATCTGTGTATTCCCCTCCCCACCATCACTGTGCCTGAATAGCCACAAATATATAGCTCTGCTGTATCTCCTAGACACAAACTCCTAATAAATGAAGGTACTACATCTTCATACAACAGTGTTGTATGCTGATGTAGCACCTTACTTTATTAGTACGAGATTGTGTGTTTTTGTCTTAGGCTACTTTCACACTAGCGTTTCTATTTTCCGGTATTGAGATCTGTCATAGGGTCTCAATACTGGGGAAAAACGCTTCAGTTTTGTCCCTATTCATTGTCAATGGGGACAAAACAAAACTAAACAGAACATAATGCTCCAAAATGCATTCCGTTCCGTTCTCATACCAGAGAGCACGTCCTGGGATGCGGAGCAAAACGGATCCGTCGTGACCCACAATGCAAATCAATGGTGACACAATAGAAAACAGTGGAGTTCTTTCAATGGAGTTCATGTCGGATCGGTCTTGGCAAAGTTAAAGATAATACAACCGGATCTGTTCATAACGGATGCAGATGGTTGTATTATCAGTGACGAAGCGTTTTGCTGAACCCTGCTGGATCCAGCAAAAACGCTAGTGTGAAAGTAGCCTTAGAGATACAGCAGAGCAGTATTTGCAGCTAGACATACACAGTCATGTGCTAAGGGGAATACATACATGTAGTAGAGGTGTAGTGGCAGCTGGACAGCCACAATGCTGATGGGGAAGGGGATCTTCTACCATCAAGGAACAGGCAACCTCCCTTAGGCTGGCTTCACACGTCAACTAATGACGCTGTGCGCTCCGGCTGAAAACAACAAATCCAGCCCGCATTACCACGGACTGCTCAGGTCTGGGTTTAACGGACATGTGAAGCCAGCCTTACTCACACTGGTGCTATCTAAAGTACCTACAAGACTAAGGCCCCTTTCACATGGGCAAATATTTCACACGGGTGCAATGCATGATGTGAACGCATTGCACCCACACTGAATCTGGACCTATTCACTTCAATGGGGCTGTGCAGATGAGCGTTGATTTTCACGCATCACTTGTGCGCTGCGTGAAAATCGCAGCATGTTCTATATTCTGCGTTTTCACGCAACACAGGCCCCATAGAAATTAATAGGGGTGCTGCGTAAAAATTGCATAGCGTCCACATGCAAGTGCAGATGCAATGCGATTTTTCACGCATGGTTGCTAGGAGATACATAGTAACATAGTATTTAAGACCGAAAAAGACATTTGTCCATCCAGTTCGGCCTGTTTCCTACAAGTTGATCCAGAGGAAGGCAAAAACCCTGTGAGGCAGAAGCCAATTTTCCCACTTAAGGGAAAAAGATTCCTTCCCGACTCCAATCAGGCAATCAGAATAACTCCCTGGATCAACGACCCCTCTCTAGTAGCTATAGCCTGTAATATTATTACACTCCAGAAGTAAATCCCGTCCCTCTTGAATTCCATTATTGTACTCACCATCACCACCTCCTCAGGCAGAGAGTTCCATAGTCTCACTGCTCTTACCGTAAAGAATCCTTTTCTATGTTTGTGTACAAACCTTCTTTCCTCCAGACGCAGAGGATGTCCCCTCGTCACAGTGACAGTCCTGGGGATAAATAGATGATGGGACAGATCTCTGTACTGACCCCTGATATATTTATACATAGTTATTAGATCTCCCCTCAGTTGTCTTTTTCTAAGGTGAATAAACCTAATTTTAATACCCTTTCAGGGTACTGTATTTCCCTCATTCCAGTTATTACTTTAGTTGCCCTCCTCTGAACCCTCTCCAGCTCTGCTATGTCTGCCTTGTTCACAGGAGCCCAGAACTGTACACAGAACTCCATGTGTGGTCTGACTAGTGATTTGTAAAGTGGTAGGACTATGTTCTCATCACGGGCGTCTATGCCCCTTTGATGCAACCCATTATCTTATTGGCCTTGGCAGTAGCTGCCTGACACTGGTTTTGCAGCTTAATTTGCTGTTTGTTAAAATTCCTAGATCCTTTTCCATGTCAGTGTTACCGAGTGTATGTACGGGTGACTTGCATTATTCCTTCCCATGTGCATAACTTTACATTTGTCAGTGTTAAACCTCATCTGCCATTTCTCTGCCCAAGCCTCCAATCTATCCAGATGCCTCTGTAGCAGAAAACTGTCATTTTCAGTGTTAATTACTTTACACAGTTTAGTGTCATCTGCAAAAATAGATATTTTACTGTGCAGGCCTTCTACAAGATCATTAATAAATATATTGAAGAGAATAGGGCCTAATACTGACCCCTGAGGTACCCCACTAGTTACAGTGACCCAATCTGAGTATCTATCGTTAATAACCACCCTCTGATGGTGATGTTAGTAAATTGATTAAAGTCAATTTACTGTATTATTTTCCTTTATAACATGGTTATAAAGGAAAATAATAGCATTCTTAATACAGAATGCTTACTAAAATGTGACTTGAGGGGTTAAAGAATAAAAACAATTATCTCATCTCATTCACTTGATCGCGCAGCCGGTATCGTCTTCTTTCTTCTTCTTTCAGGACCTGCAAAAGGACCTTTGAGGACGTAATTGCGCTCACCATGTGGTGAGCTTGGTGACGTCAGCGCAGGTCCTGCTGATTGAAGATAGAAGGATGTCGTCAGAGCAGGTCCTATTGCAGGTCCTGCTGGAAGAAGAAAGAAGACAATACCGGCTGCCCGATCAAGTGGATGAGGTGAGTTTATTTTTTTTATTTTTTAACCCTTATATTTTTTTTTGCCTTCCTCTGGATCAACTTATAGGAAACAGGTCGAACTGGATGGACAAATGTCTTTTTTCGGTCTTATATACTATGTTACTATGTTACCCTACAATGGACATTTTAGTTACCAATCTGTAGTAAGAATGCTATTATTCTCCTTATAACCATGTAGAAGGGAAAATAATACAGTGAATTTACTGGGGTTGCTCATCACTATTTAGTATCCTCATCTCCTAGCAACCATGCGTGAAAATCGCATCGCATCCACACTTGCGGATGCGATGTGATTTCCACGCAGCTCCATTCATTTCTATGGGGCCTGCCTTGCGTGAAAAACGCAGACTATAGAACATGCTGCGATTTTCACGCAACGCACAAGTGATGCGTGAAAACTTTGCTCATGTACACAGCCCCATTGAAATTAATGGGGCAGGATTTAGTGCGGGTGCAATGCGTTCACGCCACGCATTACACCTACACAAGATACCGCCCGTGTGAAAGGGCCTAATAGTTCTCCCAGTCTGTAAACCATACCCTCCACCAGGTGGCGGAAAGCATTTTTCTGTGTGATACAAACATTTTAAACATTGACAGGTTTCACTTTTTAAACAGAACATCCAAATTTGTAATTTGTATAATCATACATTCCTCAACATTAGATGTATCCATGCCTTCTCTCAAGGTAAAATAATATCCTGACTTTTTGGTGATATATTTTTATTGCAGGAAGAAGTATACCAATTGTAGGGCTACATGGCGTCATTTGTCAGTCCAAAGATTGGTGGAACAAACATCGTATCGCGAACATTATAGTACTAAATTTGACTGTATTAGGGCTCTTTCACAGGAGTGTGCCCCTTGTGGGAATCATACGAGTGGTCACTTCCACCCATCAGTGTGCAGTACCTTCAAGAGGACCCTGCAGCAAAGTACAGTGTGTAGCAAGGCACAAGTCAACTGCAACACAACGGCATGCGATAGTCTCAGAACCAACCTCATTGAGCGCCTATATTAAAAGTGCCTGTAGAGATGCTTACAACCCACATCACTGAGTGACACAGCAGCATACATACCTGAGCGCAATGCATTCAGCGACAAATGAAACTCCAAATAGTAAGGCCTCTTTCACACCGGCGTCATGTTTGACGCCCGGATAAGAGGCGGGTGCGTTGCGGGAATATGCGTGATTTTTCTGCGTGGGTGCAAACGTTTGTAATGCGTTTTGCACGCGCGTGTGAAAAATCGCCATGTTTGGTACCCAGACCCGAAGCCGGACTTCATCACTGAAGGGAAAATAATAGCATTCTTAATAAAGAATGCATAGTAAAATGAAGAGGAAGGGGTTAAAAATAATAAAAATAACTTACCTTAGCCACTTGATCGCGTAGTTGCGATCTGTCTTCTCTCTTCATGCTTTAACTAACAACTAAAGGACCTGTGATGACGTCACATCACATGGTCCAATCACATGGTCCATCTTACCATGGTGATGGACCATGTGATTGGACCATGTGATGTGACGTCATCACAGGTCCTTTAGTTGTTAGCTGATGCTGGAAAAGAGAAGACAGATCGCAACTACGCGATCAAGTGGCTAAGGTAAGTTAATTTTTATTATTTTTAACCCCTTCATCTTCATTTTACTAAGCATTCTTTATTAAGAATGCTATTATTTCCCTTATAACCATGTTATAAGGAAAATAATAAAGATCTGGTGCCGTTGCTAAGCAACCATGCGGGAAAATCGCACTGCATCCGCACTTGCTTGGGGCCTGCGTTCTATGGGGCCTGCGTTGCGTGAAAACGCACAATATAGAGCATGCTGCGATTTTCACGCAACGCAGAAGTGATGCGTGAAAATCACCGCTCATGTGCACAGCCCCATAGAAATGAATGGGCCCGGATTCAGTGCGGGTGCAATCGTCCTCACGCATGCACCCGCGCAAACTCGCCTGTGAAAGGGGCCTAAGGTTTCCAACTTTCCACCTCACTTCTTATCTAGCAACCAACTAATACCCACAGAAAGCAGAGATTTGAAGCAGGTAGGTGGCCGGTAGAGCACATCTATCATATAAGCATGGCTCTTTGAGAAGGAGTGAAAGTGCGCAGCCATTTCACCTTAGCCATCTAATTGCTCGTCTGAAATAAAATACTTTTGCTCGTAAGCGCTAGAAGGAGCTTGTGAGCGTTGTGATATTAGACTGCAGATCCCAGGGGTAGAAGAGTGTAAGGGCTAGTTCAGACAGCGTTTTAGCGCTGATATTGGAACATTTCTGCCTCGAAATGAGATCCAAAAATGCCTCAAAACAGCTTTCCCATTCATTTTAGCGGGAAGCAGCACATTTATATATTTTGTTTTCTATGTGTAAAAAAGTGTGGATGTAGCATGCTCTATCCTGGGGCATAATCATTGCTGAATCTGCAATTGAAATGAATGTAAAGCATAAAAACAGCTCCATGTAAGTACATGCGTTTTTGTGCATTTTTATGCTTTTTTTGGTGCAGATCTGCTTCAAAACCCTCAAGCTGTAAATTCAGGTTTGTATTGAACCCATTGGTTAAAAAAAAGATGTAAAAAATCCTTCAAAAACCACATGAAAAAATGCACCTTTTTCCACCCCAATGATTTTTAAGCATGTTCTTTAACCAGCTGAGCCCCCTAGCTTAAACCCCTAAATGACCAGACCACTTTTTACAATTCTGCACTACACTACTTTCACCATTTATTGCTCCGTCATACAACTTACCACCCAAATGAATTTTACCTCCTTTTCTTCTCACTAATAGAGCTTTCATTTGGTGGTATTTCATTGTTTCTGACATTTTTACTTTTTTGCTATTAATAAAAAATTAACGAAATTTTTGCAAAAAATGTAATTTTTCGGTTTCTGTTGTAAATGTTTAAAAAAAACTATATTTCTATCTAAATTTTTCTCTAAATGTATTGTTCTGTATGTCTTTGATAAAAAAATGCACTAAGTGTATATTTATTGGTTTGGGTAAAAGTTATAGCGTTTACAAACTATGGTGCAAAAAGTGAATTTCCGCACTTTGACTTTCTGAGCACCTGTCATGTTTCCTGAGGTTCTACAATACCCAGACAGTAGAAACACCCCACAAATGACCCCATTTCGAAAGGTATTCGCTGATGGGCATAGTAAGTTTATGGAAGTTTTTATTTTTGTCACAAGTTAGCGCATTAGAGGCCCCTAAAATGCCAGGGCAGTATAAATACCCCACAAGTGACCCCATTTTAGAAAGAAGACCCCTAAGGTATTTTTGTTGGCGCTGAAAACAGGAGGCAGTATTCCACGTGGTATTGTTTAAAAAGAGATAAAATTTTAATCTTTTGTCAACGTGTTTCGAGGGCGCACCACCCTCTTCATCAGGACAATAATGGCAATTAAAAGTTTATCTCCTTTTAAACAATACCAAGTGGAATACTGCCTCCTGTTTTCAACACCATCAAAAAGGTTCAAAAATTGCTACTCCTCATCTGTTATACTATCTGTCTTGCCACATTTGGGGCAGGGAAAAAGGAACCTGGGCAGCAGTACAGGACCCCGCTTGCAGGACGGGAAAATACCAGCAAAAGCTCCTTACAGTTGTTGTGGCTCAACACAACAACAAATGGTAAGCACTCCTTATTTATATTGCCTTTAGGCCTCTTTCACACTTGCGTTCTGAGGATCCGGCAGGCACTTCCGTCCCGCCCGATCCGTCAGAACGCAAGTCGCCTGAAAGCATTAGAAGACTGATCAGGATCCTGATCAGTTTTCGAAATGCTTTCAGGTTACTATGGCAGCCAGGACGCTTATAAAGTCCTGGTTGCCATAGTAGTAGTGAGGAGAGGTATACTTACAGTCCGTGCGGCTCCCGGGGCACTCCAGAATGACATCAGAGCGCCCCATGTGCATGGATCATGTGATTCATGCGATCACGTGATCCATGCGTGTAGGGCGCCCTGACGTCACTCTGGAGCGCCCGGAGCCGCACGGATGGTAAGTATACTGCTCCCCGCTCCCCACTACACTTTGCATGCTGTGCTTTTTGTTCCGTCCAAAAATCCGGAACACTTGCCGCAAGGTCGGATCCGAAATTAATGCCCATTGAAAGGCATTAATCCGGATCCGGCCTTAAGCTAACGTCGTTTCGGCGCATCGCCGGATCCGACGTTTAGCTTTTTCTCAGTGTTACCCTGGCAGCCAGGACGCTAAAGTCCTGGTTGCCATGGTAAATGTAGTGAGGAGCGGGGAGCAGTATACTTACCATCCGTGCGGCTCCCGGGCGCTCAGAGTGACGTCAGGGCGCCCCACACGCATGGATCACGTGATCGCATGGATCACATGATCCATGGGCATGAGGCGCTCTGGCGTCATTCAGGAGCGCCCGGAGCCGCACGGACTGTAAGTATACCGCTCCCCACTCCTACTATGGCAACCAGGACTTTATAAGCATCCTGGCTGCCATAGTAACCTGAAGCAGTTCGAAGACTGATCAGGATCCTGATCAGTCTTCTAATGCTTCAGGCGACTTGCGTTCTGACGGATCCGGCGGGACGGAAGTGCCTGCCGGATCCTCAGAACGCAAGTGTGAAAGGACCCTAACCCCAAATAAAGTCCAGCTGCTCTAGTTGGTCTTTCCTGAAATTTTCTTAGTCACATCCCACAGCAAAAGCCATGGTCCACAGAGAGCTTCCAAAGCATCAGAGGGATCTCATTGTTAAAAGGTATCAGTCAGGAGAAGGGTACAAAAGAATTTCCAAGGCATTAGCTATACCATGGACGACAGTCATCAACAAGTGAAGAAAATATGGCACAACAGTGACATTATCAAGAACTGGACGTCCCTACAAAATTGATGAAAAGACGAGAAGAAAACTGGTCTGGGAGGCTACCAAGAGGCCTACAGCAACATTAAAGAAGCTGTAGGAATATCTGGCAAGAACTGGCTGTGTGGTACATGTGACAACAATCTCCCGTATTCTTCATATGTCTGGGCTATGGGGTAGAATGGCAAGACGGAAGCCTTTTGGCCATAATTCCAAAAGATATGTTTGGCGCAAAAACAACACTGCACATCACCAGAAGAACACCATACCCACAGTGAAGCATGGTGTGGTAACATCATCATGCTTTGGAGCTGTTTTTCTTCAGCTGGAACAGGGGCCTTAGTTAAGATAGAGGGAATTATGAACAGTTCCAAATGCCAGTCAATATTAGCCTTTAGGCCTTCTACTAGAAAGCTGAACATGAAGAGTAACTTTATCTTTCAGCATGGCAACGACCCAATACATCCAAATCAACAAAGGATTGGAATGGCTTCACCAGAAGACGATTAAAGTTTTGGAATGGCCCAGCCAGTTTTTGCAAAGAAGATTGGGCAAATCTTGCCAAGTCAAAATGTGCCATGACTCATACCCAAAAAGACTGAGTGCTGTAATAAAATCAAAAGATGCTTTAACAAAGTATTAGTTTAAGGGTGTGCACACTTATGCAACCATATTATTTTATTTTTATATTTTTCTTCCCTCTACCTAAAAGATTTCAGTTTGTTCTTCAATTGAGTTGTACAGTTTAAAGATGGGAAAAGTTCTGAAATGATTTATCTTTGTCTCATTTTTTATAGCACAGAAACCTGACATTTTAACTGGGGTGTGTAGACTGTATATAGTGTGCACAGTAATATATATATATATATATCGAGGTCCTACGGTATATTGATATATTGCACATTGGTAAATAAATAAATAAATACATGTCAAATGAAAGATGACAATAAAAGATGGATAAATACATACATAAAAACATAGTACATGAATAAATAGAAAATACAAAAAGTAATGCATATGTCAAATCTTATAAATATAATAAAAAATATATTAAAGTAAATCAAAATATTAGAAAATAAATTATATTTCGCGATGAACACTTTTTAAAATATCCATAAGTCCAATAAATAGTATATTGTATCAAAAATATAAAAATATCCATAAGTCTAATAAATAGTATATTATATCATGAAATAAAATGTTTGATAGTAAATCCGGTTGTTATTTGTACATTGATTCACTCAATAATTGGTTAGATAAAAAAAAAAATATATATATATATATATATATATATATATAAATATATAAAATATTGATATAAGAGTAGCTATATAAATATGTGTTAGGGTTATTGGATGGTTCAGACAGTAATAGTGTATTGGGAATAGGAATATTTAGATTACTTGGGCGGGCTAATAGTTTGTATATTCTAAAGACTCGTTAAAGGAATCTGTCACCTGTTGTAATCATTTTAGGCTGTCACCTTTTCCATGTTCAATAAAGTACCTTATTTCCAGTTCTGGTCTTCTTTATTCATTTTGAATTTTCATTTTGATAAAAGCACAAATTTTCAGTTATGCAAATAAGGGTCCAAATTGCCCAAAGGGCTTTTTTCAGCTCTGGCGCCAGTAACACCCCCTGCAGTGCCTAGCCCACCTTAATTTGAAGCCCAGGCACGCCTCCAGATCCTGAAATTGTCTCCCACAGCAGAGTCTAACGGCGCCGCCTGTTCCCATCGGCCGCCGAATTCTCGCGCAGAGCGCAGTGCCTTTAACTGCCTGCGTGATCTTAATGTTCACTGAGGCAACAACGCTCAGATTACGTCACTGGGCTCAGCGCATGCCCAGTGACACTCTTGAGGCTGTTGCCCACAGGAGTATTAAGATCGAGCAGGCAGTCGGCAGCACTCGCCTGCACGAGAATTCTGAGGGCCGGCGAGAGCGTATGTAGCGGAGGGAGTGGTGCCATTAGTCTCTGCTGTGGAGGCGATTTCAGGATCTGGAGGCGTGCTTGGTATTCAAATTAAGGCGGGCTGGGCACTGCAGAGGCGTTACTGGGCACCAGAGCTGAAAGAACGTCTCTCTGGGTACCTTGGACCCTCATTTGTATAAAAGAAAAATCGCTTTTATCAAAATCAAAAGTCGAAATTAATAAAGAAGACCAGAGCTGAAATAAGTACTTTGTGAACATGGAAAAGATGACGAACTAAAATGATTAAAGCAGGTGACAGATTCCCTTAAACCAAAGGGAGATAAAGTATTGAGACGTTAAATCAATACATCTCCTTTCTACAAAATAATTGATATGATTGGGGATCCACTCTAGGGGTTTGACTTGGAAAAGAGAGGGTCATTCTCATGGTAAATGGAGAAATATGTGTGAGGACTTTCCATTTGATGTTTGAACAATGCTCGTTCATTCTTTCTCTGAGGGTTTGAGTGGTTCTACCTACATATTGTAGGTTACATGGACATTGTAAGTGATAAATTACATTGCTTGTCCCGCAGCTCATATCATGTTTCAGATGAAAGTTTTTTTTGGAGGAGGGCATACTAATTTCTTTTTTGTTGTGGGTGATAATTTCACAGAATTTGCACCTCCTGATATTACATATATGTGCCCCTTTACTGATAGGGTTATCCTTTGTCAGAGGAGGGTGTTCACCTTCTTTCCTTTTCTTGATCAAGATGGTCCAATGATGTTTTTTAGGGTTTGCGCTCTTCGTTATGTGATAATGGGAAATCGTGGTAATTCTTTTTTTTTAAATGGGATCTTTTTGCAGTACTCCCCAATGCTTGGTTAATATTTGTCTAATCATCATGTGTTTGAAGTTGTATCTAGTTATCAAGTTAAGTTGGGAGTTGGTACGGGTATCTTGGTGTGTTTTTTTCAGTACCGCATGATTTGGTTTTAGGGCCTCTTTTTGATTTTCTTTAAGGATTCATTTAGTGGATTCCCTTATGAGCTTCTTAGGGTACCTTTTTTCTCAAACCGGTGTTTGAGGATCTCAAGTTGTTTTGTCATAGTATGGTCCTCAGAAAAATTCCTTCTGATCCTCTTCATTTGACTGAAGGGAATGTTTTTTTTTCCATTTTTGGTGAATCCAGGTAGCTATTGGCATCAACCTTTTTAAAATGGGTTTTAGTAATAATTTTATCAGATGTTGAGATGGATGAATATCAAGGAAAATGGCTTCTGTGTGGCTTTATTCGAGCCTGAATTTTAATCCCCAATCATTGGTATTCAGAGTTTTGACAAATAACAAAACTTTCTCCACAATTTCTTCCCAAAAGATCCCATTTAAAAAAAAGAATTACTGGTTTCCCATTATCACATACCGAAGAGCGCAAACCCTAAAAACATCATTGCACCATCTTGCCCCAAGATCAAGATCCAGACATTTCTCTATTTGCCATGAGAATAACCCCTCTCTTCTCCAAGGCACCCCCTAGAGTGGATCCCCAATCATATAAATTATTATGTAGAAAGGAGATGTATTGCAAAAACTTAAAATACAAACAGTTGGCTCCACACTCCTATTGTAAGGAAAATGTTGCTCTTATCCTGGTTATGCTTCTAATCACCATAAAAATAATATCATCCAAATCGATAGGTATTTAAACATCCAGGGTCATGCAAAGATACACGTTTATTTCCCTTGTAAAAATGTATTTAAATCATTAATAAAAACTATAAATAAAAATAAAATACAATACAAAAAAAACCACAATAATTATCCACATTTACACGTTATAAAATGTTGTGGTGGGCTGAGCCATAGATCGAAACCCCTGTGATGCCGCGATATCACCCGCAGTGAATGTACCAGCAAGGGCTCTATAGCGCAGATCACCAGTAGTAATTGTACCTCCCAAGTAGTCAAATAACAATGTTTCAACTGGTTCATATACGTAATCAATATTGCTAATAAATGTCCAAGGTATAGTTGAGAATCCTGGTAAGTCCGTAATAGATATTAATTATCAGTGTACATTTTATTCACTGTGTCCATTAAAGTACTGCACTGTCACAATGTAAAGTATTTAGAGTTCTTTCACTCCGGTGTCTCCTCACTCAAAGACAGGCTTTAGAACAAAAGTCAACTATATCTTCGGGCATACTCACATATTCGTGGGTCACTGCAGCGTGTCAGTGTTCCTATTGGCATCCCACATATCAAGGAACACTGAATCTCTAAGGCCCCTTTCACATCTGCGTTTTGCTTTCTGTCCTAGAGTTCCGTCCTTGGGGCTCTAGGATGGAAAGATACTGATCAGGATTATCTCAATGCATTCTGAATGGAGAGAAATCCGTTCAGGATACATCAGAATATCTTCCGTTCAGTATGTGAACGTTTTTGGATGTTGACAAAACTGCAGCAAAGAATCCTGAAGACATGCCATAACACCGGATCCGGAATTAATGCCCATTGAAGTGCACTAATCTGGAGTTAAGCTACGCGTCGTTTCGGCGCATCGCTGGATCCGACGTTTAGCTCTGCACATGCGCAGCAGCAGTTCCAATCGGGGCCCCAGTGTAAGCTGGGGCTCCGATCGATTACCATTGCAGCCAGGATGCTACTGAAGTCCTGGCTGCCATGGTAAGTACTCCGCAGCAGTGTACTTACCTGCGCTGCGGCCTCCGGATGATCCTTTATGACGTCACAGGTCACACGTTCAGGCGACTTGCGTTCTGGCGGATCCGGCGGCACGGAAGTGCCCGCCGGATTCTCAGAACGCAAGTGTGAAAGAGGCCTTACCTCCTTCAGTTCCCACTGGGTGAGGCTATTTGCACTGAGCTGTATAGTTTCCAATCTCGGCGTCTCACGTGTACCGTACTGTATTGATTCAAATCTTGATGTCTCACGTGTCTCGCCTTGCTCTTGCCGCCTTCCTTCAGCGTATGCAATCCTGTGTATTCAAAGTGGAGTCACAGCTGCAGTGTTCGAGATGGTTTCACAATCGGTATAGTGAGTACTTAACCCCTTTCTACCGGCAGTTAATTTGTTATCCAGTCTTGCGTTATTGCAACATGATGTATATGGATACTTGAAAGCTGGAGATGTATTGGATTTACCGTCTGAATACTTTATCTCCCTTTGGCCTTAATGAGTCTTTAGAATATACAAAGTATTAGCCCGCCCAAGTCATCTAGATATTCCTATTCCCAATTCACTATTACTGTCCGAACCATCCAATACCCTAACACATATTTATATACTCATATAAATATTTTAAATATTTTCATTTATATATATATATATATATATATATATATATATATATATGGTAGTAATAAAAATAGAGCAGCACTCCAATAATTAATGAAAAACAAACATGCTTCTTTATTCACCCAGAAGGCATGGCAATGTTTCAGCTCCTATGCCGGAGCTGTGCAGTGCATACATGCATTATATAATCAGTGGATAATGACATCATCATCAAGCGTCATCCAAATTCATTAACTCTTCACATGTGTGTCATTGAATCAATCATATTACAAACTCCATACAGTGACATCTAATAATTAAAAAATAAGTGCAATATACGATTTCCAAAATAAGTGTAATACATACATGATTCACATAAATGTATAAGTGATTCCATAAAAGTCCATCCATTAGGAAAAGTGCTGGTGCATAATAGGTTAATAATTCCAATCATCGCAGGGAGATGACGATATTCCAGATACATACCCCTACCCGGAAGTTTCTCAGCGACCCCAGGACACTCGTTCAAAGCCGTGCATGCCGGCGTCCGGAAGTGTAACATTGCGCATGTCAAACAGAGCGTGCGATATGACATCACCCGCTACTGAGAGATACGCACAAACTTCCTTACCATGTCAGAAGCGCTGTTGCGATCCTGACGTCCCTGTATTTCCGAGTCTGCGCAGTGCCACACACAAAGCCAAGGCCGCCATCTTAAGTGTGGGAAACCGTGCCCGGTCCCCAAACACATAATGATGGCAGTCCCACTCATACATAACAAGCCCACAAGGTTTTCTGCCTATTAAAATCCTGTATCCGTGGCCGGCATGATGTTTCACACGCCAACCACCAAAACAGGGCACCGAGCATCAAGTACCTGTAATCACAGGCTCCTAAACCTCAGTGCAATAATGGCAGAAGGAGGGTTCTCCTCCACGGGACAAAACACACATCATCATCACTAGGCACCATAATAAATATTGCAGAAAAAAATCGGGATTTCCATAGATATTCATACGGTGTCCTAAAAGTCTCTTGTCACCTCGCTTCTGGGGTAGTAGATAACTGGAAATCAGCCGTCTCCCTGTGAAGAAGAAAAAGAGAAAAAATTAAGTAAGTCAAGTATTTAATATATGATAATAATATCTTTCGAAAAATACTGTACAGTCATCCCAATTCACAATGATCACAGTGTAAACCCTCTGGGGACAGGGCAAGTATTTCCCTCAATATAAACCCAATCTGTAATCTATATTTAAACCCTGTGGGGACAAGGTACCCAATGTATATATCCAGTGGAGTTCCCTTTTTTTAAAAGGGCAACTCTATTGCCGCCCGTCTGGGCATTGGCACATGGTCAATTATCCAGCATCGAAGATCCCTCTCTCTATGTTTTGCGTCATGAAAATGTCTAGATACTGGTAGATCAAGTCTGTTTTTTCTAATCGTATTCCTGTGATTATTAAGGCGAGTCTTCAGGTCCGTGGACGTCTCACCAACATATAAAACCTCACACGGACATGATAATACATAAACAACATATTCCGAGTTGCAAGTTAGATGATATCTGATGGGATATACATTTCCCGTAATAGGATGTATGAATTCTCGACTTCTTTTATATATTTACAATTAACACATCCCAGGCATGGGAAACATCCTTGTCCCCACAGGGTTTAAATATAGATTACAGATTGGGTTTATATTGAGGGAAATACTTGCCCTGTCCCCAGAGGGTTTACACTGTGATCATTGTGAATTGGGATGACTGTACAGTATTTTTCGAAAGATATTATTATCATATATTAAATACTTACTTAATTTTTTCTCTTTTTCTTCTTCGCAGGGAGACGGCTGATTTCCAGTTATCTACTACCCCCAGAAGCGAGGTGACAAGCGACTTTTTAGGACACCGTATGAATATCTATGGAGATCCCTATTTTTTTCTGCAATATTTATTATGGTGCCTAGTGATGATGTGTGTTTTGTCCCGTGGAGGAGAACCCTCCTTCTGCCATTATTGCACTGAGGTTTAGGAGCCTGTGATTACAGGTACTTGATGCTCGGTGCCCTGTTTTGGTGGTTGGCGTGTGAAACATCATGCCGGCCACGGATACAGGATTTTAATAGGCAGAGTACCTTGTGGGCTTGTTATGTATGAGTGGGACTGCCATCATTATGTGTTTGGGGACCGGGCACGGTTTCCCACACTTAAGATGGCGGCCTTGGCTTTGTGTGTGGCACTGCGCAGACTCGGAAATACAGGGACGTCAGGATCGCAACAGCGCTTCTGACATGGTAAGGAAGTTTGTGCGTATCTCTCAGTAGCGGGTGATGTCATGTCGCACGCTCTCTTGACATGCGCAATGTTACACTTCCGACCCCGGCATTCACGGCTTTGAACGAGTGTCCTGGGGTCGCTGAGAAACTTCCGGGTAGGGGTATGTATCTGGAATATCGTCATCTCCCTGCGATGATTGGAATTATTAACCTATTATGCACCAGTACTTTTCCTAATGGATGGACTTTTTATGGAATCACGTATACATTTATGTGAATCATGTATGTATTACACTTATTTTGGAAATCGTATATTGCACTTATTTTTTAATTATTAGATGTCACTGTATGGAGTTTGTAATATGATTGATTCAATGACACACATGTGAAGAGTTAATGAATTTGGATGACGCTTGATGATGATGTCATTATCCACTGTGATCTCACTCTGTTCCCAGCCTTCACAGCGCAGCCGACAGCAGGATGTCCAGGAGCAGGAGAGGTAAATGTTTTTTATTTTATAAAACATGAGGCAATATGGAGATGCTGGGCACTGATGCTGGGGGCAATATGGTGATGCTGGGGGCAATATGGAGATGCTGGGGACTGATCTGGGGGCAAATAGAGATGCTGGGGGCAATATGGAGATGCTGGGGACTGATCTGGTGGCAATATGGAGATACTGGGGGCAATATGGAGATGCTGGGGGCTGATGTGGGGCAATATGGGGCTACTGGGGGCTAATCTGAGACAATATGGGGCTGCTGGGAGCTGATCTGAGGCAATGGGGTTAACATGAGAGGCAATGTGGCCCACTGCGGCTGATATGAGGCAATGGGGGCTGCTGGGGGCTAATATGAGAGGCAATGGAGGGTGATATGGGGTAAAGGGGTTGGTTAGCAGCATGGGGCTCTTATTGGGGTTTTATCTGAGGTCTTGTTGGGGTCTTATTAATATTGGGGGTCTGATTGCTGAAATGACCTGAGTTCTAATGAAAAATATTCTTTCTTCTTATTGTTCTCCTCTAAAACTTAGTTGTGTCTTATGGGCCAGTGCGTCTTATAGGGCTAAAAATATGGTGTATATATATATAATATATATATATATATATATATATATATATATATATATATATTTATTTATCTACACCAATTATTGAGTGAATCAATGTACAAATAACAACCAGATTTACTATCAAACATTTTATTTCATGATACAATATACTATTTATTAGACTTATGGATATTTTTATATTTTTGATACAATATACTATATATTGGACATATAGATATTTTTTAAAAAGGGTTCAACGCAAAATATGATTTATTTTCTAATATCTTGATATTTATAAATGGCTTAACACAATATCATTTATTTTCAAATATTTTGATTTACTTGAATATTTTTTTATAAGATTTGACATATGTATTACATTTTGTATTTTATATGTACAATTTATTCATGTACTATGTATTTATGTATGTATTTATCCATCTTTTATTGTCATCTTTCACTTGACATGTATTTATTTATTTACCAATGTGCAAAATATCAATATACCGTAGGACCTCAATATATATTACTGTGCACACTATATATGTGTTTTAGGGGCACCTTTCTTCCTCTAGCCCCATACAATATTTATATCGACAAGTAGCCCAAGTGTCGATTATGTGAGCGGCTTTGATTGCCGCTCCCGTGCTCTCCATTAATATACTTAATTTGTAAAAAGAAGTTGCCGATCTTTTATGCTCCACCTGTGTGTTCCATTTAGAGCACAACCAGAAGTACTTCTCTTCCCGTCCCACTAGATTCTTATATAGCCAATATTCTTTCCCCTCATCCTGGGGACCCCTTACTATCATTTTAGGCAAATATATACACCCCTGGATCGCGATAAGATCACACCTGCTATTTTTATTGCAATATAAGAGATTTCAGTATGCGTTCCACCTTGGAACGCACACTTCCGATACCGGAAGTGACGTGACTTCCTCCACCTCATGGATTTTAAACATTAAGTGCATATAAATATGTTTATAATACTATTGCTATCTGTATATTTATCTTCACTGCTCCTGAAGAAGGGGGTATAGGAGAACCCATGAAATGTGTTGAGCCCACCTGTGATATCAATAAAAGTAAGCCACCAGAAGTAACACCTTTGGTACTGCCGTGTCTTTCCTGAGATACTACAAGCGATCCTGGGGGAGGTTGAATCTATGGGTGTCTTGAGTTTATCGCATTGACCTCCTCCTCAGTGAAATGAGTCAACCTTTTACTCTTTGTTTTTAACAAGCTTTTTAATTTGCATTTATTCCATCCCATTTGTTGATCAGCTTTGATTCAGGTCAGAACTTAATTGTGTCTACTAATTTATTATCCCACGATTTCAAAATATCCATCTCTTCCCTTTTTAAATCCGATAGCGACAACTTGGAATCTGGTGCCTTCTTGGTGGCTGTGTTCTTTTCTCCTTTCCTGCACTTATTTATGTAGTAGTTTGACCTACACATTCTGCCACTACCGTCAGCCACTTATTACTTACACTTTAGCACTAGTTTTTCCTCCCTTTCGCGCCCTGCTGTTATTCTAAGAGATTTTGGATTCCTTTCCAATAAGTTCTTTGACTAACACTAACTTTTTCTTTTCCCTATCAGTGTGGCCATACAGTAGTTTATGACTACATATTTTTTTTGTAAACTGCAGAATCAGGATCATAAATATTCAGGTTGGTTTTGCTGTTAACCCTTGGTGCGTTACTGAAAGAAATGAAATAAGATAGAAAATCTGCAAAAAGTGAAATCTTGAAATTCTACCTCTATTTTCCGCTAATTCTTGTAAAACATCTAAAGTGTTAACAACGTTTCTAAAATCAGTTTTGAAAAATTTAAGGGGTGTAGTTTCTAAAATGGTGTCATTCATGAGTGGTTTCTACTATGTAAGTGCCACAAAGTGACTGCATAACTAAATGGTCCTTAAAAAGTCGATTTTGGAAATCTTCTTAAAAATAATAATCTAAGGCTTCTAACGTCCTCAAAAGAAAAATTACATTTACAAAAGGATGCCAACTTAAAGTAGGCATCCGGTGAATGTTATAGCATATCTGAGTTTAAAAAAAGTTTGCATAATGGCTCTGCTTCTTTATAGAATCATAACTGTGAGGAGCAGATCTTTTTGGCTTCCCGAATGTGTTCCTCAGACATATCATTCTCTGTTTCAGCTGCACAGCTAGATATATTTCTCTTACAAGCAGTGAGTGTCTTGCAATGGGCCCACTACGCACACCTGGGGTATCCCTTGCCCCTTAGGAGGTATCTACGAAATATGTCCCTCTTATAGAGCAGGTAATCGTGATGCCAGCTGCGGTTAAGCAGCGAGGACTTGGAGTCCCCTTTGTAGATGGTAATGTTAGTACCCAGGGATAGGATTGTCACTCTCTGTAGATGTTATATACATGAATCACAGTGTTCCTTTCTGGATACGGTTGGATCCCAGACATGGTATGTTCGAAGCAGTGCAAAATGGGTAGTTGAACTTGGATGATGGATAGGTAGAATAAATGGAGTCCAGACTTTGTAGTAACGTTGAACACAGCTTTACTTGGCATAAACGGTAATCCAAACATTTTCCAAACTTTATTTTGGTCATCAGCAGATATTGGCATAATCTGTGCAGGTAAACACTTCTCTGCAACACTCTCCGGTCTGCTATGCAGTAGCTCTTTCTCTCAGCTATGCTTGGCTGGGTAAATAGGAAACTCTTCCTCTTCGGCTGGAATTTAGCTGACTGTAGACTGTCTCTTACTTTAATCCTAGGAACTTCTTTTTCTGGCATCAAGCTCGGTTAGCGTGGGAGGCAATGCAAGCCGAGGAGGGGACATGCAACCAGCTAGACTTTAGAGGCAGGGCCTCTGGGGCCTAGCAGAGCAGACAGTGCAACACACAACCTCTCCCTAAGGAGGGTAGGCTAGACTGACCCACTGACTAAACTAACTTCTCCTCTCTAAAGAGGACTGGGAAGGAACTAGAAGGTTCCTCTCCAGAGAAACTATCTGGTAGACCAGGCATATTACATGTTAACAGTTACATAAGGGAATATGCACATTATTAGGATATGACATGAAGTACATTAAATTATATACATTAGCACATAGGAGACGGTAGCAAGGTGCCAAAAAGAAGTGGTAATGGCACTCCGGGACATTACAGTCTCACTTCGCTTAAAGCTGCACTGAAATACACAATCTGGTCTACTGTGCCATGCTAATATAATAGAGACGACTCATGTGCGCACGCATGGCAGTCCTGGCAATGTATTTCTACGCTACGCAGCTTTGAGCGCTGACAGTGGGGATAGGAGGGCAGTAGGATAATAAAAATAGAGATCCGGACTACATATGTGCAGTACTATACATTTATTACCGTAGATAATGGTTCAAAATGGTTCAGCAGCCGGGGATTCATTGAATGATTGTCTAACACTAAGTGCGAAAGCTGGTGAGTGATTCTTTCTTGCACGGTGTGTCGGCCACTCTGGTGTATGCTTGTTTTGTTCCAAATGCGGGGTGTCTGGGTTTTTACCAAGGATTTTGTGGTCCACAAAGCATAAAGGGTTTCCAGGCAGGGTCTTACATGTGGGACCTTAGGCACGCGGTGTTATTTTCAATTTTAAGTTGATTGATCCAGTATATTTACGATAATCGTTTTGAGGGAGGTTTGTTTATTTAGGGCAGCTTTTTTTTTAGCATTTTTTTGGGGCCCTTTGGTACGAACAGTTGTTTAGTGGGTCTCGTACGGGTCAGGGTAGTCTACAGCTGGATTCTGTTGGAGGAGAGAGTGGAGTGTTGGTTGAGTCGTTCCAAGATGGATCAGCAAGGTTGTGGGCATTAGTGAATTTATATTTCTTACTCTGGTTGGTCATTTGCACAGAAGCTTCGTTCTGCAGCTTGCCAATGGTCAGTGGCGGACTGGGGATGCCTAGGGCCCACCAGTAAAGTTTATTTTGGGGGCCTACCATATGGATAAATTCAAATATTACCTGCTCACACAGCAGCAAGATGCTACCATATGATTGAATATATGGGTCCCTTCAGCAACTTTGAGGTGGTAGGTCCTGTGGAAAAGAGGATACTGGCTAGCTTTCCTCTATACCTAGAAGTCATCTCAGCTCTGATCGTGTCTATAATAATAAACTAGGGAGTTTAAGTATGAATTTTTTTATATGAACATAGGCTGGTTGAGGTGCAATACATTGAATATATGTATGTAGTGCAGTAAGTCTACTGTGTTATGTGCCACTTGTGCAGGGGGTGTGAGACTGGTTGTCCATTGGGGGATTCACCTTTACCTGTTCAAAATGTAGCCAATGCTTGAAGAAGAGGGCTTGAAATGCATTGCATGAGTAAAGGATTACAATACACTTACCTGGATCAGAGGTCTTTTCCTAGGGAGACTGCCATCCAAGTGGTCCTGTTTTTCCTTCTTTTTGCCCACTGAAGTGGAAAGGAAATGATACATGGTTTTCAAAATTTGTAATAAATAAAAATCTGGAAAGTGTGGCGTGCATTTGTATTCAGTCCCCTGTACTCTGATAGCTTTGAAAAAATCCAGTGTGACCAATTGCCTTCAGAAGTCACCTGATTAGTAAATAGAGTCCACCTGTATGTAAATTATTCTCAGCATAACTACAACTGTTTTGTAGAAGCCCTAGAGGTGTGTTAGTGAAGATTAGTGATCAAACAGCATCATAAAAACCAAGGAACACACCAGACAGGTCAGGGTTAAAGTTGTGGAGAAGTGTAAAGCAGGGTTAGGTTATAAAGAAATATCCCAAGCTCTGAATAACTCATGGAGCATTGTTCAATCCATCATCCGAAAATGGAAAAGCACGGCACAACTGCAAACCTACCAAGACATGGCCGTCCACGTAAAATTCAGTTTCAATTACCAGCAGATCTTGGTGGGACCTCCAATATTGTCGGGATATTTATACTGTTTCCGATTAATAGTTTTTATGATTTATGAATAAATTAGAATCTATGAAGAAGGAGATCCTAATTTATTATCATAAACTATATAGCTACTATGAGCTCGTGATCTGCGCTGAATTGAAGACGAAAACTCAGTTGTAAACCAAAATATATATATAATTTATTACTAACAAAAAAACTAATCAATATAAACTACGGTACAATTGGTAATAATCGATTAATCTATAACAATGTCTGATACAACGTAAATATCCCAAAATACACTCAATTAAAATCTGATTTCTCTCAGTCGATATAGGTGTTATAAATCCAAATCTGGTCTATTACGGATATATCTCTATATGATTAACCATATAAGGCTAGAACCAATTTTAGTTCCTAGGAGATGATATTATATTATTAATAATATCTCTGGATCTCCATAATTCTGTATAAATTTTAAGAATGATGCTGCAGGTACATTTCCCAAATTTACACCAAATAATCTATTATATATAAAATATGGTTAAATCTATATAGAGGTATAATAATTTAATCAACCTATAAATTATAGGAAAAATTATACTATACCAAATTTCGACTAGTAGAAATCAATGCCCTTGGTTTCAAGATGGCCGTCTCCAATGCTGGATAAATTGGCTAAAATGGCTGATCAAAGACGTCCTGTAGGGTATTGGATCTCATCTGCTCTCATATGTCCTCCTATCACCTCCTGTGTTCTTTTCCTTTCTCCTTTTTTTTTTCTTTTTTCTTTAACTTTGAAAGGGGCTTGGTTTGGTCTGATCATTGACTAGTGACATCATCAGAGAGGTTTGTTTTCTATCCCAAGACCTCCCCTCTGATTACGTAATCAAGACCCTAACCTTGTTTTTACATTAGGTGGCACTCCTGCTCCATTTAAAAGTTTTTGGACCAAAACTGATTTTTTTTTTTCATGCATCCCTTCGCTAATTAAATAGAGGTATTTTTTTTTAACTCACAGTCCATTCAAACAAACATTGAGAAATCTCCCAAACAATGGATCTATTATCTGGTCAAACACTCACTATTTTCTAAGTCTCTTGACCATACCTCAGTAATCCAGAATACACATTGTAACACTAGAACCATTGTTTTGGAGAAGACCCAATGCTTACACTTCACCACCTATGTAAAGAAATCCATGAATAGCTATTACCCAGCATTGGTTCAACCATACAATGTATCATTAACAGAAATACTATTTCTACACATTCACTACAATTGTCTATATGAGTAAATATATTTTATTGAATCTGTCTAAATCTTCTTCTTCCAAGACCAGACTGTGTAAATATTTTGCACAGACTGCTAACTTTTCATTTACAGATTTTAAGTCCAAGGATACTGAACTCCCCTGCCCTTCTGAATAAGACAGGATCAGACCAAAAGTGTGCTTCTCCTAATGTTCCTGTTCATATACTTATATATAGCCCTTATATAATGGACTCTTTTTATCCGTAAAAGTTCTGACAAATCCCCCTTTTACAATTATTCCAGTCATTACTGGACATAACCGGGAAAACGGTTAGAAGAATTTTTATGTCCATCAAAATATATATTTCACTTTTGGAATAGATTTCCTTCTTTATCAAATGTTTGTATCCTTGATAGGTATATTATCACAGAGATTCTGTGTCCAATAGCTTTAGTATGCAGGTTAGAGCAATATTTGGCATGGATCATGCCATTATTGTCATAAGCTCTATTCCCAATGCACAATGTACTAATTTGACACTTTTCCAAATAACTGATAAGATAAGATGTCTGCGGATCCAACTTCCCAAAGATTCTTGAAGTAAAATCTTCTTTGCCTCCATTCATAATCCTGGGACATCTGGGAAAATGACTCCTGATGATAGATTCGGGTCGATGATCGTTTCTGTCTTGAATGGACCTCTCGGATCAACACCATCCCCACGATATTTGTAGCCTCGGTTGTCATCATCGTCTCCAGGACTTACGTCTGGTTCCAGACCGTCATTTTTCTATTCAAGAAAATGAGAGTATAAATATATATTCTTAGCATTTTACAGCTACAGTCTCTTAGATTGGCCAATCAGTATATCTGTGAACTGAGAGAAATCAGCATCACGTTACCCTTATTCATTCTCCTTCTCAGCATCACCTTCCAATATTCTCAATTGTGATCTAGGATGACACACTTGCAATTGATTCACATGGACCCATTTTTCTATGAACCCATCTTTCGTGTTAATTCTCACCTCATACACTACAGGTAATATTTAATCAATAATGTCATAAGGACCTTTCCATGAAGGAAGAAACTACCCGATCCCGGGCAAAGTTGTAAAGATATACCTTATCACCGACTTCGTATTCTTTCTTAGTCGTTTTAAATCATAATATGTTTTGTTACTTACGGCAGCCTTCTCAAGGTTCTTCTGCGTGAAAGCAAACGCCTGCTGAAGATACTTACGAAGATCCTCCACATACTGATGTGTCGTGGCTGCATTGATCAAGTTATGATCGGACGTGCGATACAACAGGTGTTGTGGAAGTGTCATTCTTCTCCCCGTCATCAGCTCGAAAGGTGACATCTTGGTAGCAGCGCTCGGAGTTGCTCGAATAGCCATGAGTACCAATGGTAATCTCACGTCCCAATCTTTACCTGTCTCCTTAACATACTTTTTAAGTATATTGACAATGGATTGGTTATATCGCTCCACGGACCTGCTAGATGCTGGACGGTAGGCAATATGTAGTCTTCTCTTGACCCCCAAGATTTTCCACATCTTGGTCATTACCTCACTTACAAAGTGCGATCCATGGTCTGAATCAATTCTTAATGGTAACCCAAATCTGAAAAATACATGATTTATTAACAAAGTAGCACATGTTTCGGCTGTGTTATTATGAGCTGGAAAACTCTCTACCCATTTGGTAAACACACAAGTGACTGTTAACAGGTATCTATTTCCTCGGGATGACCTGGTGACAGGACCAATAAAATCGATCTGTATATCGGACCATGGTAATGAAAACCTTTTCTTCTGGAGTGGAGCACGATGTTTAGGACCTTGAGGTTGAAATTGCGCACATACTAAACAACCTTGGCAATAACTCTGGACATCCTTCAACATATGAGGCCAGTAAGCATAATCACGTAGTGACTCATATGTGATCTTTTCTCCACGATGACCAGCTGTTGGTGCATCATGGGCATGCTGTAACATTAAACCTCTAAATAAAGTAGGGACTACCCATTGTTGAATACCATTTTTAGATGTTCTCATCAATAACTCATCTTGAATACTAAATTGGGATTTGGTATTCATAAGTAATCGGAGATCCTCCTTTTGGGCATACTCATCTTCCGATATGGGATTACTATTAGGCTCCTCAATATGTTTATAAAAGATTCCTAGTATAGCATATTCCTTCTGACTTTTGATCAGATCTTCACTTACAGTTTCCTGACTCCATTGAGCTACCCTATGTTCATTCTGGGCCTTAGCCTGTTGTCTAGTGATAGCGTCAATAGGGATTATCTCTAATAAATTATCTATTTCAATTCGATCACCATTAATAGCTCCTTGTTTAGCCAATTTATCGGCTAAGTCATTACCCTCTCTGTCTATATCTTGAGTTTTGGAATGACCCTTGGTCTTCTTCCAATAAATGGTTAATCCATTATCTTGGACTAATTTATCTATGACACAAAACAATTTAGCATGTGTCACTTCTCTGGTTTGTTATTAGACCGTAACATATTATTCCTTTTCCATGTGGGTATGTATTCTACAAAACTGTTCCGGACATAATTTGAATCAGTGACTATAACAAATTCCTTGAGATTATGTTCTATGGCAATTTGAACCGTTTGGTATACAGCAGCTAATTCCGCCACCTGGCTACTCTTTGCACCAAGCTGTATCCTACAGAAATATTAGGGCATTCATTTATCCAAGTAATACCAATTCCTGCCACTAATTTCCTTTCATCTCCCATCATGGTGTGGTAAGCACAACCATCTATATATACACAGGGAAGTAGAGAACAATAGTCTTCTTCATATACCTTGTAAGGGGAAGATTTTTGTTCTTCTAGAAAATCATCTACCAGCTCTTCTTTATGAGAATGAGCGGCACAGTCATGAAGTTCAGCCAGCCCTTGGGCTACGGGGCACTTTTTATTTTGCTTATACCGAACTTCTAACGGCCATCCTTGTAAAGACAAGGTCCAAGCAGTGATTCTGCTATTGGATAAGTTATTATCCCTAATTTTGTCACTCTGCAAATATTGTAGGGGCTGATGTGCCGTTTCAATAATGATTTTCTCACCTTGTATAAAACTTCTAAAGTTTTGAAGTGCCCAGACTGTGGCTAATAAAGCTTTTTCACATTCATCAAACTTTACTTCTACCGGTGATAGGGACTTACTGGCATAGGCTATAACCTTTTTCAATTTATCTTGTTTTTGGTATAACACAGCACTGATACTAAGATCTGTGAAACCAGTTTCCAGATAAAAGGGTTTACCCCCTTCTGGATATGCCAGACATGGTGCTTGGATCAGTTTTCTTTTAAATACATTCATGGCTTGTTCCTGATCCTCCCCCCATGTCCATGGTACCCCTTTCTTTAACAATGTTAACAACGGTTTACTAATTTCAGCATAATTATCAATGAATTTGCGTGAGTAATTCATCATACCCAAAAATGACCTTAATTCGCTGACATTGGTAGGTGTTTTAGATTTCATTACCGCCTCCACCTTTTTCTTCTAAGGATTCAGGCCTTCAGAAGTTACCTCATGCCCAAGGAAATTGACCTTGCTCCGACACCACTGGGCTTTCTGTAAATACATTTTTACACCTGCTTCCCTTAATTGATTAAGCACATACCTAATCTCCTGGATATGTTTATCAAATTAGATACTTTTCATTAAAATGTCATCCACGTACGTTAAGTTTCCTCTTTCCGTGGCATCAGGCATAGCTTTATGTAAAAACACCGCAAATTCATGACGTGAGTTTATGTACCCAAACGGTAATGTGGTCCAGGTAAACTGTTCTTTACCAAAGGTAAAGGCCAATTTGTATTGGTCTTCAGAACTCACCTTGATGGTCCAATATCCCTGAGCGCAGTCTAAGGTGGTAAAGATCCTGGCGCTTTTCATTTGTACCAAGCATTGGTCTATATATGGCACGGGCCAACCGGACTGTCACTACCAGAGTTTTGAGGTGTTCTCACAACTCTGTTTCTCCGCCCCTGTGATGATGTCACTACCAGAGTTTTGAGGAGTTCTCACAGCTCTGTTTCTCTGCCCTGTGATGAGGTCTTTACTTTCAGTTTCCCTCCTCCCAGCTGTCCCTCCTGTGATTGATTCCTCTTCCTATAAATCACCCCTCTTCCTGTTTAATCGTGCGGATTATATTTCTCATCTGAGTTGTGTCAGCCTCTGGAATATCTGCACTTGTGTGGTCTCTTTTCACTGGACCTGTGTTCTGCTGAAGCAAGTAACATCGGATATTGTCTGCTGAGTTTGGATCTGTCTTCACTGCTGCTGCAGCTCCTACAGATAAGTTTGCAGACATTGTGTGTTTTAGTTTATTTGCTGACTGGATCCGAGGCGACCCGGTTCCGTCCATATTCTGAGTAGGGTGCCGGTGGCCGTGCCCCTCCCACTATTGTAGGGGTTCAGCTGTCACCAGCCTTAGGTACGCGGGCATGCCTCGACTCACCATCTGGGTCTGGGCATGTGCAAAGCAGCATAGGGAGAGCTCTTAGGGTCTGACAGGGGTCACCCTTTATTCTCCCTAGTTTGGGTCCGGTCAGTAGCTTCTGCACTGTTTATGCTCCTGTTGTTCACATATACTCGTGACATTATAATCTGCCATAACCGTCTTTTGACATGGATCCGCTTTCTGACCTGGTTGACCGCATGCATGGTCTTTCTTTGGAGGTAGCGTATCTCCGTCAATCTATGACTCAGCTTCAAGCATCTGCCTCTGCTCGTGTCCATGGAGTTTGTTGCGAGCCGAAGGTCTCACTTCGGAAACGTTCTCCGGGGCAGTGAGAATTATGTTCGCTTCAGAGAGGCATGCAAACTCCTTTTCTGCTTGCGTCCCCATTCCTCTGGTGATGAGGAGCAGAGGGTGAGGATTGTCATCTCCCTGCTCAGCAGTAATGCTCAGACTTGGGCTTTTTCGCTGCCATCGGGGGCACTCCCCTCCGATCAGTGGACGGGTTTTTGTGGCCCTGGGGCAGATATATGATGACCCAGATCGTGTTGCTCTGGCTGAATCTAGCTGTCTGCTGGGCTTTGTTGTTCTGAATTTCGGAGATGGGCAGCTTATTCAGGTTGGAATGATGCTGCACTCCGAGTCAGTTCTGTCATGGTCTCTCAGAGAGATTAAAAGATGCATTTGCTTTCCATGAGAGACCAACGTCCTTAGAGTCTGCCATGTCACTAGCGGTACGCCTTGACAGGCGCCTAAGGCCTTATTCACACGTCAGTGTTTTGGTCAGTGATTTCCATCAGTGATTGTGAGCCAAAGCCAGGGTCGGAGCCTGCATTAGACATAAGGTATAGATCTGCACTTGTTCTGTGTTTAGAGCTGCACCTGGTTTTGGCTCAAAATCACTGATTGAAATCACTAACCAAACTACTGACGTGTGAATGAGGTATAAGAGAAAGAGAGGAGACCTCTCTTTTCTGCCATTGTCAGTCTAAGGGCAGTGGTGCAGACTCATTCAATGTGCAGGGGCCTCATCCTGTCTCGGTCCCCTCTGAGGAGGAGGCTTTGCAGCTAGGTCGACTTGCCCCTGATAAAGGAGGATTTAGTCCTTAGAGAATGATGTGTTTCTGTTGTGGGGGCATTGGTCATTTGGCAAATGTTTGCCCCTTAGGGTATTCATGAACTTTACTAAGGGTGATAATAAAAGGAAAATCTCAAAAGGTAAAAAAATCCTCAAGGTTTGCCCCATCTGCTACCCTGGGCAAAGTTGATGTAGGAATAGATGCTT
Source organism: Bufotes viridis (assembly GCA_033119425.1). Taxonomy (NCBI): domain Eukaryota; kingdom Metazoa; phylum Chordata; class Amphibia; order Anura; family Bufonidae; genus Bufotes; species Bufotes viridis. Next base: position 91,358,898 of record CM065596.1, on the reverse strand, counting down.
TTCCTCTGGCCTGCAGTTCCCATTTTCTCCTTTCTGCCAGGGTGGCGCTAGGGAGCAAAGTCATTTCTTGTGAAATTTTTGTTGATAGTGGAGCGGCCGTCAATCTTATTGACAGTCAATTTGTAGCCATGCATGGTTTTCAGGTTTGCACATTAGAAAAGGTTATACCTGTTTTTGTTATTGACTCTGCACCACTCTCACAAAGATCCCTGAAGGGCATTGTTCACAATAGCCGGTTGGCTATGGGTGACGCTCATGTGGAGGATATATCTTGTTTTGTCCTTAACGGATTGCCTACTCCTCTAGTCTTGGGGTTACCCTGGCTCACTAGACATAACCCCACTATTGATTGGCAAGCAAGGCAAATAAATGAATGGAGTGATTTTTGTAGAGAGAATTGTCTCACAGCGACTTTTGCAGAGGTTACTACTAAGTCTGTGCCATCATTTCTCTCTGAATTTTCGGACGTGTTTTCCGAGAGTGGTGTTCAGGAGCTACCTCCTCACCGGGAGTATGACTGTCCCATTAACCTCATTCCCGGCGCCAAGCTGCCAAAATCACGCCTGTACAATCTCTCACAACCGGAAAGAATTGCGATGCGTACCTATATTTCTGAGAGTCTGGGTAAGGGGCATATCCGTCCCTCAAAATCACCTGTTGCTGCTGGCTTTTTCTTTGTTTAAAAAAAGATGGCTCTTTAAGACCTTGCCTAGATTTTAGGGAGCTGAACCGTATCACGATTCGTGATCCCTATCCCCTTCCTCTGATCCCGGACCTCTTCAATCAAATTGTTGGGGCCAAGGTTTTTCCAAATTGGATTTGAGAGGCGCGTACAACCTGGTCAGGGTCAGAGAGGGGGACGAATGGAAAATGGCCTTTAATACCCCTGAGGGGCATTTCGAGAATCTCGTTATGCCTTTTGGCTTGATGAATGCTCCGGCCGTCTTTCAGCATTTTGTTAACAGTATTTTCTACTATTTAATGGGGAAATTTGTGTTGGTGTATCTTGATGATATTTTGATTTTTCCCCTGATGTCCAGACCCATCAGGATCATCTTTTTCAGGTTCTGCGGATTCTGCGGAAAAATTAATGGTACGCCAAGCTGAAGAAACGTGTGTTCATGGTATCGGAGATTCAATTTCTGGGTTTTCTCCTCTCTGCTTCTGGTTTTCGCATGGACCCGGAGAAGGTCCGTGCTGTGCTTGAGTGGGAGCTTCCTGAGAATCAGAAAGCATTGATGCGCTTTCTGGGTTTCGCAAACTATTACAGAAAGTTCATTTTGAATTATTCCTCTGTTGTCAAGCCACTCACTGATATGACAAAAAGGGGCAGATTTTTCCTCTTGGTCGGAAGAAGCGCTTACAGCTTTTTCTAAGATTAAAGAGAGTTTTGCGTCTGCTCCCATCCTGGTGCATCCCGATGTTTCTTTACCTTTTATTGTTGAGGTGGATGCTTCCGAGGTGGGTGTGGGTGCGGTTTTGTCCCAGGGCCCCTCTCCTGCCAAATGGCGACCCTGTGCCTTTTTCTCTAAAAAACTCTCCCCTGCAGAGAGAAACTATGATGTGGGAGATAGGGAGTTGTTGGCCATCAAGTTGGCTTTCGAGGAATGGCGCCATTGGTTGGAGGGGGCCAGGCACCCTATCACCGTTTTTATCGACCATAAGAATCTGGCGTACTTGGAGTCGGCCAAGCGTATGAATCCGAGACAGGCCAGATGGTCTCTGTTCTTCTCCAGATTCATCAGGGCTTTCCATCGGTCTCATCCTGAGAAGGTGGGTCCTGGGTGTCCGGAGTCCACCCGTAGAGGGGGGGGGGGTACTGTCACTACCAGAGTTTTGAGGTGTTCTCAAACTCTGTTTCTCCGCCCCTGTGATGATGTCACTACCAGAGTTTTGAGGAGTTCTCACAGCTCTGTTTCTCCGCCCCTGTGATGAGGTCTTTACTTTCAGTTTCCCTCCTCCCAGCTGTCCCTCCTGTGATTGATTCCTCTTCCTATAAATCACCCCTCTTCCTGTTTAATCGTGCGGATTATATTTCTCATCTGAGTTGTGTCAGCCTCTGGAATATCTGCACTTGTGTGGTCTCTTTTCACTGGACCTGTGTTCTGCTGAAGCAAGTAACATCGGATAATGTCTGCTGAGTTTGGATCTGTCTTCACTGCTGCTGCAGCTCCTACAGATAAGTTTGCAGACATTGTGTGTTTTAGTTTATTTGCTGACTGGATCCGAGGCGACCCGGTTCCGTCCTTATTCTGAGTAGGGCGCCGGTGGCCGTGCCCCTCCCACTATTGTAGGGGTTTCAGCTGTCACCAGCCTTAGGTACGCGGGCATGCCTCGACCCACCATCTGGGTCTGGGCATGTGCAAAGCAGCATAGGGAGAGCTCTTAGGGTCTGACAGGGGTCACCCTTTATTCTCCCTAGTTTGGGTCCGGTCAGTAGCTTCTGCACTGTTTATGCTCCTGTTGTTCACATATACTCGTGACACGGACATATATACACGTTTATTGAGCTGTCGAAGATCAGCACATAAACGCCATTGACCATTCGGTTTTAGAATTCCAAGAATAGGATTATTATAAGAACTGTGCACTGGTCTTATAATACCTCTCTCCTTGAGATTTTGAATTATTTCCGCTAGCGAGTCGTAACAAGCTAGTAAAGACGATATTGCTTGATATAAACGGGAGGCGCATCAGGATCAGTCTGAATCCTGGCAACATGTATGTCAGTCAGTCCACAATCATAGGAATCTTTCACAAATATATCCTTGAATTCTAATAGAACTTCCTTTAATTGTTGGCACTCTGAGTCATTGGAGCATCCGTCAGCTAACGATAATTGTTGCTGGACCATTTCCATAAACCCTGGAAAAATTTCAGGTTGATCTATTTCATAGGTTTCCTCCAATCTGTCAGTGAGGTCATGATTTGACTTACCTGTCTTTTCAGCAAACTTCTGATATTCCTGGGCTTCCTGCTCATTAATTGTATGATCAAAGGTAAGGGAGGATTCCTCTACCTTGCAGGTACCTTCTTCAAGATTAAAAGGATATACTGAACTGATGGTGAACAATCCTTCAGGTGAAGAATGGAATGTTTGTTCAACCAATTGTTCTTCTGTTGAATACGATTCAGGTATTAAGCCAATAATTACATTCTGCAACCTAAAAGTGTAATAATTTGAATCTAATGCCATACCAATGATAGTGTCTTTAGACAAATGAACTTCATTTGGCATGCCATTATTCACGATTATTTGGGTTTTAAATTTTTTAAATTCACCATAGGGGTAGGATTTACTAAAATACCTAATTGTTGCATTCTGTTTGATAAACATATCAATGCATCAGAATTTTTTAATTTTTGGCCTCTTGATACCTGAATAGGTAACAGGAAATTATTAGTACCTGGAGGTATGGTTATATCTCTAGGTACTAATATGTTGACTCCATATGGCAGTACCTGGGATGACTTGAGGACTTCAATGTCATTCATAAAATACTCAGGATTTCCTTTTAAACTTGTCCACAATGTGGAATTTACTATATCCACATGGATGGCAAAACAATGCAATATATCGTTGCCAATGTACATGGGATATCGGGGCTCATTAAGCACCAGGAATAAATGAGTTGCTGATTTACCTGCAATAGAAATGGTTAACATACATTTTGCAATTATGTTATGATTATCAGACTCAACATCCAAGTCATGTATCTAATTATCTTGGGGATTTGGATACCTGATTACTTTTGGATTGGCCAACTGATTTAATAGATCTCTACTAATGTAGCTATTCTCATAGCGCAAATCCAATTTAGCCCTTTTAGTTCTTCCGAGGTCATTTATCTTGTACTGGCAAGAATATTTCATCATCCACTTTTTCAATCCCCACTAGGAATTGTTCATGATCACTGAACCCATTAGAGTCAGTAGTTTCTGGGTGAAGGTGGATTGTAAGTACATCCCCTTCCAAATAGACATCTTTGACTCGTTCAGGAGACACACATATGGTGTTATTCTCCTGTTCACCTATAGAGGAATTCGGGGTTGTTTGCAGGAAAGAGACATCAGGGACTTGGCTGTTTCTGAAATGGACCTCTATGGAATCCTGCCTTTCCTCTATCACATGGCAACTACGCTGTCTGTGATGGGATTGTGCCAATTTATAATTGATGGGCATCCCCACCTGGGACCAAATAATCTTATTGACATAATCAATAATAGGACTCAATCTTTTGAGGAAGTCAATGCCAATAATCAATCGATCAGTAGGCATTTCCACGATCAATGTGGGATGACTGATTATTTTATTTCCCACCTTAAAATCTAGCCAAGCTTTCCCTAAAACTGTGAGGGTATTGCCTGAAACACTCACCAGGTTAGCATTAAACCTTTTTAACTTATACCTCTCAGAAGATACCTCCTGCAATTGCTGGAAATACTTCTGAGATAACAAAGTTGCTTGGCTACCTGTATCCATCAAAGCTAATATTGGAGGGAAATTATTAAACAATTCCACTTTCATATAATATCGACATTCTATTTCCTGTAAAGAACAAAGATATTTGGCATGATAAGTAAAATTATTTTCCGGTTCGGCAGGCATACTTATCCTTGACTCCTCCTCCTTTTTCCTTTTATTAGCAGGATTGCATGTCATCTGCACATCTGAAGTCTTTGTGGGCTGTAAGACAGAACAAACAAGTTTCCCCTCCCCCTTGCCATGTGGCTTTGGAAGAGTTAAATTCCTTTCAGGGGAAAAGACAATTGTGTTAGTTTGCTCTATTTTACACACACTTGAATCATCAGTATTGGCGACCTTTAACATACTTACCTGCCTCTCCCTTTCTATAATTGGGGAGGGCTTTCTACAGAAGGAGTCACACCTAAAAAAGGATTTTTAGGGTTAGCAGTAACTGCTTTGGACAACTCTTTCATCCGCTGCATCATCATTCCTGGTTTTGAATCTGATCCATGCGATCATATAGGTTACTTCTCTTTCTCCCATAACCTCTTGGAGATTGATTTTGTGACCTATATGATTAAGATTTTCCTGAACCATCTGATTCAGAACCACTTTGAACCCTTTCAGGCCTACGTTGAAATCCCCTATAATAAAATATTCTCTGGTATTTTTGAAAAGGAGGGAACCGCCTATTTCTAAACTCATGATTATTATTATTATTAGGGTTTTCAGCAGCTTTTGGGCCCTTACTCTCATCTGGCCTATGCTGATTTTGTTTTGGTTGGGAAGGCCTAGAAGCTTGTACGACTTCTGCATAACTCCTTTTAGGGCTTTCAAATTTTCCCAGATCTCTTTTTATCTGAGTGACAGCTATCTCCTCACTAGCTCTTTTAGATTTCCTATCAGGAGACTCATCAGCATTTTGTAGAGCAGCATACAGAGTAGTGCTCTCTGTGTGCAACCAATCTAGGGTCCTTTGGGGATGCGTCATAAAATAATTGGATACATTCCTGGCTTTCAAAATTGGGATCTTTTTCAGACAAACTGTATGCATTTTTAAGGACGGACAAAAATTCCCTAGGACTTTGGTTGGGTCTGCATTTTAAAGTGAACAAGGCCCTCCTTGCACAAAATAGGGGATGGAACGAGCGCTTGCAAACGATCCTAGTTCTTGTATAACGGTGTTGTCCACATCTACGTGTTTATACAGCATCCACCTCCGCGTCACAAGTCTGAGCGTCCTAATATCCTCACACTTCACAGATCGGTTCCTTCAATAAGCACCTTTACAGACGAAAAACACCATAGCGTAGAACCATAGGGATAAGATAAGTATAGAAATTTATTATACTCACAAACATCCGATAATATGCACACATAAAATGCCCGACCCGGGTTTCGCCTGCGCTTCGTCTGGGGCTAAAGGCGAGTGTTAACAAACGCCCGTCTTTTAATATGACATCAATCAACTTGAATGCACGTCATTTCCGTTTGGCAAATACACCGATGTCAATAAAACTATAAAACAGCCTCTTTCTATTGTATCATGGTATATCTAAATGTGTTACAAATACGGCAAACATAAAATAACCTCATTACTATGATAAAATAGTCATCCCATAATCCTTGTGCCCTAAAATATAAACGGTGAATCTGATCAAGTAACAAACGTAAAAATTTAAATTTAAAACTGCATATAATTGTCATTTATATATTTTAAAATCACGATTGCCAGAAAGAATTTTGTTTAGGGTAAGAGAAACACGAACCAGATTTATAGTACAGAGTCATCAACATCAGAGACAGCCACAGGTCGGTACTAAGACATACATACCGACTTGACATCCCATTCCACATTCATCCCAGAGCTACAATAACAATAACTATAATAGCAGGAGCCATGAGCGCCGCCGATGGGATAATGATAACCCGAGATTTTATTATGAGAATAGTCCACGTAGAAATAAGTATTATCAAAGGCGATTTCCAACGGGTAATGATGAAGATCGAAATAAAAAAATTCTACTGACCCTTTAACAAGGAATAACTATGAAGGAGGAACTAAAGTTCAGGAACAAAATTTTCCACACAAGATGATAAAGGGCTTATTAACATCCAACAACAAAGAGACAGACAACGCAATAATGGAAACATCACAAAAGAAAAAAAAGAGAACAAGAGGTGGTAGGGAGGTAAAAGAAAAAATAAGCCCAGATCCCAAGAAAGGGAAAATCAATCCATATATATAATTTAAGTAAATATTGCCCAACAGAGGAAGAAAATAAAGTCCTCAATAAGGGACTTAAATTTGCACCCACGCATAAAGGCAATAAATTTGAGATGTACTTAGATGTGCACCGTTTTATTCGCAAATTAAATATCCATAAATATATGATCAGTAACCCAGTTCGTATAAATTCAGCTGTAGATTCTAATACCCATACTAACCTACGTAATAAATCTACTTTTTATCCTAACAATAGAAATAACGAATGTCTAGAGGCATTTAAAAGGAGTGTCCTAAACGATCTTGAAAAGAGTGGAGACGTTAAATTAAAATATAACTTAAGTAAGACAGAGAGAGAAGCTCTAAAGTCGCTTGAAGAGAATAAAGAAATAGTAATCAAGCCTGCTGACAAGGGGGAGGGATTGTGATTTTAGATAAAGAGGCGTATGATAATGAGATGAAAAGATTACTGAATGACCCAAATACCTATCATAAACTTAAGGCAGACCCTGTGGAAGGTTTTAAAAGGACCTGAAATGTCTACTAGACAAGGGTTTTACAGAAGGAGTTTTAAATAAGAAAGAATTTCAATATCTAAATAACACATATCCCAGAACTCCGATTATATATTATCTCCCCAAGGTGCATAAAAACCCTGTTAATCCACCCGGAAGACCGATTGTATCGGGCTTAGACTCTATTACGAGCAGGGTCTCTGAGTACGTTGATATTGTTCTTCAAAAATATGCAGTCTCCACTCCGTCATATTTGAAGGACACTGGACATGTTATCTCCATTTTGAATTCTTTAAACTCCCTGTCACCACATACCTTTTTGGTAACAGTAGATGGCACATCGTTGTATACTATCATTCCAAAAGAAAAGGGAATGAATGCGGTTAAGTTTTTTATGGGCCAAGATGATTCTTTATCGGACAAACATAAAAAATTTATTTTAGAGTGCATCGATTATTGCCTTACACATAATTATTTTTGGTTTAGTGATTGCTTCTATTTACAGACGTCAGGCGTTGCTATGGGCGCAAGTTCGCACCAAGTTTCGCGAATATTTTTATGGGTTTCTGGGAACATCAATTTATTAATCCGATCCTTTCCAATACTGAGAGTGAAGGCAGGCTATTATTATGGAAGAGATATATCGACGACTGCCTCTTCCTATGGCAAGGCTCAGATACTTCCCTTACCAAATTTCTGTCATACATTAATCAGAATGAATGAAACATTGTATTTACAGAAAGTGTCATTAAAACATCTGTCAATTTTCTTGATCTTGAAATTATGATAGAAGAGGGTAATATAGTGACACGCACTTATTTCAAACCGACAGATAGGAATGGTTTTATAGATGTGAATAGTTACCACCACACACCGTGGATAAACAACATTCCAAAGGGTCAGTTTCAAAGAATGAAGAGGAATTGCACGAAGATCGCAGATTTTCATCAACAAAGTGAGGTTTTAGTTACAAAATTTCGGGAAAAAGGTTATAAAGATTCGTTTTTATGTGCACAAAAAGAACAAATTTTAAAAGATGTCAGCCCTAATAGTGTAGGATTCAGATAAATTTAAATTTGCTTTCATTACCACTTTTTCTAGTTTGTGCCCTAATTTAAGAAATATTATACAAAAAAACTGGAGAGTTCTTACTAACGATTCAGTGATTGGCAAAGTGATCCCTCAGAAACCTCTGTTTATATACAAAAAAGCACCGAATATTAAGGATAAAATTGTACACGGGTGTCTACGTAAAAATACCTCCAGTAGCAAACGTGATGCTTTTGCATGGTGTGGCTTTTGCGCTGGATGTAAAAACAGATCGAGAAAGGACAAAAAAATCAGCACTGCCACTGAAGTGTATTCCACTAATAAACAGACAAATATGAAAATTAAAGGCAATTTATCTTGCGAATCTAAGGGAGTTATATATCTACTCCAATGTCCCTGCGATAAGCAATATGTCGGAAGGACACTGCGCAATTTGAAAACCCGTGTAGCTGAGCATATCAGAAACATCAAAAAGGTGTAGACACACACGGAGTGTCGGCACATTTTAAATTAGCTCATAATAAAAATCCAGCTGGTCTTAAGTTTTGTGGTATAGAACTCGTACACCGGCAATGGAGGGAGGAGATCCGGTGAAGGCTATTAATAAACGAGAAGCCCAGTGGATTTATTCCTTGGGCACCCTCCAACCCTCTGGGATGAATGTGGAATGGGATGTCAAGTCGGTATGTATGTCTTAGTACCGACCTGTGGCTGTCTCTGATGTTGATGACTCTGTACTATAAATCTGGTTCGTGTTTCTCTTACCCTAAACAAAATTCTTTCTGGCAATCGTGATTTTAAAATATAATCATGACAATTATATGCAGTTTTAAATTTAAATTTTTACGTTTGTTACTTGATCAGATTCACCGTTTATATTTTAGGGCACAAAGATTATGGGATGACTATTTTATCATAGTAATGAGGTTAATTTATGTTTGCCGTATTTGTAACACATTTAGATATACCATGATACAATAGAAAGAGGCTGTTTTATAGTTTTATTGACATCGGTGTATTTGCCAAACGGAAATGACGTGCATTCAAGTTGATTGATGTCATATTAAAAAGACGGGCGTTTGTTAACACTCGCCTTCAGCCCCAGACGAAGCGCAGGCGAAACCCGGGTCGGGCATTTTATGTGTGCATATTATCGGATGTTTGTGAGTATAATAAATTTCTATACTTATCCCTATGGTTCTACGCTATGGTGTTTATTCGTCTGTAAAGGTGCTTATTGAAGGAACCGATCTGTGAAGTGTGAGGATATTAGGACGCTCAGACTTGTGACGCGGAGGTGGATGCTGTATAAACACGTAGATGTGGACAACACCATTATACAAGAACAAGGATCGCTTGCAAGCGCTCGTTCCATCCCCTATTTTGTGAACTATATCTATAGGAAGCTGACCTATTCCTGCGGAACTGTGCTGCTGCTATTTAGTGGACTATTTGAAGGCCCTCCTTGCAGCATTAGTTGACTTATATGGACCAAATTCATTTTTTATTTCTGCTACCACTTCTGACCAAGAATCCTTACCCATATCTCTAAGAGAATTAAAGAAATACCGGTGTTTTGGTTCAAATACCCAGGTAATAAACTCAATCTTCTGTCTGTCCTGTTCTAAATGCAAGGTTCTTATGGCCTCCTCATAAGTTTCTAGATGACTTATTATGGAGGGTGATCCTTTTTAGCAAATTGACCCACCGTTTCTTTCAGGAATTGGATCATTTTGGTAGTGTCTATCACGGGTTGATAAACCGTTTGGGATGGACTTTTAGAAGATCTAGGAGGTGAAATAGGTTTAAATTTAGGGAGAGAATGTTCTCTCATAGACATTGACTCTTCTCCTTTATAGGGGTCATCATATTTAGTACCTACATTTAATTCCCCCTGGAAAGTTTTACCTTTAAACTACTCATCTCTGTTGGTTGTTTAAATTGAACAGGGGTGGAATCTCTGCTATCTAATTCATTTTGCAACCTCCTATTGTCCTGATACAACTTTTGACACTCTTGTTCTAAATCAGCCTGAGAAAATTGACATTTAGACAATTCACCTGATGTTTGACTTAATTTATATTCAAGAGCTGGTATCACCTTTTGCTGTTTATCGTATTGATCATTGTATTCTGATAATTTAGCAGACAATTGTGCTAATTCACCAGAAACTGTAGCAGCTTTAATTTCCATCACACTCATTCCTTTTTGATACATATCTAATTCTGTAGCCTGTTCACTATTTTTATATTTTGCTTTTTTCCTATTGTTCTGCTAATTCACAAATTAAATATACAAATTCAGGCCACGATTGGGCAACTAATGCATCCTTCTCTTTCTTATGTTTAGCATTATGAATGTGACAGAGATAATCAGCAAATCTAGATTTATCAGACCAGATGTCCTCTGCATATGATACAGCTCTCTTTCCTAAGTCAATGATCCAATCCCTTATTGGCCTCTCAATATCCAACCTGGTATGACTATGGGACATTACATGATATTTAACTAATTCTTGATTATCCCTATCATGCATATCAGTCTTTACTGCCTCAACTTGCACAACTTGGCTAACCTCGCTATTGTTTTCAGACATTTTTACACTTTTCGCACCACAAGTACCACAATGACCTCTCAAGTATATATTTTGCACAACAAAATTTTGTTTCAATTACCAGCAGATCTTGGTGGGACCTCCAATATTGTTGGGATATTTATACTGTTTCCAATTAACAGTTTTTCATGATTTATGAATAAATTAGAATCTATGAAGAAGGAGATCCTAATTTATTATCATAAACTATATAGCTACTATGAGCTCGTGATCTGCGCTGAATTGAAGACGAAAACTCAGTTGTAAACCAAAATATATATATATATAATTTATTACTGACAAAAAAAAACTAATCAATATAAACTATGGTACAATTGGTAATAATCGATTAATCTATAACAATGTCTGATACAACGTAAATATGTTTAACCATATAAGGCTAGAACCAATTTTAGTTCCTAGGAGATGATATTATATTATTAATAATATCTCTGGATCTCCAGAATTTCGTATACATTTTAAAAATGATGCTGCAGGTACATTCCCCAAATTTACACCAAATAATCTACTATATATAAAATATGGGTAAATCTATATAGAGGTATAATAATTTAATCAACCTATAAATTATAGGAAAAATTATACCATACCAAATTTTGACTAGTAGAAATCAATGCCCTTGGTTTCAAGATGGCCAAGATGGCCATCTCCAGTGCTGGATGAATTGGCTAAAATGGCTGATCAAAGATGTCCTGTAGGGTATTGGATCTCATCTGCTCTCATATGTCCTCCTATCACCTCCTGTGTTCTTTTCCTTTCTCCTTTTTTTTCTTTTCTATTTAACTTTAAAAGGGGCTTGGTTTGGTCTGATCATTGACTAGTGACATCATCAGAGGGGTTTGTTTTCTATCCCAAGACCTCCTCCTCTGATTACGTAATCAAGACCCTAACCTTGTTTTTACATAAGGTGGCACTCCTGCTCCATTTAAAAGTTTTTGGACCAAAACTGATTTTTTTCATGCATTTTTTTTTAACTCACAGTCCATCCAAACAAACATTGAGAAATCTCCCAAACAATGGATCTATTATCTGGTCAAATACTCACTATTTTTTAGTCTCTTGACCATACCTCAGTAATCCAGAATACACATTGTAACACAAGAACCATTGTTTTGGAGAAGACCCAATGCTTACACTTCACCACCTATGTAAAGAAATCCATGAATAGCTATTACCCAGCATTGGTTCAACCATACAATGTATCATTAACAGAAATGCTATTTCTACACATTCACTACAATTGTCTATATGAGTAAATATATTTTATTGAATCTGTCTAAATCTTCTTCTTCCAAGACCAGATTGTGTAAATATTTTGCACAGACTGCTAACTTTTCATTTATAGATTTTAAGTCCAAGGATACTGAACTCCCTGCCCTTCTGAATAAGACAGGATCAGACCAAAAATGGCTTTTCCTAATGTTCCTGTTCATATACTTATATATAGCCCTTATATAATGGACTCTTTTTATCCGTAAAAGTTCTGACAGGAAGAATCTGTCCACAGGAGAAAAATTAGTTGTGTACTCCACAAATCTAGCCTTTTGGATGAGTGGCAAGAGGAAAGCCATTTGCAAGTCCCGTTTGCAATTTGCCAGAAGCCATGTAGGGGACAACAGCAAACAGGTGGAAGAAGGTGCAATGGTCAGATGAGACCAAAGTTGAACTTTTGGGCCTAAATACAAAACTTTTATGTATGGTGGAAAACTAATAGTGCACATCAACCTCAACACACCATCCCCATCATGAAACATGGAGGTAGCATCTTGCTGTGGGGATGCTTTTCTTCAGCAGGGACAGGGAAGATGGTCAGATTCAATGGGGAGATGGATAGAGCTAAATACAGGGCAATCCTGGAGGGAAGCCTGTTAGAGGCTGCAAAGACTTGAGTCTGGGACTGAGGTTCACCTTCCAGCAAGAAAACAAACCTAAACATACTGCCAGACATACAATACAATGGTTTAGATCAGGGATGCCCAACCTGCGGCCCTCCAGATGTTGTAAAACTACAACTCCCACCATGCCTTGCTGTAGGCTCATAGCAGTAGGCTGTCTGGGCATGCTGGGAGTTGTAGTTTTGCAACAGCTGGAGGGCCGCAGGTTGGGCATCCTGGTTTAGATCAAAGCATATTTATATGTTAGAATGGGCCAGTCAAAGTCTTGACCTACACGAACAAGCAAAAGGGTAACAATGTTTTGAACTTTTAACATTCAGGCTCCAAATCTCACCATCCACTACAGCTTCAATTGTGAGACTACCATCTTGGCTATAGCATACACAAATTGAACTTGCAACTATTTAGCATAGGATTAGTTGTGCATATTCTTGTCATGCATTGTTACTGTTTTGCTCCTAAAATTCTAAATTTTCTATTTGTAATATTTTGCCAGTATTTTGTAAATCCAACTTTGGCTTTCAACACTGCCTGGATTCTCAATCAGATTCAAGCATGTTTTGACCGAAATGTGTTCCCAGGTCTCTTCTCCCAATATTGGTCCATACTGATCAACTCACCTGGGTACGAATACAGCTTTTTCTTCAACTCTACCCACAAGTGTTCGATTGGATTGAGATCTGGGGACTGTGGGAGTGAATCCAGCACCTCTACTTCTTTCTACAATTTCTTCGCAAATCTCAATGTATGCTTTGGGTCGTTGTCCTGCTGGAACACTATGTTGGCCTTTTCATACCCATAGTACTTGAATATACGAGTAACGTGTCTTGAAGGATACTCACATATAGCTCAGCACTGAGACCACTATCAATCCTGGTCAAGTATCCATCGACCTTGACTGTGAAACAACCCTATATCATCAGGCTTCCTCCACTTGACAGTTCCTTCGATTCCTCAATACATTACCCCCTTTTCACTTGTTTCTTCCAGACCCATTTGCACCCATCAGAGCCATGTCTATTGACCTTCATCTCATCGCTCCAAATCACCAGTTTCCAATCTTCTACTGTCCACTGTTCTGACTTTTTGCAAACTTGAGCCAATGCTTCTTATGACGATATTGAAGTTGAGGCTTCTTCACCTTTTCGGGCCACCATTCCATGTTTGTCACGTCAGACCTCGTAGACCTCGTGAGACCTTGTGATCAGGTCTATGAGACTTGTTCACTCTAATATTGTGCCTGGACATCCACCTCTTGGCTTTGGAATGGATGGACGGACTTCACTTTGTATTCTTCCAACTGTCATGGCACTCACATGATGCAGTTTGACATTTTTCTTGGCCAATATACTGCTATCAATGAGCTGGATGATGCTTTTTCTCTTTTCTTTGGAAAGAAAAAGATTGTTCCACCACCAGGAGCAAAGCAGTAACAATGCATTTATATGAAAATAATCTGCGTAACTATTCATATCCTGAATAGTTGCAAGTCCAATTTATGTAAGAGATAGCCAAGATGATTGTCTGTAAAATGATGGAAGTCTCACGTTCGAAGGTGTAGTGGATGGTGAGATATGGAGCCTGAAGGTCAAAAGTTCTAAACATTGTTACTAGTGATGAGCGAAGTTTTAAAAATTAGATTCGGGCACTTTGCCTAATGTTTTCAAAAATCAGATTCAATCCGAATTTATTTGTGATGAAGAACATCAAAAATCAGCTATTTCCCTGCTGTAGAGGGTCGGTATATCAGTGTACAACACTGTGCATTGTAGAAACATGCATAGCTAGTCCGCTGTGGCAGTTGATAGGAATCACCCTTAGAATCACTTCACACTTCACTTATTTGGTCAGTTATGGGGCTAAAACTGACCAAATAACTCAAGTGTGAACTCCGCCTTACAGGTCAATGTTAGTGTCAGGTATAAAGATTAAAGAACTGTACAGTGGCCCAAGATTGTACTATCTAGTGAAAGAGTGCACTCCTTTTACACTGTCAGCTGATTCCACATAGATTTCTACATAACCTGTTCTTTTACACGCTGATACAAGTAGTGGCTCCATGAGTAGAGAGGGTGTCAGCAGTAAGTTTGTGTTGACGTCACTGTTTATTTTCCCTTCTTCTGTTCCATAACAAGAACAACTCCCCAAAAACAGATCCTGTCTATTGAGCCTCCACCTTCACACGGCCAACATTTGGTCAAGAATCCATCAGTATTGCTAAGGCAAAAAAACAAAACAGGAGTGGATCCAAAACAGAGATGGCGCGTGATTGGAATATTTGCATGTCTTCTGTGTTTTGTACCTACTCCTGCTTTTGGCTTCCAAATCATGAGCATATCCTAGTGCAAAATAGAGGCCTTATGGATGCTCCAAAGAGAGGATCCGTTGTGTTTTTAATTTTTCCATACTTCAGACAGCTCAGAAGAAGGGTAAAATAAATGGTGATGTCAACAAGGCCAAACAGGGACACTAGTGGCCCTGTCACAGAGTGGGAAGGGTGGCAACCGCATGAGGAGTCAACATAGTGCATCCGTCACAGAGTGGGGAGGGTGGCATCACATGAGGAGTCAACACAGTGCCCCAGTCACAGAGTGGTGAGGGTGGCAACCGCATGAGGAGTCAACATAGTTGCCCCATCACAGAGTGGTGAGGTGGCAACCACATGAGGCGTCAACACAGAGTCCCAGTCACAGAGTGGTGAGGATGGCAACGGCATGAGGAGTCAACATAGTGGCCCAGTCACAGAGTAAGGATGGTAGAAACTGCATGAGGAGTCAACATAGTGGCCCAGTTACAGAGTAGGGGGTAGCAACCGCATGAGGAGTCAACATAGTGGCCCAGTCACAGTGTGATGAGGGTGGCAACAGCATGAGGAGTCAACATAGTCACCCAGTCACAGAGTGGTGAGCGTGGCAACAGCATAAGGAGTCAACACAGTGGCCCAGTCACATTGTGAAGAGGGTGGCAACAGCATGAGGAGTCAACATAATGGCCCAGTCATAGAGTGGGGAGGTGGGGGCAACAGCAGTGGCAGTAATTGCACAAGATGGTGGGTGGCAGTAGGAGAAGATGGCATCAGAGGCAGCAGGTGTGTGGCATCAGGCCGGTGGCAGCATAAGAATAGTGGATAAAGCAGGTGGCCAGAAGAAACACATATTTTTTCACAAAGTTGGGTGTGGCACCCAGAATGATCTGGCCTGATGCATCAAGCAATGACGTGTGGAAATCCTGGCTGATGTACGCCTGATTCATCTTTACAAAGATCAGTCTCTCAACATTTTGGGTGAAAAGGCGAGTTCTCCTTGGGGTAACTATGCCCCTGCTGCACTAAATACCCTCTCTGATGCCACACTACTGGCCGGTCAGGGAAGCTTGTCCAGGGCAAACTCAGCCAGTTGCAGCCACAAATCAAGTTTGGCTGCCCAGTAGTTCTCTCCTGTCACTTGTGCAGATAAACCACACATTTCTGTATACATTGCTTGTACGTGAATGTCCTACTCCTCCTCCGCTGGCCAGCCAGATTTATCAGCAATAGTGATGAGCAAGCACCAAAATGTTCGGGTGCTTGGTCCGAACACATAGCGATATTCGTGCGCTCGGCCGAACACCCGACTATAATGGAAGTCAATGGGAGACAACCAGGCACCCCCTGCTCGGATGAGGGAGGGTGCCTGGTCCATTGTAAAAGGTCAGAAAGTGACGGAAACACCACCAAAAATGGATCTTGAACAGCATGGGGACCATGTCTGGGTGCATCTTGGACTCCAATGTCGCTGCTGGGAACCATATTGTCCCAGTTGTCAGCCACTTTTACATAGCGATAAAATCACGCCCAAAATACCGCCGCCTAAAAAAAAAAAAAAAAACATTTTTAGAGGTAAAATTGTTAGGAAACATTCTTTCCTGTATATTCAATTGTATATACAGTGCAAATGCTGCCAAAAATTACAAGGAAAAAGCACTCGATACAGCCTGTATATCACATAAAAGAGGGCCTCATTCACATGGTGCTACAATTGTTCAGGTACACTGCTGCACTCATAAAGCCTATGCACTAAGTGAAAGGGTTGCCAAAAATTACAAGGAATCGGCACTCCAATAGACCCTTTATTACACTAAAAGGAGGGCATCATACACACCCTTGAAAAATTATCATTGATGGCCTACTGGTGACCCTCAAAAACATTTGGAGCAAGAGCATGCTGGTTATCCTCTAACACATTATAGTTGAGGGCCTGAAGGTGAGTGGACCCAAGATTTTTTTTTGTGAGGGCCTGAAGGGGAGCGAACCCCATAAAACATTGCAGTGATGGCCTACAGGTGAGCAGACCATATAAAATATTAGAAGTGAGGGCCTGAAGCCGAGCGAACCCCATAAAACATTGCAGTGATGGCCTACAGGTGAGCAGACGGTATAAAGCATTGGAGGTGAGGGCCTGAAGCCTAGAGAACCCCATAAAACATTGCAGTGATGGGCTACAGGTGAGCAGACCGTATAAAACATAAGAGGAGAGGGCCTGAAGCCTAGCGAACCCCATAAAACATTGCAGTGATGACCTACAGGTGAGCAGGCCTTATAAAGCATTGGAGGCGAGGGCCTGAAGCCTAGTGAACCCCATAAAACATTGAAGTGATGGCCTACAGGTGAGCAGACGGTATAACACATTGGAAGTAAGGGCCTGAAGCCTAGTGAATCTCCTACAACATTGCAGTAATGGCCCACAGGTGAGCAGACGGTATAAAGCATTGGAGGTGAGGGCCTGAAGCCTAGCAAACCCCATAAAACATTGCAGGGATGGCCTACAGGTGAGCAGATGGTATAAAGCATTGGTGGTGAGGGCCTGAAGCCTAGCGAACCCCAAAAACATTGCAGGGATGGCCTACAGGCGAGCAGACGGTATAAAGCATTGGAGGTGAGGGCCTGAAGCCTAGAGAACCCCATAAGGTCCTAGTGCCTTAGCCTAGTGGTCCTAGGCCTGAAGCCTAGTGAACCCCATAAAACATTGCAGTGATGTGCTACAGGTGAGCAGACCTTATAAAGCATTGGAGGTGAGGGCCTGAAGCCTAGTGAACCCCATAAAATATTGCAGTGATGGGCTACAGGTGAGCAGACCGTATAAAACATAAGAGGAGAGGGCCTGAAGGCGAGCGAACCCCATAAAACATTGCAGTGATGGCCTACAGGTGAGCAGACCATATAAAACATAAGAGGTGAGTGCCTGAAGCCTAGTGAACCCCATAAAACATTGCAGTGATGGGCTACAGGTGAGAAGTCCTTATAAAGCATTGGAGGTGAGGGCCTGAAGCCTAGTGAACCCCATAAAATATTGCAGTGATGGGCTACAGGTGAGCAGACCGTATAAAACATAAGAGGTGAGTGCCTGAAGCCTAGTGAACCCCATAAAACATTGCAGTGATGGGCTACAGGTGAGAAGACCTTATAAAGCATTGGAGGTGAGGTCCTGAAGCCTAGTGAACCCTATAAAACATTGCAGTGATGGCACACAGGTGAGCAGACCTTATAAAGCATTGGAGGTGAGGGCCTAAAGCGTAGCAAACCCCATAAAACATTGCACTGATGGCCTACGGGTAAACAGACGGTATAAAGCATTGGAGGTGAGAGCCTGAAGCCTAGTGAACCCCATAAAACATTTAAGTAATGGCCTACAGGTGAGCAGACGGTATAAAGCATTGGATGTGAGAGCCTGAAGCCTAGAGAACCCCATAAAACATTGCAGTGATGGGCTACAGGTGAGCAGACCTTATAAACCATTGGAGGTGAGGGCCTGAAGCCTAGAGAACCCCATAAAACATTGCAGTGATGGCCTACAGGTGAGCAGACCTTATAAAGCATTGGAGGTGAGGGCCTGAAGCCTAGCGAACCCCATAAAACATTGCAGTGATGGCCTACAGGTGAGCAGACCTTATAAAGCATTGGAGGTGAGGGCCTGAAGCGTAGCATACCCCATAAAACATTGCAGTGATGGCCTACAGGTGAGCAGACCGTATAAAACATAAGAGGAGAGGGCCTGAAGCCGAGCGAACCCCATAAAACATTGCAGTGATGGCCTACAGGTGAGAAGACGGAATAAAGCATTGGAGGTGAGGGCCTGAAGCCTAGTGAACCCCATAAAACATTGCAGTGATGGGCTACAGGTGAGCAGACCTTATAAAGCATTGGAGGTGAGGGCCTGAAGCCTACAGAACCCCATAAAACAGTGTAGTGATGGGCTACAGGTGAGCGGACCTTATAAAGCATTGAAGGTGAGGGCCTGAAGCCTAGCAAACCCCATAAAACATTGCAATGATGGCCTACAGGTGAGCAGACGGTATAAAGCATTGGAGGTGAGGGCCTGAAGCCTAGTGAACCCCATAAAACATTGCAGTGATAGACTATAGGTGAGCAGACCTTATAAAGCATTGGAGGTGAGGGCCTGAAGCCTAGTGAACCCCATAAAACATTGCAGTGATGGCCTAAAGGTGAGCAGACGGTATAAAGCATTGGAGTTGAGGGCCTGAAACCGAGCGAACCCTACAAAACATTGTAGTGAAGGCATATATATTGTGTATGGAAGAGGAGGAGGAGGATGAGGCGGATGAGAAAACAAGATTCAAACATAAACCCTTTTTTTGCGGTGAAAAGGGTGCATCTGAATCTTGTGGATTGAGTACATTATAAAGCATTCATTTAAATTGTGTTTTTGTTCCATATTAGCTCAGCTTTCCTCTGGTGGAGTGGAGAACTCTGGGGCAATCCAAGCCTTGTTCATTTTTATCTGAGTCAACCTGTCAGCATTGTCAGTGGACAAGCGGATATGCTTATCTGTTATAATGCCACCAGCAGCACTAAATACACACTCAGACAATGCGCTAGCGGCAGGGCAGGCCAGCACCTCCAAGGTGTAGAGTGCAAGTTCCTGCCACATGTCCAGCTTGGACACCCAGTAGTTGTAAGGCACTGAGGGATCATTTAGGACGCTTACACTGTCTGCAATGTATTCCTTTACCATCTTCCAAAACTTTTCCCTCCTTGTAGCACTAGGCCGCCATTCAGGGTGAGGTTGCTGGCGGGGTGTCATGAAAGTGTCCCATACCTTGGAAAGTGTTGCCCTGCCTCTGTTGGAACTACTGTGTGTTCCCCTTGTCCCCCTTTTTCGGTTGCCTAAGGAAGTACGGACACTGGTGGCCACATTGTCAGATGGAAAATATTTGAGCAATCTGTCAACAAGTACCTTCTGGTATTGCACGATTTTACTCGTCCTCTCCACCACAGAAATGAGAGATGAGAAGTTCTTTTTGTAGCGGGGTCGAGAAGGGTGAACACCCAGTAATCTGTGTTACCTAAAATGTGTATAATGCGAGGGTCGCAGGAAAGGCAGCCTAACATGAAGTCAGCCATGTGTGCCAGAGTACCAACGGGCAAGACGTCGATGTCAACTTCAGGATGACTCTCCATACCCTTTCCTCTTCCTCCTCTTCTGCCCATTCACGTTGAACAGATGGAATTAAAGTTCCATGTCTCCAGCTCCTCCTCCTCCTCTTCATGGGCCAATTTGCGCTGAGAAGACGAACTGTGGGAGGTCTGGCTATCACCCTGTGTCATCTCCTCCCCATTACCTCGTCTGCCACATTCAAAAGCATCCTCCTTAATTGTGAGCAGCGATCGTTTAAGTAGACACAGCAGTGGGATGATTACGCTGATAATAGTGTTATCGCCACTAACCATCTGTGTGGATTCATCAAAGTTTTTAAAACCTCACATAGGTCTGACATCAATGCCCACTCCTCGCTTGTGAATAGTGGCAGTTGACTGGAAAGGCGATGACCATGTTGCAGCTGGTATTCCACAACTGCCCTCTGCTGCTCACAAATCCTGGCCAACATGTAGAACGTAGAGTTCCACTGCATGCTCACGTCGCACAACAGTCGGTGAGCTGAAAGCCGCAGCGCTGCTGCAGCGTTGACAGACCGGCTGAAGCTGTGGACGTCTTTCGAAATGTGCACACAAGTGGCGCGCCATCACTAGTAGCTCCTGCAAATCGGGGTAGGTTTTGATAAACCGCTGAACCACTAAGTTTAAGATGTGGGCTAGGCATGGAATGTGTGTCAGGTTGCCGATCTCCAAAGCCGCCACCAAGTTACGGCCATTGTCAGACACAGCCATGCCTGTTTGTAGGTTGAGTGGCGAGAGCCACAGCTCGGTCTGGTCCCTCACTGAGGTATTTGCGCTTGTGTTCAAATGCCTGTGTTATCGACATTTGGACGCTGCGCTGGGACAGGGAAGTGGATGTTGTTGCTGACGGTTCATGTGAAGGTCCAGGTTGCAGGGCGAGGGCCATCCGGGCCTGCGCCTTTAACAGGGGATTGGCCAGCAGTGCGTAACACAGAAGAAGTGGAGGCAGTGATGGGACCTGCAGACGCATAGTGTGGACCCAGGCGTTCGGCTGACTTATTAGGGTGCTTGGATGCCATGTGGCGGATCATGCTGGTGGTGGTGAGGTTGCTAGTGTTCACACCCGGCTCATTTTGGTAAGTCACAGGTTGCAAACTACCACTCTTTTGTCGTCTGCTCTTTCCTCAAAAAGCGCCATACTGCGGAACACCTACCCCTTGGCAAGGTAGATTTACACATGGGGGTACTCGGTGTAATGGTTGCAGGACTGTTTGGTGTGGGCCAACGTCCCCCTTTGCCACCCCACTGCCTCTTCCAGACTGTTGCGGTGCTACGGACACCTCCCCTCTGTACTGCTGTCCTCGCTCGGCTTTTCACCTAACCATGTTGGGTGAGTGACCTCATCGTCCACCACCTCCTTTTCCACTTCCTCACTCTGCTCATCCTCTTGACTTGACCTAACCACCACCTGTGATTTGCAACTGTGTCTCATCATCATCCACCTCATGAACTAATGATTGCGGTTCACCACCGTCATCTTCTTGAGACTGTGAAGGCTCAAGAGGTTGGGAATCAGGGCACAATATCCCAGATACCTCTTTAAGCGTGCTTGGCGAGAGAGCTAAACCAGTTACTGGCAATGAAAAGAGGTCATGTAAATATCCGAGTGTGGGATCACTTGTTTGGCCAGACGCGACATGGTGGGAGGAAGGAGGATCAGAGTGAGGATTCGGTTGACCAGACTCTTGGCTACAGACACTGGACTTTGTGGAAGAGAGGGTTGCGCTTAACCAACTGGAAGCATTTTCTTCTGCAATCCAACCGACAACCTGTTCGCACTGGTCCAACTTGGACAGCTCCGCCCAACGAAGCTGGGTAAGGTGTTTTTGTTTTTGTTTTTTCTGGTGCACTGGCAGCAGGCACAGTTTAATTGCGCCTAAGGCCACGGCCTCTGCTTGCACTATCAGCATCACGCCAAGGGCCACAGCCTCTGCTTGCACCATCAGCATCACGCCCAGGGCCACGGCCTCTACTTGCACCATCAGCATTATGTCCAGGGCCACAGCCTCTGCTTGCACCGTCAGCATCATGCCCAGGGACACGGCCTCTGCTTGCACCTTCAGCATCATGTCCAGGGCCACTGCCTCTGCTTGCTCCATCAGCATCATGCCCAGGGCCACCGCCTCTGCTTGCACCATCAGCATCACGCCCACTTCCCCTCCCTTTGTGCTCGCCTTCTTCATATTAATGGTTTTGTCTGTAGATGTGGCGCAGATTGTTTTACTGTCCGCTAAAGACACAGTTTTCTGATGCAGGACAGTACTGGACACAGAAAAAAACAGATTTTCGGCACTACACTAGGCCACAGTTAATGAAATGTTTACAGTACACACTGTATTGGCTTGCTGTAATGTACTGTAGACAGAGAAATAAAAATTTTCGGCAATACACTAGCCCAGAGATAATGACATTTTTACAGTACACACTGTTTGGCTTGCTGTAATGTACCGTAGACAGAGGAATACAAATTTTCGGCACTACACTAGGCCACAGATAATGACATTTTTACAGAACACACTGTATTGGCTTGCTGTAATGTACTGTAGACAGAAGAATATAAATTTTCGGCACTACACTAGGCCACAGATAATAAAATGTTTACAGTACACACTGTATAGGCTTGCTGTAATGTACTGTAGACAGAGGAATACAAATTTTCGGCACTACACTAGCCCAGAGATAATGAAATTTTTACAGTACACACTGTTTGGCTTGCTGTAATGTACCGTAGACAGAGGAATACAAATTTTCGGCACTACACTAGGCCACAGATAATGACATTTTTACAGAACACACTGTATTGGCTTGCTGTAATGTACTGTAGACAGAGAATTACAAATTTTCGGCACTACACTGGCCCAGAGATAATGAAATTTTTACAGTACACACTGTATAGGCTTGCTGTAATGTACTGTAGACAAAGGAATACAAATTTTCGGCACTACACTAGGCCACAGATAATAAAACTTTTATAGTACACTGTGGCGAAACCAGCCTCGCCACTGGCTTTTGGAGGGACAGATTGCCAGCCTCTTGCCCCAGGATTATGGGCCCTCTCATCAGCCCATGCTAAACTTAAACCCCATGACGATTTGACTGTGTTTGTGGCATCTGAGCGCTGTTTGGATATATTGAGCGCTCAGATCCAAGCCATCTGGGGATATGTTAAATGTCTGTGTGTACTGTAAAGGGTGGGACATTGTATATTGAATAGTGATGTCTGTCCTATTGTCCCCACGTGTGTATTGGAGATTTCCCTTTGTCCTGAGAGATAATTGAATGACTCCTCGATTGTCTCCAGGACAGAAGACATTGTGTATTCTCCTGCCTGTGATGATTGCATTAACCCGTGTAGGGTGATTGTATCACAGGCAGAGGGAGGAATATGCTGGGGGTGTCTGTATTGTCCCATTGTGTGTGATTGGCTGCTGTATCCCCTGTGTCGCAGTCTTCCTTCTGGTCCCCTAGGGAGTGTCCACCAGGTGGGAGACCTGCATAAATACCGGGCAGGCGCCCTCAATAAAGAGAGAAATTCCTGTTTAACCATCAATACGGAGCCTCGTCTCGTACTTGGGGGAATTGCTACGTCAGAACGTTCTCTTGCCTGTTCCAGGAGAGGAGGACTTCGTATGGTTCCAGTTCGGTGGATTCCAGCGGTTGTGGGTTGCTGTGCTCTTCGCCAGGGGAATCGCCCGAGCGGTATTAACCCTCACTATACCGGGTTATACCGTAACAACTGGTGGCAAGCAGCGGGATCGTTCCTACAGCCAGAAGGACAGCAACAGAAGGCACCGTGGATTTTACAATTTGAGGGCAAAGCGTGTCCCAGTACAGCGACCCTAACAGCACCGGGATGGAACCAGCAGTGGAGTATGATGAGGGTGTCATGGATGACCGAGATGCAGTCCGCAAAGGCATCTGGTACCAGGCACTGGGTATTGTGGAGTATCTGCGGGACGAGAGGCTCCCCAAGGACGAGCAGCGACAGCAGAAGCAAGTAGCCCTGCGGATGCCCTTCCTAGGAGAGCAGCCCCTGGAAGAGTGGGTAGAAGACCTGAAGCACCTGGTAAGGCGGGAGATGTGGCTGGAAGATGCCTACCAGGCACTCTGGTGGTATGAAGCTCGGTACCTACCCTGGACAGCCGAGCATGACAAGCCAGAGGGAGACGAGTTTGACGGTCCTGGCTTGTTATGGGAGACTTTTTCAGAGCTGGAGTTTGGGAGCCCTACACAAGCCCGGTTCAGGGACCTCTTTGAGTGGCGGGAGAGCAGGTATGACTGGGACGACACTCACAAAATTGAGCAAGACCTGGTCCACCTGGTGACCCGGGAGATGGAGCTGGAACAGGACTACCAGCAGCTGTTCCACTCCAGTGAGAGGGCTCAGCGAGAGAGCAGAGTTTCAGACCCAGGTCCAGAGCCCTTCAGCTGGGAGGATATTGTGGAGGTCTACTGGGAAGAACCCCAGGAGGCCGGTGGAGATGGGACCAAGGTCTCTCCACCGGTCCTGCAGGGAATTGGGAGCCCAGTCTCCATTCCCCAGTGGCAGGCTGAGTTACAGGGGGCAAAGACAGTCGGTCCTGGCCCCCAGCAGCAGAGTGACTTACTGGGAGAGGAGAGCCTTGTCCTCCCTCCCCATCGGCAGAGAGTCCGGCAGGGAATAGAGAGCCCAGTCTCCTTTCCCCAGCAGCAGGACACTGTATTGGAAGCGGAGACAGTCGGTCTCCCTTCCCAGAGGCTGGAAGTATGTCTGGGAGAGGAGCTTGTTACCCCCTCTCCCCAGCGGCAGGCTAAGTTACAGGGGGCAGAGACAGTCGGTCCTGGCCCCCAGCAGCAGAGTGACTTACTGGGAGAGGAGAGCCTTGTCCTCCCTCCCCAGAGGCAGAGTGTCCAGCAGGGAATAGAGAGCCCAGTCTCCTTTCCCCAGCAGCAGGACACTGTATTGGGAGCGGAGACAGTCGGTGTCCCTCTCCAGCAGCTGGAAGAATGTCTGGAAGAAGAGGTTGTTACCCCTCTCCCCAGCGGCAGCTTAATGCACCAGGGGAGACAGTAAGCCCCCAACAGTGCAGATGTGACCGTGGTCTCTGCATTTACAGCACAGGGGTAGGGACAGTCGGTCCTGTCCCCAGCAACAGGGCCATTTATCCAAAGGGAGACAGTCGGTCTCCCCTACAACAACCAGGCTCCAACCAGGCTACTTCCGTGGTAGCGCTGGCACCAGGGCAGAGTACCGCTGGTCTCTGCCCACTCAGCAACCCACTCAGGCAGTCTACCAGTCCCCCACACAGCTGTAGTGAGGAACATGGACATGGACAGGTTTATCCCTTGCTCAGGTGTAGTAACCATTTATTGTGGGTGGCCTGTACTGCTGTTTCTGTTTTGTGGGTGGGCTGCTGGACTAACAAGGGCACTGACCGGCAGAAGGTCAGATACCCTGTTAGTCTGTTGGGAAAAGGGGAGATGTGTGGCGAAACCAGCCTCGCCACTGGCTTTTGGAGGGGACAGATTGCCAGCCTCTTGCCCCAGGATTATGGGCCCTCTCATCAGCCCATGCTAAACTTAAACCCCATGGCGATTTGACTGTGTTTGTGGCATCTGAGCGCTGTTTGGATATATTGAGCGCTCAGATCCAAGCCATCTGGGGATATGTTAAATGTCTGTGTGTACTGTAAAGGGTGGGACATTGTATATTGAATAGTGATGTCTGTCCTATTGTCCCCACGTGTGTATTGGAGATTTCCCTTTGTCCTGAGAGATAATTGAATGACTCCTCGATTGTCTCCAGGACAGAAGACATTGTGTATTCTCCTGCCTGTGATGATTGCATTAACCCGTGTAGGGTGATTGTATCACAGGCAGAGGGGAGGAATATGCTGGGGGTGTCTGTATTGTCCCATTGTGTGTGATTGGCTGCTGTATCCCCTGTGTCGCAGTCTTCCTTCTGGTCCCCTAGGGGAGTGTCCACCAGGCGGGAGACATAAATACCGGGCAGGCAGCCCTCAATAAAGAGAGAAATTCCTGTTTAACCATCAATACGGAGCCTCGTCTCGTACTTGGGGGGAATTGCTACGTCAGAACGTTCTCTTGCCTGTTCCAGGAGAGGAGGACTTCGTATGGTTCCAGTTCGGTGGATTCCAGCGGTTGTGGGTTGCTGTGCTCTTCGCCAGGGGAATCGCCCGAACGGTATTAACCCTCACTATACCGGGTTATACCGTAACATACACACTGTATAGGCTTGCTGTAATGTACTGTAGACAGAGAAATACGAATTTTAGGCATTATAGTAGGCCACAGATAATGAAATCTTTACAGTACACACTGTATTGGCTTGCTGTAATGTACTGTAGACATAAAAATAAATATTTTCAGGAGTACACTAGACGAGAGATAATAAAATTTTTACAGTACACACTGTATAGGCTTGCTGTAATGTACTGTAGACAAAGGAATACTAATTTTTGGCACTACACTAGGCCACAGATAATGAAATTTTTACAGTACACACTGTATTGGCTTGCTGTAATGTACTGTAGACAGAGAAATACGAATTTTAGGCATTATAGTAGGCCACAGATAATGAAATCTTTACAGTACACACTGTATTGGCTTGCTGTAATGTACAGGAGACAGATAAATACAATTTTTCGGCAATACACTAGCCCAGATATAATGTACTTTTTACAGTACACACTGTATTGGCTTGCTATAATGTACAGGAGACAGAGAAATATAATTTTTTGGCACGACACTAGCCCAGAGATAATGTAATTTTTACAGTACACACTCTAAAGGCTTGCTGTAATGTACTGAAAACAGAAAAATAAAGATTTTCAGGAGTATACTAGGCCACAGATAATGAAATTTTTACAGTACACACTGTATTGGCCTGCTGTAATGAACAGGAGACAGAGACATACAATTTTTCAGCAATACACTAGCCCAGAGATAATGTAATTTTTACAGTACACACTGTATTGGCTTGCTGTAATGTACAGGAGACAGATAAATACAATTTTTGGCAATACACTAGCCCAGATATAATGTAATTTTTACAGTACACACTGTATTGGCTTGCTATAATGTACAGGAGACAGAGACATACAATTTTTGACAATACACTAGCCCAGAGATTATATAATTTTTACAGTACACACTGTATTGGCTTGCTGTAATGTACAGGAGACAGATAAATACAATTTTGGGCAATACACTAGCCCAGATATAATGTACTTTTTACAGTACACACTGTATTGGCTTGCTATAATGTACAGGAAACAGAGACATACAATTTTTGACAATACACTAGCCCAGAGATAATGTAATTTTTTTTTAAACTGTAGATTTTTATTGACGGCACCACAGTGCCTTAGCGTGTGCACAGACACTACAGGCCGACACATAGTGCTCAACACACTTATGCAACCCCGGCCACCAGAATCTATGAGAGATGAGGTCGGCAATAGATCTGCTCCCAGGGTATCCCGTATGAACCGTACAGTGATGTTCCTCAAACACCCTGTAACGCATTTCCGATGGCACAATTTCCCAGAGGGGCAAGAATCCGCCGCATCTCTCTGGGCCTCTAACACCTTCACCTCTAGGTCAGGGTATAGGCGGATATCACCACCCCCTCCGATGAATAGGACTTGGATTTCTAAAATAACCACCTCCAGGAAAACTACCTGACAAGGCATCTGCCTTGACGTTCTTAACACCAAGATGATAAGTAACAGTGAAATTAAACCTGGTGAAAAACAAAGACCATCTGGCCTGCCTCGGGTTCAGTCGTTTAGCCGACTACAGGTAAGGCTACTTTCACACTAGCATTTTTGCTGGATCCGGCAGGGTTCTGCAAAAACGCTTCCGTTACTGATAATACAACCATCTGCATCTGTTATGAATGGATCCGGTTGTATTATCTTTAACATAGCCAAGATGGATCTGTCATGAACTCCACTGAAAGTCAATGGGGACGGATCCTTTTCCTACTGTGTCAGATTGTGTCAGAGAAAATAGATCTGTCCCCATTACTCAATAATAATATTTTGTGAATAATACCTTTCCTAAGCACTGTCCCCAGTGCCCGTGACCTCTCTCCCTGCACTAAGTTTACTGTAAACTAGTGGAGACCAGCCAGGTGGAGACTTTTTATAGGGCTGACTGCATGGCATTATGTATGATCCCTCATTCTCGGGCTTCTTATTCTCTCTTTCTAACATGTGCAGCAGCCATTTTATAACAAATTTGATTCGTAGCACGAAGCACGAGGAAGTTCGACTTCATGACAAATCAAATTTTCGCGATATTTGGATCAAATTCCATTTCGTAAACTTTGATTCGTTCAACTGTAATTGTTACCCTTTTGCCCTGGAAATCTGTGAACGGAGTTCTGCCTCTGCTCTGCAGCTGCTGCACTGCGCAGCGACAGGGGGCAATTGCCCCCTCTAGGTTATTCCTTGCCCCCCGTGTTATTCCTTGCCCCCCCGTGTTATTCCTTGCCCCCACTGATTCCCCTCTTTCCCTTTAAAATGTAACGGCCCCATGGCCGGCCAGCGCCATGAATCTACATACTGAGGCTGACATGCACACGCTGATGTGACCTGACACGCACACGCTGCCTGCAGACTGATTTGCATGCCCGTCCACCACACAGGAGCGCAGCGGCGGGAAGTGGAAACCAGTATGCAGGTCTAGGAGGAACAGACTCGCAGAGCACCAGGACGGCAGCACGGGAGCTGGGAGCGCAGCGTGGCAGCTGCGCTGAGGTAGGCTGCTTTCTGATTGCTGCTGCTCTCTCTGGGAGAGTGGTAAAGCAGGAACAGGCAGTTTAGTTTCCTGCTTATAGGAACGGAAGGGGAAAAGAAAAACTGGTAACAGTCAGAGTCAGCCGCACAGTGACTGCACTGACTTATACTGAGTGGGTACTGTGCAGAGCTGCCCCCTAAAACTGTCACTGACCCCCACTCATGGCTCTCCTTCAATGATCCCCCAATGTGCTTCTTGATTGAGAGGAGGGGCCTGACTGCAGCTTGTAGAATGCCTGGTGGTAGAGTAGAGTGCATTATCATTGTGAAGTGGAGAGGGTGGGGTTGCTATTAATTGCATTGTGTCTGACAAGACTTGGGATACAGCTTTACACCTGTCTAGCTTGCCTTGTAAACACAGGGCCATCCATCACTTATTAACCCCTCTGTGTGTTATGCTTTGAACTTTATTTGGTCCATGAAGGGGTTAATTAAGTGTCCGAGGGGGATTATTGTGCATATTGGTTTGGGAGCCATTTAACAAGTTTGACCAGTTGGGTTTGAGCGTTGTTGTGGTTGAGTGTCATCCACAGATCCCCCATGACAGTGTCATCCACAGATCCCCATAACGGTGTCATCCACAGATCCCCCATAACAGTGTCATCCACAGATTCCCCATAACAGTGTCATCCACAGATCCCCCATAACAGTGTCATCCACAGATCCCCATAACAGTGTCATCCACAGATCCCCCATAACAGTGTCATCCACAGATCCCCCATAACAGTGTCATCCACAGATCCCCATAACAGTGCCATCCACAGATCCCCCATAACAGTGCTATCCACAGATCCCCCATAACAGTGCCATCCACAGATCCCCCATAACAGTGCCACCCACAGATCCCCCATAACATTGTCATCCACAGATCCCCATAACTGTGTCATCCACAGATCCCCCATAACAGTGCCACCCACAGATCCCCCATAACATTGTCATCCACAGATCCCCCATAACTGTGTCATCCACAGATTCCCCATAACAGTGTCATCCACAGATCCCCCATAACAGTGTCATCCACAGATCCCCCATAACAGTGTCATCCACAGATCCCTCATAACAGTGCCATCCACAGATCCCCCATAACAGTGTCATCCACAGATCCCCCATAACAGTGTCATCCACTGATCCCCCATAACAGTGTCATCCACAGATCCCCCATAACAGTGTCATCCACAGATCCCCCATAACAGTGTCATCCACAGATCGTCCATAACAGTGTCATCCACAGATCCCCCATAACAATGTCATCCACAGCGCCCCCATAATAGTATCATCCACAGATTTCACATAATAGTGTCATCCAGAGATTCCCCATAACAGTGTCATCCACAGATCCCCCGATAACAGTGTCATCCACAGATCCTCCATAACAGTGTCATCCACAGATCCCCCATAACAGTGTCATCCACAGCGCCCCATAATAGTATCATCCACAGATTTCACATAATAGTGTCATCCACAGATTCCCCATAACAGTGTCATCCACAGATCCACCATAACATGTCTGAAATGACTGGAATAAAAGTACGATTTTATTATATATGAGGGGAGGCAGAGGAGCTATAGAACCAGGGATACAACTTTGATAATATACATTTAAGCTTTTCCATCACGTTGCACAGCTCATGCGTTATTATACTTTGTGATAATGAATATGCCCTCCCCTTCATTACATTCTCAGATGCAAGCAAAGCATGTATTTCAATAAAATTATGAAACCCCCTCCCCCCGGAAAAATTTCTACGGACGCCCATGGATGAGGTCAGTATAGTATAGCAAATGGACAAGAACCAGAAAAAAATTGTACCATGCAGTGAGCGTGAGAACAAACTGCCTTGAAATAGCAAGCCTAGAAGACATATATTCTGCCCTGGAGATATCATCATGTTTCATAGCAACAAAGAACAGAAGTGAAGCAGTAACACAGCTCTGCTAAGGCAGCAGTGTATGGTGGTGGAGCAAAAGAGAAACGGGGGGGGTTGTGACTACACAGGAACCTGCAAAAGAATGTAATATATTCCAGCTATCTGGGGCCCAAGCGATCTTAGGCCTCATGCACACGACCGTTTTTATGCTGTCCGCAAAAGGGGTTCCGTTGCTCAGTGATCCGTGTCCGTTTTGCCTTCCGTTGTGTTTCCGTGTGTCTTCCGTTTTTTAGCGGACATGACCCAAAAGATTTTATCAAAAGACAGGCTGACAATGTTTCCCAAGTGCCTGCCAAGGGATCCGCAAAAAAACGGACACGGAACACGGATGACACACGGATGGCCATCCGCATTTTCACGGACCCATTGACTTGAATGGGTCCGTGAACCGTTTTTCACGGACAAGAATAGGACAGGTTATATTTTTTGACGGACTGGAATCACGGACCACGGACACGGAGGACAAACGGTGCATTTGCCGAGGTTTCCACGGACCCATTGAAAACCAATGGGTCCGCAGAAAATCACGAAAACGGAGCAACGGACACGGAATCAAACAACGGTCGTGTGCATGAGGCCTTACAAGAACTGACCTGAAAGCCATTAATGCAATTCTGAGAAAATATTATCAACGTTTATACCAGGATGAGGTGGAAATCTTTTTAAACAAGTTGACACTCCAAACTTTGACAAAGAGATCTTTTTGTAAGTGGGGATATTAATGAAAGCAAAGTTAAGGCAGCAAAAAGAACAAAAGATGAAAACAATGACAAATCCTCAGGCCCCAAAGAGATACACAGGGAGGTTTATAAAGCACAAGTGTTCAGATTTATACAGATGTAGTAGAGTTAACACACATGCATTATGAGACGTGTTATCTAAACTAAATGCGTTAAGAAAACACCTTCAACTGCTTTTCAATGGCTTTTGTTTTAAGATAACAGAATGATTTAAAAATTTCGAGTTAAGAGTTTGTGTGTTAACCCTGCTACATCTGTATATCTGCCCTGGTTGAATCACCAATGCATGTAATGAGTAATGAAGCTGATGTGGATCCGCTATGTCACTTGAACAGATTTAGCTTGGGATCACTCCTAAGGGTAATATCTAAGTAGCCCCCTGGTCTTCACACTTTAACCCCTGTGTAGACTCTGTTGCAGGGGAACTACCAGGTCGCCATCTCTTGGAGTAGTCTCTGTTCAAGTGACTGTTGATCCACGGGGGTCTAGAGACATAGGTGCAGAGCACCAACAGATCAAGCAAAACCATAATCATGTACAGGCCAAGGTCAGGGCAGGCAGAGGCAGAGTTTGTGCAATGCAATAACAGTCTAAGGTTAGGATGGACAGCTCAGGGTGAGTATGGAGATCAGACACCAAAGAGTTGAATTCAGAAAGTCTAGTAGAAGTCGGTACACCTAAAAGGCAAACAAGCTAATGGCACACCTTTCCAAAACACTAGAGTACCAGAACCTATTGCTCAGGCACCCTCCCTTAGGAGAAGGTGCCTTAAGTGCCCCAGAGTGGCCAGCCATTGGCTGGGACAGATTAGGATGCGCACACTTGCCCTTCAAGAGTGGGAAGTAACATGTGTGCACTCTACTGGCACGGAAAGGAGGAAGGCCTCAGTCTGCGTGGAGTGAACAAAACTATAATGGATGGGCCTGCTGGGTAGCAAGAGAGAGACACCGGTGGGTCTAAACCACCAGAAACCATAAGCGGTGGATTGGGTAAGCAATGCAGTTGCCATACCCACTGAGAGGAGTAGAGCGACAGTGGATAGGGCTGCCAACATAACTACCCCTCTTCCACACCTTCTTATTTGCTCTGGACTGTTACAAAAATGTTTTTAGTAGGGCTCTGCGCTCCTGAACATAAATGCATCACAGCATAAGTAGGTAGCGTAGGACCTGTCTTAACTAAGATCACCTTGGCGCTGGGTAGGTGGGCACAGATGTGTTTTGATCAAAATGTATCGGTTAAGAGTCTCAGATTTTATCAATAGAGTGAGGGCTTAGTCCATATGTTATGTTTGCATCTATTACCATAGTGCATTATTTTCTGTGACTTTATAAATGTAACCATGCACATCCGCATATTTACTATCATATCGTGCAGGATGTTTGCATCTTTTCCTATGATTTGTTTAATTTGTCTTGAAGGAGTGGCACCTTCAGGTGTGAATGTGCTCCTACTCTGGGAGTAGCATTTATGTGCACTTTTGCCCCACCTATCTAAGAGCGACCTTGATTAAGGTGGTACATATAGGTGTGTGTCCCTCCTCTCATTTCCTGCTGATGCACATAGAGGTAACTAGGAGCAGCACACTATATGTGCAAGGCCTGCACTCCTGAACATAAATGCATAATGGCATAGGTAGGTTTAGTGTCGAACCTGTCTGAACTGAGACCACCTTGACGCTGGGTATGTGGGCACAGATGTGTTTTGCTCAAAATGTATGGGCTAAGAGTCTCAGATTTTATCAATAAAGTGAGTGCTTAAGGTACTTTCACACTTGCGGTAGAGTGATCCGGCAAGCAGTTCCGTCGCCGGATCTGCCTGCAGAATCCGTCTATCTGCATGCAAACTGACAGATGCATTGCAAGAACGGATCTGTCTTACAAATGCATTGCAAGAATGGATCCGTCTTACAAATGCATTGCAAGAACGGATCCGTCTCTTCGCTTGTCATGTGGAGAGATGTATCCGTTATATATTTTTTACATTTTCACATTCCGTCCGGAAGGGACGGATCCGGCATTGCGGTATTTTGAATGCCGAATCCGGCACTAATACATTCCAATGGGAAAAAATGCCGGATGTATTCTGGAATTTTGGATGGAGATCATACTGCAGCATGCTGCGGTATTATCTCGTCCTGAAATGTCAAAAGACTGAATGGATGACATCCTGAACGGATGACATCCTGAACGGATTTCTCTCCATTCAGAATGCATGGGGATGTGACTAAAGCTTTTTTTCCGGCATAGAGCGCCAATGACGGAACTCTATGCGGAAAAGAATAACGCTAGTGTGAAAGTACCCATCCATATGTTATGTTTGCATCTATTACTATAATGCATTATTTTCTGTGACTTTATAAATGTAGCCATGCACATCCGCATATTTACTATCATATTGTGCAGGATGTTTTGTATCTTTTTCCTATGATTAGTAGGGCATTTCTGCAGGTTTCCAGGATCCCTGATCTGGGCCAAAACCCTTACAGTCCACCAAATAGTAGGTTCTTCTTCCAATTATCTTTAAATTCACAAACTCAGAACCAACAAGAGTGGAGAAAGAGGATCGGGAATAGTGATTGAGCACCATGGGTTTAGGATGGGATACATGAGAATGCAAACAGATTGTAGCAGTCATAGTTTATAATAGACAGGATTGTTTTGTCTCAAATGGACCCAAGAAGCAAGGCGCAAGTTTGTACCTTCAAGTGAATATTGTTAGAGGATTGCCAGACCCTGTCCCCAGGAGAGAAATGTGGAAACACTCAGTGTCTTCTTGACAATAAAGGAACAGAAACGGTGGCACAGCTCTAATTCTCCCAGCGTCAGCTTCTTAAGTCCGTACACACATGCACTATACAAAAAGACCCAGTCCAACTGCCAATATTGCGGTTCTCAGCAATAGCAAAGTAAATAGATCATCATGCATCCAATATTCAGAAGAAAAGGAACAAAGACTTGCGGCACTCACCAGGCAGTAAAAGCTTCATTCTTTATTAATCCATTAATAGAAATGCTTCACATGGGGTATGGGGCGGACAACTAGTCACAGCGGGTCGGCTACGGCTGTTTCGCGTGTGAAATCGCGCTCATCAGGCCATACTGACGTCCAGGCGTGGCCACACGCAATATAAGAGGAGCGTCACCCGGCCGTCGTCAAGGCAACAACCAGACGCTTCTTTCAAATAGTGGGACATTTAAAACCAATGTGAGTGGGAAATAAATAATACGGTTACAATGTACATAATAATAATATGCTGACACAAAAGTAATAGGAAGCAGATGTTACATCAAAATGACTTCTTCCTTAAGATACAATCAAACAAACACGGGCTTACTGGAATTCATAATGGCATTAGAAAGCCTCAAACAGAAAAGTTACTGCACATAATGGTGACGCAAAACCACTAACAATCCCTCTACATAAGGAACACCGACATATAATTTCTATCCTTCAGTCCGTTCGCTTCCATTGCCCCGGTGTGCAGAATCCACCTCGCCTCCCTCTGCAAGAGCAGCCAGTGCCAATCCCCACCTCTAGAGATGGGTCGTACCACCTCCACTCCCGCAAAGGAAAGGCAACGCGGATTGCCACCGTGTGCAATGCGAATATGCTCAATCAATCGGGGGACCCCTTCCCGTACGGACCAAATTAACATGTTCACGTATTCGCTCGAAGAGGGACGTATCGTTTTACCGATATAAAACATTTAGCAAGGACAGAATACGGAATATACGACGTAGGAGGTACGACATGTTATAAAGTCTTTTACTCTATGCGCAACTCCTCCTATCTGTAGCCATTTACTCCGCAAATTCAAGGGACAAAGAGAGCACCTACCGAATCTATAATTACCTGCAGGCTTATTGCTAGGCAACCAGGTGCCACACTTAGATTGGTACCTTCTGAAAGTAACCAGCGGCTGACTTGCCACAAGGTCTTTCAGGGTCAGGTCCCCCTTAAGCAGGTCCCAATTGTCCTGAATGACTCGTTTTACCATATTAGCGGCTGGGCTGTAATTAAGGCAAAGGCAAAGCGATTGTCTGTATTCTCCCTCCTTTTTCCACTAACAGGCTATCACGGCTGTATTTAGCAGCTTTTGCATAGCCATTCAGTGGGTAACCCCGTTCCAATGGACGATTTTTAAGTTCATTGGCCTGTTTAAAATAACCATCATCTGTATCATTTATACAATGTAATCTGACAAACTGTCCAAAAGGGACAGCGTCTTTTACAGTCGATGAATGAAAGCTGGTCTGGTGGAGCAGTGAGTTGGTAGCGGTCGAGCTTACGGTAGTCGGCTGTGTTTATCTCCTCATTCTCAACAGTCACGCACACATCTAGAAAATCAAGAGAATCACCCCCATAATTGAGAGTGAATCTCATGTTCATCCGGTTTTGCGTGTTGAGGTAGCACACAAACTGCTGGCATTCCTCCTCACTGCCCGACCAGACCAGGAACACGTCATCGACATAACGTAAAAAAGATGAATATGCCTAACAAAGGGGTACCCACTGAAATACATATGTCTCTTCGAATACCGCCAGGTATAGGTTTGCAGATGTGCACGACACTGGCGTGCCCATTGCCGTTCCCAATATCTGGCGGTACCATTTCCTGTCAAACTTGAATTAGCTTGTTAATTATTGCTCGGGGTAAAAAATAGGCTCTGATATATTTGTGTAATAGTGCCACTAACCTGGAAGTTATCGGGGAAGAGGATCCTCCTTTAATTTTCGACAAACATTGGTATCCCCCAATTGCCTCTCCGCTTCTTCCAAATAGTACTCTCTGGTCATCAGTACCACATTCCCTCCCTTGTCGGCCGGCTTTATTATAATATTATCCTGTCGTCTAAGCCACTCCAGGGCTTGCATTTCTTCCCTGGTGATATTGGGGGTGCTGCTGGATATATCAGCGCACATATATCCCTCAATACCCGTTTATGGAACAGGTCAATCACTGAGCCGGCCGGCATGGGAGGAAGGAAGGTGGACCTGACGCCCCTACAAACCTATCCACACTACTGACACCACTAGCTAGATCCTCTGTTTGCATACTAGCCAAAAACTTGATGCATTCTATCTCCTCCTGATCATATCGTTGTTTAAAATGGAAATCTTCTTCCAGACAATGTAACAGGAACCTCGCCTGGTAAACACGGCTTCTCACTAGAAGGAGACTCTATTAACATTTTCAAGAACAACTTCCGGATGAACTTAAATAGGTCAATTTTAAAGTCTACTGGACTAAACTCCTCCACCAGGCTGAATCCCAGACCTCGATTGAGGAGTGAGATGCAGCCTTGGGACAGCTCTAGCCCAGTGAGGTTAACAACAATGCTAGAGGCGGCAGGAGAACGTTCATCCTCAGTCTTTGGTCCTTTCTTTTACGTCTCCCTCGTCCCCTTCTCGTTCTTTTTCTAAAGGGGATGGACCACTAGCTTGACTCATTCCTCCCCCTCTGAGAGGCTTGAGTCTGAATCCGTCGTCCAAAAGTTGCTACGTCGTGGCATTCGTTTGAGGCGGGTCTTTTTGCCCCAATCAAACACTCTATCATTGTCGTAATCATTCTTGTCCCTCAAAAATTTGTCCCGTTTCCTTTCTTTAATTTCCATTTGTGTAGTAAATAACTTTTTGTTAAATTTTCTCTTAAAGCTGATAAACTGCGACTCCATCAGCCTCTTCTTTAATTCCTCCCGTTATTTAGTTCCTGCGTGACCAGTTCATACTCTTTTTCATCCCGTATCAAAACCAGTTCCATGATTTGTAAAGAGAACTGTTGGTGCAGGTCTTTCCAAGCTTCCACAAATGTAAGATCCTCTTTAAACTGCATGACCTCTTTATAGCGCCGCAGCCCTCTAGGGACTCTTTTGCAGTCTCTATAGAGCTACTTTCACACTTGCGGCAGGACGGATCCGGCAGACTAATAAAGTCCATCATAATATTTTGCTATGGAGCATCAAGTACAGACAAAGTAAAGGGCAGACCCACAGGCCTCTGCCTTGGAGACTTGTTCTGGGCACAAGTGACATAGGAGAGGAGACAAAAGAGAGGATGACCAATAGTGTCTGGAAATTAAGCCTTGCATCTTATGGGAACTGGGATGTCCTGCTAGCTTAGATCTATACTGTCAGATCTCCCTTTCTATTGGCCACAGGAACATATATCTTAACCAGAGGATTGTCCTTAACCAACACTGCGATTATTTAGGCAGGATCCATGATATGTTGGGGCTCCTCTACACAGTCAGCCGAGTCAAAAGCATGGAAGAGGGCACCTGCCTTGATAGTCTTTGTGGCAGGGCCAAAGAGACAATGTGTTTCAGAGCTCTGGGACTCCTTTTTCAGTCCCTTTTTCAGGGAAGTCAAATATACACAAATGTGACACAATACAAGGGACAAACATACAAAAAATATATATATCAATACTGATATATATATATATATATATATATATATATTATTTTTTGTGGGGATTTGCTCCGGTAGACAGGCTTGTGGACGCAGTACAGAGGCAAGTACACAGTTCTTTGAAGCAAGCAGTAGTGTTTTATTCACACTCAGGAAAAACAAAGTCTATGTGCTTGTTCACAAATGGCAAAAATAACAACACAGCATAAGTTTGCCTGTGAGGTTTTGGTGTTTGTTCACACCCGGCTGACAGCTCAGCCTCAGGAAAGTCCAGGTGCAGGCTTCCATGCACACTGCACGCCTGCGTGCAGACTCTCACTCCCAGCACTGATAGCTTCCACATCGTCACTGGCAGATGGAGGATAATCCACACACCTGACAGTACTTGGCTGGGCTTTATACAAGCCTTGAAAACCCGGCCTGGAGCGTGGGAGCAACCACCCAACCTACACTTTAGTTGCTCCCAGTAAGAACCAGCCTGGATCGGCTTTGCATCCATGCTAAAATACCAAAATGTCAAACAACACTATCTGCTACTGACATACAAATCAGGCTCTTATCTCACCGAGGCCAGGAACCTCGGTGACACGTACCTTCCGTCAATGACGGACCCTTGCGCTCTCTTACAATATATATATATATATATATATATATATATATAGTAATAAAAACATGATAGTAACGTAGTAACATAGTTTGTAAGGCTGAAAAAGACATCTGTCCATCTGGTTCAGCCCGATGTTGATATTGTTTCTTGCCAAATGAAATAATCAAGAAGTTACTGTAGAAAAACAACGTGATTATAATCAAAGGAGGCATAGCAGGTATGAGTGGTATGTTTAGAAACAAAAATGTAAATAAATAAATAATGTGTAGTGAATAGATATACCATCATTGCTGCATCTTGCTTTAAGAACAGTTTGGAAATATCTGGGCTATGAAGAATTGAAACCGAGGAGAAGGCTTACTTGAGGTACAGTCTCCCTCTTTGGTGTCCACTCCTATGCTTTCACCACCTTCTCGGTAGGAGCAGATATAGGGAGCGGTGAGACTGGAAAAATGAGGGATGAATTGTTGATAGTAGTTGGCAAAGCCCAACAACCACTTTATGGTTCTCAGACCTATAGAATGAGGCCAGTTCATAACTGCAGTAATCTTCTCAGGGTTCATCTGAATACCATGGTCAGAAATGATACCGCCCAGGAATAGAAGGGAGGTCTTCTCAAAAAGGCATTTTGTTTCTCCTATAGACTGTGGAGGATGGTGTGACTGCAATACTGACATTAAGCAGGTCATGGAAGACACTGTTAATTGATACCTGGAAAACAGCAGGACTGTTACAGAGGCCAAAAGACATGATAAGGTACTCGCAATGACCGTCATGTGTGTTAAAAGTGGTCTTCCACTCATCACCCTCTTGCATGCAGATGTTGCAAGCATTGTAATCAATACAAGAGTGAAGAGAACATCCTTTTTCTTGATAGAGAAAATAAATCATCTCTGTCTGGTAAGGAGAACTTCCGGATGAATCCTCTTTCAAGTTTCTCCTTAATATAGTCTGACATGGTTTGGGTTTCAGGCAAACTGAAAAACATACTGTACAGATGCCAGACAATGAGAGTGGCAACTTGGTCCTCAGTGCAAAACCTGGTAGCTGTCTCAGTGAATCAGAGGAGCATGTAGACGGAGCCATGCAAACCAAGCAAGAGAGGACTAATAGATACTGACAGAATGTAGAAGGAGATCTTGTCCCCATGCGGAACTCCTTCTTGGTGGTCCATGGGTACGTTGGCAAATTGGATTGGTTCTGGAAGTAGTACCCAATTTACCTACTCCATCATCAAAGACATCTCCAGTGGCACAGTAGGAATGCAGTACCATGTCATCATGGCCTGATGCAGGAAGTTGCCTGTCAAACCAGAGTCTAGGTCATCTGTATCTTAATCCCGAAAGCCTCTTTATTGTGGACTTTGAAACAGGACTCGTGGTTGCATTAGCTTTTTCTTCTCCAGACATTTTTCCAGATGTCCTAAACAGAATTTCAGTCTGTCCTTGATGTTTTTCTCAGAGAGAAGTGGCTTCTTTGCAGCCCTTCTTGACACCAGGCCATTATACAAAAGCCTTTGCCTCACTGTGCATGCAGGTGCTCTCACACCTGCGTGCCCCCATTTCTGAGCAAGCTCTACACTGGTGGTGATCCAATCCCGTAGCTGAATCATCTTTAGGGGACAGTGCTGGCACTTGCTGGACTTTCTTGGGGCCCTAAAGCAATTGAACATCGTTCCTTGAAGTTCTTGATGATCCGATAAATGGATATGTTGCATATATGCTGAAAGTATGGTCAATAATTCCAATGTACAAAGTGTTTTTATTGAACATTTTTCTGAAATGACAAATACATGACCTTTCAGTCTGATAGGATAGTAACAGTATATTCTGTCCCTACAGATTAATACACATCTATCAATTCAATACTGACATTCACATATTCAGCTATAACATTCTGAAGAAATAATAATCAATTAATATGTGCAGCTCTATTATTACTGAACCTGCATCACGGTAAGCAAATAGTGCAGTAACATTTGTGCAGGGTTTATCTACTCACACTGCATCACCAGCAGCCTTAGCTGATTACAGGAATATGCATTTAAATCATTTTACCCTGTTTATTGCCCTTAATGTGTGCTCTCTTACCTACAATGCCAAACACGTGACCTTTCAGTCTGATAGACAGGATAGTGACCAGGGCCGGACTGGGGATAAAAACCAGCCCTGGAAAAAGCTGCATATCACAGTAGACCAACTTTTCCCAACCAGGATGCCTCCAGCTGTTACAAAATTACAACTCTCAGCATGGCATGCTGGGAGATGTAGTTTTGCAA
Source organism: Bufotes viridis (assembly GCA_033119425.1). NCBI lineage: Eukaryota > Metazoa > Chordata > Amphibia > Anura > Bufonidae > Bufotes > Bufotes viridis. The sequence continues at coordinate 91,317,906 of CM065596.1, read as the reverse complement.
CAGCTGGAGGTATCCTGGTAGGAAACACTACAGTAGAGTGCGGATGACGCACTGTTATGGAGGGGATCTGTGGATGACACTGTTATGGGGATCTGTGGATGACACTGTTATGGGGGATCTGTGGAGAACACACTGTTATGGGGGATCTGTGGATGACACTGTTATGGGGGATCTGTGGAGAACACACTGTTATTGGTAATCTGTGGATAATGCTGTTATGGAGATCTGTGGAGGACACACTGTTATTGGAGATCTGTGGATGACGCTGTTATGGAGATCTGTGGAGGACACTGTTATGGGGGATCTGTGGATGACACACTGTTATGGGGATCTGTGGATGACGCACTGTTATGGAGATCTGTGGAGGACACACTGTTATTGGGGGATCTGTGGATGACACACTGTTATGGGGGATCTGTGGATGACACACTGTTATGGGGGATCTGTGGATGATGCACTGTTATGGAGATCTGTGGATGACGCACTGTTATGGGGGATCTGTGGATGACGCACTGTTATGGTGGATCTGTGGATGACGCACTGTTATTGGGGATCTGTGGATGATGCACTGTTATGGTGGATCTGTGGATGACACTGTTATGGAGATCTGTGGATGACGCACTGTTATGGGGGATCTGTGGATGATGCACTGTTATGGGGGATCTGTGGATGACGCACTGTTATGGGGGATCTGTGGATGACACACTGTTATTGGGAGATCTGTGGATGACACACTGTTATTGGGGATCTGTGGATGACACACTGTTATGGGGGATCTGTGGATGACACACTGTTATGGGAGATCTGTGGATGACACACTGTTATGGGGGATCTGTGGATGACACACTGTTATGGGGGATCTGTGGATGACACACTGTTATGGGAGATCTGTGGATGACGCACTGTTATGGGAGATCTGTGGATGACGCACTGTTATGGGGGATCTGTGGATGACGCACTGTTATGGTGGATCTGTGGATGACGCACTGTTATTGGGGGATCTGTGGATGATGCACTGTTATGGGGGATCTGTGGATGATACACTGTTATGGGGGATCTGTGGATGACGCACTGTTATGGTGGATCTGTGGATGACACTGTTATGGGGGATCTGTGGATGACGCACTGTTATGGGGGATCTGTGGATGACGCACTGTTATGGGGGATCTGTGGATGACGCACTGTTATGGGGATCTGTGGATGACGCACTGTTATGGTGGATCTGTGGATGACCACTGTTATGGGGGATCTGTGGATGAACACACTGTTATGGGGATCTGTGGATGACGCACTGTTATGGAGATCTGTGGATGGACACTGTTATGGGGGATCTGTGGATGACGCACTGTTATGGGGGATCTGTGGATGACACTGTTATGGGGATCTGTGGATGACGCACTGTTATGGGGGATCTGTGGATGACGCACTGTTATGGGGGATCTGTGGATGACGCACTGTTATGGGGATCTGTGGAGGACACTGTTATGGAGATCTGTGGAGGACACTGTTATGGAGATCTGTGGAGGACACTGTTATGGAGATCTGTGGAGGACACATTGTTATGGGGGATCTGTGGATGACGCACTGTTATGGAGATCTGAGGAGGACACACTGTTATTGGGGGATCTGTGGATGACGCACTGTTATGGGGGATCTGTGGATGACACACTGTTATGGGGGATCTGTGGATGTCACACTGTTATGGGGGTACTTTCACACCTGCGGCATGGCTATCCGGCCTATCTGGGCTGTTCACCCGCCAGGTCCACCATGCCGCAAGTACCCGTGCACTGCCGTTCTGTCGCTCTGTCCCCACATGACTATAATAGGGGCAGGGGATGGAGTTATGGCGCAGCACGGCAGAGATCATTGGACTAAAGAGTCGGACATGCAGTACGATCTCTGCCATGCCCTGCCATGCTGCGCTATAGCTCCATCCCCTGCCCCTATTATAGTCAATGGGGACAGAGCGGCAGCACGGCGGTGCACGGGTACTTGCGGCATGGTGGACCCGGCGGGTGAACAGTCCGGATAGGCCAGATAGGCATGCCGCAGATGTGGAAGTACCCCATAACAGTGTGTCATCCACAGATCCTCTATAACAGTGTCTTCGCCCTCCACCGATCTCCATAACAGCACATCATCCACAGATGGATCCCCCATAACAGTGTGTCATTTGCACATGTATGCAGGAGCAGCAGGAGGCTGCCTTATGCTGTGAGGCACTCAGGCAGGATGAAATCCTCAAGGCAGCCAGCCACAGTCACTTACTTGTTTAGTTGAATTGGTGCAGATAAATTCTTCAGTTCAGGCCAGGGCTGGAGCAGGGGCCCGCCCAGTGTAACACAGGGACAGGACCAGGGCCACCTCACACTCACACCAGACAGCAGGGCACTGCAGCGCGCTGGCACCTCATCACCTGCCTCATCACACAGCCCCTGTCCTGACCTCTCTGTGCCTCCGCGGCTGCCGAGTCCGCCGGGTCCGACTCACTGCTGGGATTCCGCCCCCCCTCCCCAGCACTGCAGCCACAGTGACTGAGTCAGCCACAACAAACACCAGCTAGAGTGGGTATTACTGCGCGGCCTGTAAGTAGGGCGGCCGTCGCCCGCCAGTACTGGGGGGGGGGGGGGGTTGGAGGTTGAGCACTGCAGCGAGACAGAGACAGCCTCCTCCTCCGGCCGTGCGGCAGTCAGGGTACCGGAATTTTCCCTGTATCCCGGTAGGCCAATCCGGCCCTGATAGTGACAGTATATTCTGTCCAGCCAGGAACAAAAGGTCTGTATTTTAAGTTCCCCCCCTGCTATTTGCAGTGCTATGTCATTCAGGCTTTAAACACTCTGCTGCCATCTACTGGCGATTTAGTAGAATTGCCATGAGTTAGTTTTTCTATTTTCACAGCCATACTCTTGGATTGCTAGAGCTGGAAATGGAATAAAAATATTGTGGCATTAGTAGAGCATCGAGGAATGGCCGCACTATATTGGTGAACATATATTTAAACGGTGAACATTGAATTATCCAATAACAATACTGCCATATCGTGCGTCTGCTGCTCTTCGCTGCCATCTAGAAAAAATCTAGCTTTATTGTGGACTGTTATATTGCTCCAGAATATTTTTTTATTTTTTTATTGTTTATTATTATTATTTTGTATTTTTATTGTACATTTTACCATAGTTCGCTCTGCGATTTTTTACATATTAAACCTATCCATATACCCAAATATTGAGTGCCCTCCATTCTATTCCATTTTATTGCACATTTTGTACTCTTTGGTACCTGAGGGTGGCACCAGGAGGAGTGCACCTTAGTCCATTTAGACAGAACGTGAGCCGTTGTCAGTACTTATTTTTCCCTCTGGAAATGGAATAAGTATTAGTTTATTTTTATGGGGTGCCTATTTTTGACATACCTTACACTCTCCCCACAAAATTTGATGTTGTCCCGACATACACAGACTTTAGTATGGGAACCACATTCTCTTACACATCTTCCAATAACCATAGGGAGCCAAGGTTAAGTAGTAATACAATTACTTGAGGAACTGTCCTCCCTATAACATCTACTCCCAGTTATGTCACAGCTTCCCACCCATCCCACAGCGCTATAATGCCTGGTTGGATATTGTGGCCTATAGCCAACTAGTAAGAAACCCCTTTAACAAAGGTTTGTGTATGATATTGTAAGACAAGAGTTGATGGAAAACTAAGGGACACCTTATTACTTCTGTCCTTTTTTTTCTTTTTGATAAAATGGAATGCCCATGGTACGTTACCAATATATTATAGCATAACCACCTATTGTTCTCTATATTTTTTCTTCCACCTAGTTTTCATCATTTAAAGCTCTTTTACCTGCAATTTCTACAGTAAGAGTGTAAGAAATTTCCATTTTTGCTAACCACAGAACATAACACTTAACATTTTCAACATAAGTAGACATTAATAAACCATAGCATTAAAGAGGTGGATACGGTTACCACTTTTAGAGTCCTCAGCAAAACAATCTGGGCTTAGGTACCAGCTAGGGTAAATCTGTGGTGTATGAACACAGTCTATGACCTGTACTGCTGCATTCCTGGCAACACTTCTGGGTTGACCAAAAGTGTCGTAAGTCAGAAATTTCGGCTGTCTCCTGCTCCTGTTGGCTTGTATCCTGCGTAGCAGTTAGGTATCTGAAGCATCCTCGAACTCGCCTTTATCGCTGTCAAATATCTCAGTTGGGTTTTGTAGCTTGCATGATTCTCAAAGTGCAGCATTTCTAAGTGCACTAGAGATATTCAGGAGACTAACCTAGAACTTTCCACTGTAGCAGAACTTCAGCTGTGTTTTTGGTGTGCTTCAGAACAGGTAAGGAATTTGTTAGACTGGTGTTGCTATTGTCTGATTGCTAATGAGCATAGGGCCATTAAGGTGTTAAATTTGTTGTTGTGGGAGGGGCTTTTGTAGGAGTGTGTGTATATATAGCAACATAGTATTTGCTTGCCTAATTGTAGCTTACATCATTCTCAAAGTGCAGCATTTCTAAGTGCACTAGAGATATTCAGGAGACTAACCTAGAACTTTCCACTGTAGCAGAACTTCAGCTGAACTTTCCACTGTAGCAGAACTTCAGCTGTGTTTTTGGTGTGCTTCAGAACAGGTAAGGAATTTGCTAGACTGGTGTTGCTATTGTCTGATTGCTAATGAGCATAGGGCCATTAAGGTGTTAAATTTGTTGTTGTGGGAGGGGCTTTTGTAGGAGTGTGTGTACATATAGCAACATAGTATTAGCTTGCCTAATTGTAGCTTGCATCATTCTCAAAGTGCAGCATTTCTAAGTGCACTAGAGATATTCAGAAGTCTAAACTAGAACTTTCCACTGTAGCAGAACTTCAGCTGAACTTTCCACGGTAGCAGAACCTCAGCTGTGTTTTTGGTGTGCTTCAGAACAGGTAAGGAATTTGTTAGACTGGTGTTGCTATTGTCTGATTGCTAATGAGCATAGGGCCGTTAAGGTGTTAAATTTGTTGTTGTGGGAGGGGCTTTTCTAGGAGTGTGTGTATATATAGCAACATAGTATTAGCTTGCCTAATTGTAGCTTGCATCATTCTCAAAGTGCAGCATTTCTAAGTGCACTAGAAATATTCAGGAGATTAACCTAGAACTTTCCACTGTAGCAGAAGTTCATCTGAACTTTCCACTGTAGCAGAACTTCAGCTGTGTTTTTGGTGTGCTTCAGAACAGGAAATGAATTTGTTAGACTGGTGTTGCTATTGTCTTATTGCTAATGAGCATAGGGCCATTAAGGTGTTAAATTTGTTGTTGTGGGAGGGGCTTTTGTAGGGTGTGTGTATATATAGCAACATAGTATTAGCTTGCCTAATTGTAGCTTGCATCATTCTCAAAGTGCAGCATTTCTAAGTGCACTAGAGATATTCAGGAGACTAAACTAGAACTTTCCACTGTAGCAGAACTTCAGCTGAACTTTCCACGGTAGCAGAACCTCAGCTGTGTTTTTGGTGTGCTTCAGAACAGGTAAGGAATTTGTTAGACTGGTGTTGCTATTGTCTGATTGCTAATGAGCATAGGGCCGTTAAGGTGTTAAATTTGTTGTTGTGGGAGGGGCTTTTCTAGGAGTGTGTGAATATATAGCAACATAGTATTAGCTTGCCTAATTGTAGCTTGCATCATTCTCAAAGTGCAGCATTTCTAAGTGCACTAGAGATATTCAGGAGATTAACCTAGAACTTTCCACTGTAGCAGAAGTTCATCTGAACTTTCCACTGTAGCAGAACTTCAGCTGTGTTTTTGGTGTGCTTCAGAACAGGAAATGAATTTGTTAGACTGGTGTTGCTATTGTCTTATTGCTAATGAGCATAGAACCATTAAGGTGTTAAATTTGTTGTTGTGGGAGGGGCTTTTGTAGGGGTGTGTGTATATATAGCAACATAGTATTAGCTTGCCTAATTGTAGCTTGCATCATTCTCAAAGTGCAGCATTTCTAAGTGCACTAGAGATATTCAGGAGACTAACCTAGAACTTTCCACTGTAGCAGAACTTCAGCTGAACTTTCCACTGTAGCAGAACTTTAGCTGTGTTTTTGGTGTGCTTCAGAACAGGTAAGGAATTTGTTAGACTGGTGTTGCTATTGTCTGATTACTAATGAGCATAGAGCCATTAAGGTGTTAAATTTGTTGTTGTGGGAGGGGCTTTTGTAGGAGTGTGTGTATCTATAGCAAAATAGTATTAGATTGCCTAATTGTAGCTTGCATCATTCTCAAAGTGCAGCATTTGTAAGTGCACTAGAGATATTCAGGAGACTAACCTAGAAATTTCCACTGTAGCAGAACTTCAGCTGTGTTTTTGGTGTGCTTCAAAACAGGTAAGGAATTTATTAGACTGGGGTTGCTATTGTCTGATTGCTAATGAGCATAGGGCCATTAAGGTGTTAAATTTGTTATTGTGGGAGGGGCTTTTGTAGGGGTGTGTGTATATATAGCAACATAGTATTAGCTTGCCTAATTGTAGCTTGCATCATTCTCAAAGTGCAGCATTTCTAAGTGCACTAGAGATATTCAGGAGACTAACCTAGAACTTTCCACTGTAGCAGAACTTCAGCTGTGTTTTTGGTGTGCTTCAGAACAGGTAAGGAATTTGTTAGACTGGTGTTGCTATTGTCTGATTGCTAATGAGCATAGGGCCATTAAGGTGTTAAATTTGTTGTTGTGGGAGGGGCTTTTGTAGGAGTGTGTGTATATATAGCAACATAGTATTTGCTTGCCTAATTGTAGCTTGCATCATTCTCAAAGTGCAGCATTTCTAAGTGCACTAGAGATATTCAGGAGACTAACGTAGAAATTTCCACTGTAGCAGAATTTCAGCTGTGTTTTTGGTGTGCTTCAGAACAGGTAAGGAATTTGTTAGACTGGTGTTGCTATTGTCTGATTCTAATGAGCATAGGGCCATTGAGGTGTTAAATTTGTTGTTGTGGGAGGGGCTTTTGAAGGAGTGTGTGTACATATAGCAACATAGTATTAGCTTGCCTAATTGTAGCTTGCATCATTCTCAAAGTGCAGCATTTCTAAGTGCACTAGAGATATTCAGGAGACTAACCTAGAACTTTCTACTGTAGCAGAACTTCAGCTGAACTTTCCACTGTAGCAGAACTTCAGCTGTGTTTTTGGTGTGCTTCAGAACAGGTAAGGAATTTGTTAGACTGGTGTTCCTATTGTCTGATTGGTAATGAGCATAGGGCCATTAAGGTGTTAAATTTGTTGTTGTGGGAGGGGCTTTTGTAGGAGTGTGTGTATATATAGCAACATAGTATTAGCTTGCCTAATTGTAGCTTGCATCATTCTCAAAGTGCAGCATTTCTAAGTGCACTAGAGATATTCAGGAGACTAACCTAGAACTTTCCACTGTAGCAGAACTTCAGCTGAACTTTCCACTGTAGCAGAACTTAAGCTGTGTTTTTGGTGTGCTTCAGAACAGGTAAGGAATTTGTTAGACTGGTGTTGCTATTGTCTGATTGCTAATGATCATAGCGCCATTAAGGTGTTAAATTTGTTGTTGTGGGAGGGGCTTTTGTAGGAGTGTGTGTACATATAGCAACATAGTATTAGCTTGCCTAACTGTAGCTTGCATCATTCTCAAAGTGCAGCATTTCTAAGTGCACTAGAGATATTCAGGAGACTAACCTAGAACTTTCCACTGTCGCAGAACTTCAGCTGAACTTTCCACTGTAGCAGAACTTCAGCTGTGTTTTTGGTGTGCTTCAGAACAGGTAAGGAATTTGTTAGACTGGTGTTTCTATTGTCTGATTGCTAATGAGCATAGGGCCATTAAGGTGTTAAATTTGTTGTTGTGGGAGGGGCTTTTGTAGGAGTGTGTGTATATATAGCAACATAGTATTTGCTTGCCTAATTGTAGCTTGCATCATTCTCAAAGTGCAGCATTTCTAAGTGCACTAGAGATATTCAGGAGACTAACCTAGAACTTTCTACTGTAGCAGAACTTCAGCTGAACTTTCCACTGTAGCAGAACTTAAGCTGTGTTTTTGGTGTGCTTCAGAACAGGTAAGGAATTTGCTAGACTGGAGTTGCTATTGTCTGATTGCTAATGAGCATAGGGCCATTAAGGTATTAAATTTGTTGTTGTGGGAGGGGCTTTTGTAGGAGTGCGTGTACATATAGCAACATAGTATTAGCTTGCCTAATTGTAGCTTGCATCATTCTCAAAGTGCAGCATTTCTAAGTGCACTAGAGATATTCAGAAGTCTAAACTAGAACTTTCCACTGTAGCAGAACTTCAGCTGAACTTTCCACTGTAGCAGAACCTCAGCTGTGTTTTTGGTGTGCTTCAGAACAGGTAAGTAATTTGTTAGACTGGTGTTGTTGCTATTGTCTGATTGCTAATGAGCATAGGGCCGTTAAGGTGTTAAATTTGTTGTTGTGGGCGGGGCTTTTCTAGGAGTGTGTGTATATATAGCAACATAGTATTAGCTTGCCTAATTGTAGCTTGCATCATTCTCAAAGTGCAGCATTTCTAAGTGCACTAGAGATATTCAGGAGATTAACCTAGAACTTTCCACTGTAGCAGAACTTCATCTGAAATTTCCACTGTAGCAGAACTTCAGCTGTGTTTTTGGTGTGCTTCAGAACAGAAAAGGAATTTGTTAGACTGGTGTTGCTATTGTCTGATTGTTAATGAGCATAGGGCCATTAAGGTGTTAAATTTGTTGTTGTGGGAGGGGCTTTTGTAGGGTGTGTGTATATATAGCAACATAGTATTAGCTTGCCTAATTGTAGCTTGCATCATTCTCAAAGTGCAGCATTTCTAAGTGCACTAGAGATATTCAGGAGACTAACCTAGAACTTTCCACTGTAGCAGAACTTCAGCTGAAATTTCCACTGTAGCAGAACTTCAGCTGTGTTTTTGGTGTGCTTCAAAACAGGTAAGGAATTTGTTAGACTGCTGTTGCTATTGTCTGATTACTAATGAGCATAGAGCCATTAAGGTGTTAAATTTGTTGTTGTGGGAGGGGCTTTTGTAGGAGTGTGTGTACATATAGCAACATAGTATTAGCTTGCCTAATTGTAGCTTGCATCATTCTCAAAGTGCAGCATTTCTAAGTGCACTAGAGATATTCAGGAGACTAACCTAGAACTTTCCACTGTCGCAGAACTTCATCTGAACTTTCCACTGTAGCAGAACTTCAGCTGTGTTTTTGGTGTGCTTCAAAACAGGTAAGGAATTTGTTAGACTGGTGTTGCTATTGTTTGATTACTAATGAGCATAGAGCCATTAAGGTGTTAAATTTGTTGTGGTGGGAGGGGCTTTTGTAGGAGTGTGTGCATATATAGCAACATAGTATGAGCTTGCCTAATTGTAGCTTGCAGCATTCTCAAAGTGCAGCATTTGTAAGTGCACTAGAGATATTCAGGAGACTAAACTAGAACTTTCCACTGTAGCAGAATTTCAGCTGTGTTTTTGGTGTGCTTCAGAACAGGTAAGGAATTTGTTAGACTGGTGTTGCTATTGTCTGATTGCTAATGATCATAGCGCCATTAAGGTGTTAAATTTGTTGTTGTGGGAGGGGCTTTTGTAGGAGTGTGTGTACATATAGCAACATAGTATTAGCTTGCCTAATTGTAGCTTGCATCATTCTCAAAGTGCAGCATTTCTAAGTGCACTAGAGATATTCAGGAGACTAACCTAGAACTTTCCACTGTCGCAGAACTTCAGCTGAACTTTCCACTGTAGCAGAACTTCAGCTGTGTTTTTGGTGTGCTTCAGAACAGGTAAGGAATTTGTTAGACTGGTGTTTCTATTGTCTGATTGCTAATGAGCATAGGGCCATTAAGGTGTTAAATTTGTTGTTGTGGGAGGGGCTTTTGTAGGAGTGTGTGTATATATAGCATCATAGTATTTGCTTGCCTAATTGTAGCTTGCATCATTCTCAAAGTGCAGCATTTCTAAGTGCACTAGAGATATTCAGGAGACTAACCTAGAACTTTCTACTGTAGCAGAACTTCAGCTGAACTTTCCACTGTAGCAGAACTTAAGCTGTGTTTTTGGTGTGCTTCAGAACAGGTAAGGAATTTGCTAGACTGGTGTTGCTATTGTCTGATTGCTAATGAGCATAGGGCCATTAAGGTATTAAATTTGTTGTTGTGGGAGGGGCTTTTGTAGGAGTGCGTGTACATATAGCAACATAGTATTAGCTTGCCTAATTGTAGCTTGCATCATTCTCAAAGTGCAGCATTTCTAAGTGCACTAGAGATATTCAGAAGTCTAAACTAGAACTTTCCACTGTAGCAGAACTTCAGCTGAACTTTCCACTGTAGCAGAACCTCAGCTGTGTTTTTGGTGTGCTTCAGAACAGGTAAGTAATTTGTTAGACTGGTGTTGTTGCTATTGTCTGATTGCATTTATTATAATAAATATTTTAAAAAAGTTTCCAATAGGATAAGACGAGTATCTGAACAATCAATCTATATTCGATAATAAAAACATAATAAAGCATAAACCCAGAAGTATTCACTCTGGTAAATTGTGGGTCTTCTTGTATTCCCCTTTATATTGACATCAATGTCCAGATTTCCCAAAAATCTTTGGTTGGATGTATTAAGTGAAAATGTTTGAGTTGGGTATAATCACTCAGTTTCACGTATAAGTCTGTTAGATTCCTTTTCAGCAGGATATAGTAGTTGCTTTTAAATTGTTCCCAATTAGTTTGGTGCGGAGTGAAGAGTATATAAATGCAATGTAATAAAGTAATTTTGACCCAAGGGTCCGTGCGTTACCGCTCAGAAACGAGGCTTGTCGTGGTGTCTTGATGTGCAGGTCTGTCACAGTGGGTCGGCGTTCGCGTGGAGCGTCCTCACACGCGAGGTAAGCCGCTTGTTGTCAGCGTTTGAAGTCGGGAGCGTCACTTCCGGTGGCGTCACCGTTAGCGTCCTCGTGTTCTTTTGGCGGGAATTTCAAAACTCCAGATTCTGGAGATTCTTTGAATGATAAAAAGCGGAACTTTTGAGTTTTGTGTCCCGACTGTGGAGTTCTTGACTGTTAGGAGTCCAGCTGGATCATCAGTGGTTATTCAATGCCCCAAGCGCGTTTGGAGCCTCTGCTCCTTCCTCAGTGGGTATGGATAACCACTGTGTATGGGTCTTTTAAAGGGATCACATGGGCGTGTTTCAGTTCTGGTTCCGCCCAATTAGGGGTCGGATTCATGTCAATCAAATCACAAATGGAAACTTGTATATAAATTTCTATATAAAGTTAACATCAATAGATATCAATATATAAAAAAGATAGTACAATCATATTAATTCACAGTAAAAAAAGATAATAAAACCATATTAGTTCCATAATAAGATGGTACCATATAAGATGGTACAGTGATATTAATTCACAGTAAAACCATATTAGTTCACAGTAATCACAATAAAAAACGAACATTGTAAATAACTGAGGGGTTCTACCCTCTTATAATATAAATTCTCTAATGGTCCAATAGATGAAAGAAATTATCTACTTCAGAGTTGGATTTTAAGGATTGGTATTCAATTGTTTTATATTTGTTGAGGGATAAGAATGGTACTGGAGGATTTTTGGCAGGAGGTTTTGGGGAGAGCCCGGGGAGATGTAGTGCTGATAGACAGCCTGACTACGATTTCATATCCCTTGGGGCACCAATCCATACGAGATCATAGCTTCATAGGAATCCAAAATTTCATCTCAGCATTTAACCCTTGGGAATCATAGATTCAAATTCAAATATTTTCCTTGATTCGTGTCTAGACATGTCAGCTATGTGATCGCCACCCCTGCATTGTGGAACTCTCTCTATCGCTGCAAAAACAAGGGTGGAAGGATCACCATTATGGACTTCTTTGAAATGTTTGGATACAGAATGCAATTCATATTCTTTTTATATTTGATATATGCCAGTTATTCTGCTTGAATGGTCTTATGTGCCCAATATATTGTTTGAACAGGACATTGTAAAATATAAATCACGGACGTGATTTATATTTTACAATGTCCCTGTTCAAAACAATATATTGGACGCACAAAAAGACCATTCAAACGAAGAATAGCTGAGCATATATCAAATATAAAAAGAATTATGAATTGCATTCTGTATCCAAACATTTCAAAGAAGTCCATAATGGTGATCCTTCCACCCTTGTTTTTGCAGCGATAGAGAGAGTTCCACGCAATTGGAGGGGTGGCGATCACATAGCTGACATGTCTAGACACGAATCAAGGAAAATATTTGAATTTGAATCTATGATTCCCAAGGGGTTAAATGCTGAGATTGAAATTTTTGGATTCCTATGAAGCCTATGAGTCTCATTATGGGTTGGTGCCCCCAAGGGATATGAAATTGTAGTCAGGCTGTCTATCAGCACTGCGATCTCTCTCCCGGCGGGCTCCTCCCCAAAAACCTCCTACCAAAAATCCTCCAGTACCATTCTTATCCCTCAACAAATATAAAACAATTGAATACCAATCCTTAAAATCCAACTCTGAAGTAGAGAATTTCTTTCATTTATTGGACCATTAGAGAATTTATATTATAAGAGGGTAGAACTCCTCAGTCATTTACAGTGTCCGTTTTTATTGTGATTACTGTGAACTAATATGGTTTTACTGTGAATTAATATGACTGTACCATCTTATATGGTACCATCTTATTATGGAACTAATATGGTTTTATTATCTTTTTACTGTGAATTAATATGATTGTACTATCTTTTTATATATTGATATCTATTGATGCTAACTTTATATAGAAATTTATATAAAAGTTTCCATTTGTGATTTGATTGACATGAATCCGACTCCTAATCGGGTGGAACCAGAACTGAAACACGCCCATGTGATCCCTTTAAAAGACTCCATACACAGTGGTTATCCATACCCACTGAGGAAGGAGCAGAGGCTCCAAACGCGCTTGGGGCATTGAATAACCACTGATGATCCAGCTGGACTCCTAACAGTCAAGAACTCCACAGTCGGGACACAAAAACTCAAAAGTTCCGCTTATTTTTATATAATTCAAAGAATCTCCAGAATCCGGAGTTTTGAAATTCCCGCCAAAAGAACACGAGGACGCCAACGGTGACGTCACCGGAAGTGACGTTCCCGACTTCAAACGCTGATAACAAGCGGCTTACCCCGCGTGTGAGGACGCTCCACGCGAACGCCGACCCACTGTGACAGACCTGCAACATCCAAGAAAACACCGACCGACACAAAGCCTCGTTTCTGGAGCGGTAACGCACGGACCCTTGGGTCAAAATTGCTTTTATTGCATTGCATTTATATACTCTTCACTCCGCACCAAACTAATTGGGAACAATTTAAAAAGCAGCTATTATATCCTGCTGAAAAGGAATCTAACAGACTTATATGTGAAACTGAGTGATTATACCCAACTCAAACATTTTCACTTAATATCACCCAACCAAAGATTTTTGGGAAATCTGGACATTGATGTCAATATAAAAGGGGAATACAAGAAGACCCACAATTTACCAGAGTGAATACTTCTGGGTTTATGCTTTTATTATGCTTTTATTATCGAATGTAGACTGATTGTTCGTATTACCGTCTTATCCTATTGGAAACTTTTTTTAAATATTTATTATAATAAATGATCCATGCTCAACCAATATTTTGAGTGCCATCCCTCCTAAATACTTAACCATTATCTACCTCTCTCGTGACGTTGGGTGCGTCACTATTGGGATAGAGCACCATATTCCATCTCAACAGTAGAGTGAGCCACCTAATCACTACTATTACGCATTATGTCCTATTCTTGTCCGCAAAAAAACGGTTTGCGGACCCATAGAAGTCAATGGGTCCGCAAAAAATGTGGATGACCAACTGAAGCCATCCGTTTGTCATCCACATCCATTTTTTTTGTGGATGGTTGCTTAGAAACCAGGGCACTTGTACAGGTACTTTAAGAAACTGGTTCAAGCCTTCAGTTTTTTTTGCGGATCTGCAAAAAAATAAAAATGGAAGACACACGGAAACACAACCTACAAAATTTGCAGACACACGGAACAAATGTGGGTGTGAAAAAGGGAAGACAGATATGCGATTTGCGGACAGCAAAAAGCAACTGTCGTGTGTATGTAGCCTTACTCTATCAAAGTAGAGTACCTTTTCTGACAATCCCCTGCTTAACCAAAGTCTCCTCTCAATGTCCAGGCTGATAGATGAAGAGGCTTTAGATTGGGATGAAAGAGGGGCCCTTGAGCTAACAGGTCGTCTCTCAGTAGGAGGAGAAGGGGAGGCTGGACTGCTAGACTCTGTAGCTTTGAATACCATGATCTCTTTGGCCAGTCTGGAGCAATTAGTATTATAGAGGCTCTCTCCTTCTGTACTTTGCTCAGGACCTGAGGTAATAGGCAGAAGGGCGGGAATGCGTAACCGAACTCCTTTTGGAAAATGAGGTGGAGTTTGATTGGTTGCTATGGGCAACTAAGCCAGTTGTACTTAATACCAGTTTGATAAATGACCCAATAGTGTATAAAAGTCACAAACTCGATTCAATAACTGAAGAGTTCCAAAGCTCCCCTGGCAATATCAGCACAAACTGTGGGCCAGGAGTTTCACAACATGCAAGCCTTACAACAAGCACAATGCTAAGTGTGGGATGGAATGGTGTTAAGCATGCTGCCACTGGACTCATGCAGTGGAGATGAAGTGCATTTCTCTATCTGGGAGTGGTGGACAAGTCTGGCTTTGGAGAAAGATCCATGCCTGACCTCATGGTGCCAACTATAAAGATTAGTGAAAAGTGATAACACTATAGGGTGGTTTTTCAGGTGTTGGCCTAGACCCCCTTAGTTCTAAAACGCGAACTGTGCTTTGTGGGAAATCCATAGTGCTCGCAAGAGCATTGCTGCATGGGGATCCCAGGTTTTGGACCCCCACGATCAGATATTGATGAGCTATCCAAAAGGATAGTACAATGTGGGTATAGGGGAGATCTGGCCGGCCACATTATGTTATTGTCTGCTACAGGTGTGAAACTAGACTTACATGTTTCAGATGAAAAAGCATTCTTAATCATAGAACCATTAAAACTATGACGTGTCCAATTGTGTTTTCCAGTTAAATACATAACACATAAAAGTTAGATAACATGCAAGAGCCAGAGTATCCACAGTTCTACTGCAGGCACCCCAAGAGGAGAGAGAGATTATGTAAAAAACGCACACAAAAAAAGGGTCATGCTTTCAGACCACAAATAAGAACAGCTCAAGACACTTGACCAGAGAAGATGTCTACATGGGCAGAAGCTATAGGCATTCCTACTGCTACACTGGGTGTGGCAACTTTGTTCAGCAACTCAAAGGAAGTCACAGATAAAACAGCAGTGCATTAGAAAGTGAGTAAATAATATACTATTGCAAAAATATTATTAAAACACACAAAAAGTGAATATACACCGTTTGTAAATTAGCCCAGAAAACCATAATACAGTGAATGTTCTGAAAGTCCATATCATTGTAACGTGAGCAGGACATGCAGGTAGATAGCTGCAACTACATTTCACTAGGGATCATTCAGAACTCCCTCCCTGTGTGTAGGACGCAAGTGAAACAGCCCAACTTACCCGAGCCTATGTAACGTGTCCACCAAGATGAAAGCCAAACCTGAAGAGGTATAGGTGAACTGCAACAACGAAGACCACTCCCTCCACCCCCACGCCCTTCCTCTCAGGACTGAACAGCAGGCGCCTGAGGAAGGGGCGTTCGTCTAACTTCTGCACTGTCCAGAAGCTCTAACGGGCGACGAACTCAAGCCCTACAGATAAGTCCAAAAAGCGCAACACTAAAGGAAGTGGCTGAGTAGAAGCGTGCGTCACAGGATGAAGTTTGAGTTTTATGGTGGAGACGTAGTCCTACTAAATGACCTTACTAGGATAAAACCCAAGGGCGGATGTCAGCAGAACAAGCAATAGCTTGCTGACACGTCCTATATATGAAGGCTTGTACTGGTTTCTGTGTAGGTGATAACTTATCACCTACACAGAAACCGAGTACAAGCCTTCATATAACAGAAAGCCATTTATTCCTGCACAGCAGTAGATCGGCTCTTTCTTGCTGCTTCTGGAAGCGCCTAGCAGTGCACACGCCTACCACCCGGAAATAAAGTTCTAGCTGAAGGAGAGGGGCTGCGTGGACTAGAAAGCAGGCTCTTCTTAATCTTCCATGCACATGGGCGGCAGCAGTCCGGCTGCCAGTAAAGGAACCACAGACAGACCCATCTAAGAGTGGTCACTTCCACCCATCAGCCTGCTGTACTTTCAACGGGACCCTGCAGCAAAGTACAGCGTGTGCGATAGTCCCAGCGCCTATATTAAGTGGCTAGAAAGACGCTTTACAACTCCCATAACTGAGTGACACAGCGGCGCACCTACCTGAGCGCAATGCGTCCAGCGACAAATGAAGCTCCGAATAATAAGGGTTAACTTTCCAACTCGCTTCTTATCTAGCAGTCTCCTCGGAAGAAGCCGAGCACCAACTAACACCCGCAGACAGCAGAGATTTGAAGCAAGGAGGTGGCCGGTACACCACGCCTATCGTATGGGCGTGGCTCTGAGAAGGGGAAAGGGTGCAGCCATTTCAAGCCCATTCAGAGCAGCCACCCTGGATTTCACTACTATACACTACCCCAAAAGCATGTGCTCTAGCAGCTACATGATCTTTGCTTCTGGCTGCTATAAAACACGACCCCCTTGCACTGTTGCAGATTTACTTCCACTACAACACTGCTACATCTGTGTATTCCACTTCCCCACCAGCACTGTGGCTGAATCTCTGCAAATACAGCTCTACTACATCTGTGTATTCCCCTCCCCACCATCACTGTGCCTGAATAGCCACAAATATATAGCTCTGCTGTATCTCCTAGACACAAACTCCTAATAAATGAAGGTACTACATCTTCATACAACAGTGTTGTATGCTGATGTAGCACCTTACTTTATTAGTACGAGATTGTGTGTTTTTGTCTTAGGCTACTTTCACACTAGCGTTTCTATTTTCCGGTATTGAGATCTGTCATAGGGTCTCAATACTGGGGAAAAAACGCTTCAGTTTTGTCCCTATTCATTGTCAATGGGGACAAAACAAAACTAAACAGAACATAATGCTCCAAAATGCATTCCGTTCCGTTCTCATACCAGAGAGCACGTCCTGGGATGCGGAGCAAAACGGATCCGTCGTGACCCACAATGCAAATCAATGGTGACACAATAGAAAACAGTGGAGTTCTTTCAATGGAGTTCATGTCGGATCGGTCTTGGCAAAGTTAAAGATAATACAACCGGATCTGTTCATAACGGATGCAGATGGTTGTATTATCAGTAACGGAAGCGTTTTTGCTGAACCCTGCTGGATCCAGCAAAAACGCTAGTGTGAAAGTAGCCTTAGAGATACAGCAGAGCAGTATTTGCAGCTAGACATACACAGTCATGTGCTAAGGGGAATACATACATGTAGTAGAGGTGTAGTGGCAGCTGGACAGCCACAATGCTGATGGGGAAGGGGATCTTCTACCATCAAGGAACAGGCAACCTCCCTTAGGCTGGCTTCACACGTCAACTAATGACGCTGTGCGCTCCGGCTGAAAACAACAAATCCAGCCCGCATTACCACGGACTGCTCAGGTCTGGGTTTAACGGACATGTGAAGCCAGCCTTACTCACACTGGTGCTATCTAAAGTACCTACAAGACTAAGGCCCCTTTCACATGGGCAAATATTTCACACGGGTGCAATGCATGATGTGAACGCATTGCACCCACACTGAATCTGGACCTATTCACTTCAATGGGGCTGTGCAGATGAGCGTTGATTTTCACGCATCACTTGTGCGCTGCGTGAAAATCGCAGCATGTTCTATATTCTGCGTTTTCACGCAACACAGGCCCCATAGAAATTAATAGGGGTGCTGCGTAAAAATTGCATAGCGTCCACATGCAAGTGCAGATGCAATGCGATTTTTCACGCATGGTTGCTAGGAGATACATAGTAACATAGTATTTAAGACCGAAAAAAGACATTTGTCCATCCAGTTCGGCCTGTTTCCTACAAGTTGATCCAGAGGAAGGCAAAAAAACCCTGTGAGGCAGAAGCCAATTTTCCCCACTTAAGGGGAAAAAGATTCCTTCCCGACTCCAATCAGGCAATCAGAATAACTCCCTGGATCAACGACCCCTCTCTAGTAGCTATAGCCTGTAATATTATTACACTCCAGAAGTAAATCCCGTCCCCTCTTGAATTCCATTATTGTACTCACCATCACCACCTCCTCAGGCAGAGAGTTCCATAGTCTCACTGCTCTTACCGTAAAGAATCCTTTTCTATGTTTGTGTACAAACCTTCTTTCCTCCAGACGCAGAGGATGTCCCCTCGTCACAGTGACAGTCCTGGGGATAAATAGATGATGGGACAGATCTCTGTACTGACCCCTGATATATTTATACATAGTTATTAGATCTCCCCTCAGTTGTCTTTTTTCTAAGGTGAATAAACCTAATTTTAATACCCTTTCAGGGTACTGTATTTCCCTCATTCCAGTTATTACTTTAGTTGCCCTCCTCTGAACCCTCTCCAGCTCTGCTATGTCTGCCTTGTTCACAGGAGCCCAGAACTGTACACAGAACTCCATGTGTGGTCTGACTAGTGATTTGTAAAGTGGTAGGACTATGTTCTCATCACGGGCGTCTATGCCCCTTTGATGCAACCCATTATCTTATTGGCCTTGGCAGTAGCTGCCTGACACTGGTTTTGCAGCTTAATTTGCTGTTTGTTAAAATTCCTAGATCCTTTTCCATGTCAGTGTTACCGAGTGTATGTACGGGTGACTTGCATTATTCCTTCCCATGTGCATAACTTTACATTTGTCAGTGTTAAACCTCATCTGCCATTTCTCTGCCCAAGCCTCCAATCTATCCAGATGCCTCTGTAGCAGAAAACTGTCATTTTCAGTGTTAATTACTTTACACAGTTTAGTGTCATCTGCAAAAATAGATATTTTACTGTGCAGGCCTTCTACAAGATCATTAATAAATATATTGAAGAGAATAGGGCCTAATACTGACCCCTGAGGTACCCCACTAGTTACAGTGACCCAATCTGAGTATCTATCGTTAATAACCACCCTCTGATGGTGATGTTAGTAAATTGATTAAAGTCAATTTACTGTATTATTTTCCTTTATAACATGGTTATAAAGGAAAATAATAGCATTCTTAATACAGAATGCTTACTAAAATGTGACTTGAGGGGTTAAAGAATAAAAACAATTATCTCATCTCATTCACTTGATCGCGCAGCCGGTATCGTCTTCTTTCTTCTTCTTTCAGGACCTGCAAAAGGACCTTTGAGGACGTAATTGCGCTCACCATGTGGTGAGCTTGGTGACGTCAGCGCAGGTCCTGCTGATTGAAGATAGAAGGATGTCGTCAGAGCAGGTCCTATTGCAGGTCCTGCTGGAAGAAGAAAGAAGACAATACCGGCTGCCCGATCAAGTGGATGAGGTGAGTTTATTTTTTTTATTTTTTAACCCTTATATTTTTTTTTGCCTTCCTCTGGATCAACTTATAGGAAACAGGTCGAACTGGATGGACAAATGTCTTTTTTCGGTCTTATATACTATGTTACTATGTTACCCTACAATGGACATTTTAGTTACCAATCTGTAGTAAGAATGCTATTATTCTCCTTATAACCATGTAGAAGGGAAAATAATACAGTGAATTTACTGGGGTTGCTCATCACTATTTAGTATCCTCATCTCCTAGCAACCATGCGTGAAAATCGCATCGCATCCACACTTGCGGATGCGATGTGATTTCCACGCAGCTCCATTCATTTCTATGGGGCCTGCCTTGCGTGAAAAACGCAGACTATAGAACATGCTGCGATTTTCACGCAACGCACAAGTGATGCGTGAAAACTTTGCTCATGTACACAGCCCCATTGAAATTAATGGGGCAGGATTTAGTGCGGGTGCAATGCGTTCACGCCACGCATTACACCTACACAAGATACCGCCCGTGTGAAAGGGCCTAATAGTTCTCCCAGTCTGTAAACCATACCCTCCACCAGGTGGCGGAAAGCATTTTTCTGTGTGATACAAACATTTTAAACATTGACAGGTTTCACTTTTTAAACAGAACATCCAAATTTGTAATTTGTATAATCATACATTCCTCAACATTAGATGTATCCATGCCTTCTCTCAAGGTAAAATAATATCCTGACTTTTTGGTGATATATTTTTATTGCAGGAAGAAGTATACCAATTGTAGGGCTACATGGCGTCATTTGTCAGTCCAAAGATTGGTGGAACAAACATCGTATCGCGAACATTATAGTACTAAATTTGACTGTATTAGGGCTCTTTCACAGGAGTGTGCCCCTTGTGGGAATCATACGAGTGGTCACTTCCACCCATCAGTGTGCAGTACCTTCAAGAGGACCCTGCAGCAAAGTACAGTGTGTAGCAAGGCACAAGTCAACTGCAACACAACGGCATGCGATAGTCTCAGAACCAACCTCATTGAGCGCCTATATTAAAAGTGCCTGTAGAGATGCTTACAACCCACATCACTGAGTGACACAGCAGCATACATACCTGAGCGCAATGCATTCAGCGACAAATGAAACTCCAAATAGTAAGGCCTCTTTCACACCGGCGTCATGTTTGACGCCCGGATAAGAGGCGGGTGCGTTGCGGGAATATGCGTGATTTTTCTGCGTGGGTGCAAACGTTTGTATGCGTTTTGCACGCGCGTGAAAATCGCCATGTTTGGTACCCAGACCGAGCCGGACTTCATCACTGAAGGGAAAATAATAGCATTCTTAATAAAGAATGCATAGTAAAATGAAGAGGAAGGGGTTAAAAATAATAAAAATAACACCTTAGCCACTTGATCGCGTAGTTGCGATCTGTCTTCTCTCTTCATGCTTTAACTAACAACTAAGGACCTGAGATGACGTCACATCACATGGTCCAATCACATGGTCCATCTTACCATGGTGATGGACCATGTGATTGGACCATGTGATGTGACGTCATCACAGGTCCTTTAGTTGTTAGCTGATGCTGGAAAAGAGAAGACAGATCGCAACTACGCGATCAAGTGGCTAAGGTAAGTTAATTTTTATTATTTTTAACCCCTTCATCTTCATTTTACTAAGCATTCTTTATTAAGAATGCTATTATTTTCCCTTATAACCATGTTATAAGGAAAAATAATAAAGATCTGGTGCCGTTGCTAAGCAACCATGCGGGAAAATCGCACTGCATCCGCACTTGCTTGGGGCCTGCGTTCTATGGGGCCTGCGTTGCGTGAAAAACGCACAATATAGAGCATGCTGCGATTTTCACGCAACGCAGAAGTGATGCGTGAAAATCACCGCTCGTGTGCACAGCCCCATAGAAATGAATGGGCCCGGATTCAGTGCGGGTGCAATGCGTCGTCCTCACGCATTGCACCCGCGCAGAAAACTCGCCCGTGTGAAAGGGGCCTAAGGTTTCCAACTTTCCACCTCACTTCTTATCTAGCAACCAACTAATACCCACAGAAAGCAGAGATTTGAAGCAGGTAGGTGGCCGGTAGAGCACATCTATCATATAAGCATGGCTCTTTGAGAAGGAGTGAAAGTGCGCAGCCATTTCACCTTAGCCATCTAATTGCTCGTCTGAAATAAAATACTTTTGCTCGTAAGCGCTAGAAGGAGCTTGTGAGCGTTGTGATATTAGACTGCAGATCCCAGGGGTAGAAGAGTGTAAGGGCTAGTTCAGACAGCGTTTTAGCGCTGATATTGGAACATTTCTGCCTCGAAATGAGATCCAAAAATGCCTCAAAACAGCTTTCCCATTCATTTTAGCGGGAAGCAGCACATTTATATATTTTGTTTTCTATGTGTAAAAAAGTGTGGATGTAGCATGCTCTATCCTGGGGCATAATCATTGCTGAATCTGCAATTGAAATGAATGTAAAGCATAAAAACAGCTCCATGTAAGTACATGCGTTTTTGTGCATTTTTATGCTTTTTTTGGTGCAGATCTGCTTCAAAACCCTCAAGCTGTAAATTCAGGTTTGTATTGAACCCATTGGTTAAAAAAAAGATGTAAAAAATCCTTCAAAAACCACATGAAAAAATGCACCTTTTTCCACCCCAATGATTTTTAAGCATGTTCTTTAACCAGCTGAGCCCCCTAGCTTAAACCCCTAAATGACCAGACCACTTTTTACAATTCTGCACTACACTACTTTCACCATTTATTGCTCCGTCATACAACTTACCACCCAAATGAATTTTACCTCCTTTTCTTCTCACTAATAGAGCTTTCATTTGGTGGTATTTCATTGTTTCTGACATTTTTACTTTTTTGCTATTAATAAAAAATTAACGAAATTTTTGCAAAAAATGTAATTTTTCGGTTTCTGTTGTAAATGTTTAAAAAAAACTATATTTCTATCTAAATTTTTCTCTAAATGTATTGTTCTGTATGTCTTTGATAAAAAAATGCACTAAGTGTATATTTATTGGTTTGGGTAAAAGTTATAGCGTTTACAAACTATGGTGCAAAAAGTGAATTTCCGCACTTTGACTTTCTGAGCACCTGTCATGTTTCCTGAGGTTCTACAATACCCAGACAGTAGAAACACCCCACAAATGACCCCATTTCGAAAGGTATTCGCTGATGGGCATAGTAAGTTTATGGAAGTTTTTATTTTTGTCACAAGTTAGCGCATTAGAGGCCCCTAAAATGCCAGGGCAGTATAAATACCCCACAAGTGACCCCATTTTAGAAAGAAGACCCCTAAGGTATTTTTGTTGGCGCTGAAAACAGGAGGCAGTATTCCACGTGGTATTGTTTAAAAAGAGATAAAATTTTAATCTTTTGTCAACGTGTTTCGAGGGCGCACCACCCTCTTCATCAGGACAATAATGGCAATTAAAAGTTTATCTCCTTTTAAACAATACCAAGTGGAATACTGCCTCCTGTTTTCAACACCATCAAAAAGGTTCAAAAATTGCTACTCCTCATCTGTTATACTATCTGTCTTGCCACATTTGGGGCAGGGAAAAAGGAACCTGGGCAGCAGTACAGGACCCCGCTTGCAGGACGGGAAAATACCAGCAAAAGCTCCTTACAGTTGTTGTGGCTCAACACAACAACAAATGGTAAGCACTCCTTATTTATATTGCCTTTAGGCCTCTTTCACACTTGCGTTCTGAGGATCCGGCAGGCACTTCCGTCCCGCCCGATCCGTCAGAACGCAAGTCGCCTGAAAGCATTAGAAGACTGATCAGGATCCTGATCAGTTTTCGAAATGCTTTCAGGTTACTATGGCAGCCAGGACGCTTATAAAGTCCTGGTTGCCATAGTAGTAGTGAGGAGAGGTATACTTACAGTCCGTGCGGCTCCCGGGGCACTCCAGAATGACATCAGAGCGCCCCATGTGCATGGATCATGTGATTCATGCGATCACGTGATCCATGCGTGTAGGGCGCCCTGACGTCACTCTGGAGCGCCCGGAGCCGCACGGATGGTAAGTATACTGCTCCCCGCTCCCCACTACACTTTGCATGCTGTGCTTTTTGTTCCGTCCAAAAATCCGGAACACTTGCCGCAAGGTCGGATCCGAAATTAATGCCCATTGAAAGGCATTAATCCGGATCCGGCCTTAGCTAACGTCGTTCGGCGCATCGCCGGATCCGACGTTTAGCTTTTTCTCAGTGTTACCCTGGCAGCCAGGACGCTAAAGTCCTGGTTGCCATGGTAAATGTAGTGAGGAGCGGGGAGCAGTATACTTACCATCCGTGCGGCTCCCGGGCGCTCCAGAGTGACGTCAGGGCGCCCACACGCATGGATCACGTGATCGCATGGATCACATGATCCATGGGCATGGGGCGCTCTGACGTCATTCAGGAGCGCCCCGGGAGCCGCACGGACTGTAAGTATACCGCTCCCCACTCCTACTATGGCAACCAGGACTTTATAAGCATCCTGGCTGCCATAGTAACCTGAAAGCAGTTCGAAGACTGATCAGGATCCTGATCAGTCTTCTAATGCTTCAGGCGACTTGCGTTCTGACGGATCCGGCGGGACGGAAGTGCCTGCCGGATCCTCAGAACGCAAGTGTGAAAGGACCCTAACCCCAAATAAAGTCCAGCTGCTCTAGTTGGTCTTTCCTGAAATTTTCTTAGTCACATCCCACAGCAAAAGCCATGGTCCACAGAGAGCTTCCAAAGCATCAGAGGGATCTCATTGTTAAAAGGTATCAGTCAGGAGAAGGGTACAAAAGAATTTCCAAGGCATTAGCTATACCATGGACGACAGTCATCAACAAGTGAAGAAAATATGGCACAACAGTGACATTATCAAGAACTGGACGTCCCTACAAAATTGATGAAAAGACGAGAAGAAAACTGGTCTGGGAGGCTACCAAGAGGCCTACAGCAACATTAAAGAAGCTGTAGGAATATCTGGCAAGAACTGGCTGTGTGGTACATGTGACAACAATCTCCCGTATTCTTCATATGTCTGGGCTATGGGGTAGAATGGCAAGACGGAAGCCTTTTGGCCATAATTCCAAAAGATATGTTTGGCGCAAAAACAACACTGCACATCACCAGAAGAACACCATACCCACAGTGAAGCATGGTGTGGTAACATCATCATGCTTTGGAGCTGTTTTTCTTCAGCTGGAACAGGGGCCTTAGTTAAGATAGAGGGAATTATGAACAGTTCCAAATGCCAGTCAATATTAGCCTTTAGGCCTTCTACTAGAAAGCTGAACATGAAGAGTAACTTTATCTTTCAGCATGGCAACGACCCAATACATCCAAATCAACAAAGGATTGGAATGGCTTCACCAGAAGACGATTAAAGTTTTGGAATGGCCCAGCCAGTTTTTGCAAAGAAGATTGGGCAAATCTTGCCAAGTCAAAATGTGCCATGACTCATACCCAAAAAGACTGAGTGCTGTAATAAAATCAAAAGATGCTTTAACAAAGTATTAGTTTAAGGGTGTGCACACTTATGCAACCATATTATTTTATTTTTATATTTTTCTTCCCTCTACCTAAAAGATTTCAGTTTGTTCTTCAATTGAGTTGTACAGTTTAAAGATGGGAAAAGTTCTGAAATGATTTATCTTTGTCTCATTTTTTATAGCACAGAAACCTGACATTTTAACTGGGGTGTGTAGACTGTATATAGTGTGCACAGTAATATATATATATATATATCGAGGTCCTACGGTATATTGATATATTGCACATTGGTAAATAAATAAATAAATACATGTCAAATGAAAGATGACAATAAAAGATGGATAAATACATACATAAAAACATAGTACATGAATAAATAGAAAATACAAAAAGTAATGCATATGTCAAATCTTATAAATATAATAAAAAATATATTAAAGTAAATCAAAATATTAGAAAATAAATTATATTTCGCGATGAACACTTTTTAAAATATCCATAAGTCCAATAAATAGTATATTGTATCAAAAATATAAAAATATCCATAAGTCTAATAAATAGTATATTATATCATGAAATAAAATGTTTGATAGTAAATCCGGTTGTTATTTGTACATTGATTCACTCAATAATTGGTTAGATAAAAAAAAAAATATATATATATATATATATATATATATATAAATATATAAAATATTGATATAAGAGTAGCTATATAAATATGTGTTAGGGTTATTGGATGGTTCAGACAGTAATAGTGTATTGGGAATAGGAATATTTAGATTACTTGGGCGGGCTAATAGTTTGTATATTCTAAAGACTCGTTAAAGGAATCTGTCACCTGTTGTAATCATTTTAGGCTGTCACCTTTTCCATGTTCAATAAAGTACCTTATTTCCAGTTCTGGTCTTCTTTATTCATTTTGAATTTTCATTTTGATAAAAGCACAAATTTTCAGTTATGCAAATAAGGGTCCAAATTGCCCAAAGGGCTTTTTTCAGCTCTGGCGCCAGTAACACCCCCTGCAGTGCCTAGCCCACCTTAATTTGAAGCCCAGGCACGCCTCCAGATCCTGAAATTGTCTCCCACAGCAGAGTCTAACGGCGCCGCCTGTTCCCATCGGCCGCCGAATTCTCGCGCAGAGCGCAGTGCCTTTAACTGCCTGCGTGATCTTAATGTTCACTGAGGCAACAACGCTCAGATTACGTCACTGGGCTCAGCGCATGCCCAGTGACACTCTTGAGGCTGTTGCCCACAGGAGTATTAAGATCGAGCAGGCAGTCGGCAGCACTCGCCTGCACGAGAATTCTGAGGGCCGGCGAGAGCGTATGTAGCGGAGGGAGTGGTGCCATTAGTCTCTGCTGTGGAGGCGATTTCAGGATCTGGAGGCGTGCTTGGTATTCAAATTAAGGCGGGCTGGGCACTGCAGAGGCGTTACTGGGCACCAGAGCTGAAAGAACGTCTCTCTGGGTACCTTGGACCCTCATTTGTATAAAAGAAAAATCGCTTTTATCAAAATCAAAAGTCGAAATTAATAAAGAAGACCAGAGCTGAAATAAGTACTTTGTGAACATGGAAAAGATGACGAACTAAAATGATTAAAGCAGGTGACAGATTCCCTTAAACCAAAGGGAGATAAAGTATTGAGACGTTAAATCAATACATCTCCTTTCTACAAAATAATTGATATGATTGGGGATCCACTCTAGGGGTTTGACTTGGAAAAGAGAGGGTCATTCTCATGGTAAATGGAGAAATATGTGTGAGGACTTTCCATTTGATGTTTGAACAATGCTCGTTCATTCTTTCTCTGAGGGTTTGAGTGGTTCTACCTACATATTGTAGGTTACATGGACATTGTAAGTGATAAATTACATTGCTTGTCCCATAGCTCATATCATGTTTCAGATGAAAGTTTTTTTTGGAGGAGGGCATACTAATTTCTTTTTGTTGTGGGTGATAATTTCACAGAATTTGCACCTCCTGATATTACATATATGTGCCCTTTACTGATAGGGTTATCCTTTGTCAGAGGAGGGTGTTCACCTTCTTTCCTTTTCTTGATCAAGATGGTCCAATGATGTTTTTTAGGGTTTGCGCTCTTCGTTATGTGATAATGGGAAATCGTGGTAATTCTTTTTTTTTAAATGGGATCTTTTGCAGTACTCCCCAATGCTTGGTTAATATTTGTCTAATCATCATGTGTTTGAAGTTGTATCTAGTTATCAAGTTAAGTTGGGAGTTGGTACGGGTATCTTGGTGTGTTTTTTCAGTACCGCATGATTTGGTTTTAGGGCCTCTTTTGATTTTCTTTAAGGATTCATTTAGTGGATTCCCTTATGAGCTTCTTAGGGTACCTTTTTCTCAAACCGGTGTTTGAGGATCTCAAGTTGTTTTGTCATAGTATGGTCCTCAGAAAAATTCCTTCTGATCCTCTTCATTTGACTGAAGGGAATGTTTTTTTCCATTTTTGGTGAATCCAGGTAGCTATTGGCATCAACCTTTTTAAAATGGGTTTTAGTAATAATTTTATCAGATGTTGAGATGGATGAATATCAAGGAAAATGGCTTCTGTGTGGCTTTATTCGAGCCTGAATTTTAATCCCCAATCATTGGTATTCAGAGTTTTGACAAATAACAAAACTTTCTCCACAATTTCTTCCCAAAAGATCCCATTTAAAAAAAAGAATTACTGGTTTCCCATTATCACATACCGAAGAGCGCAAACCCTAAAAACATCATTGCACCATCTTGCCCCAAGATCAAGATCCAGACATTTCTCTATTTGCCATGAGAATAACCCCTCTCTTCTCCAAGGCACCCCCTAGAGTGGATCCCCAATCATATAAATTATTATGTAGAAAGGAGATGTATTGCAAAAAACTTAAAATACAAACAGTTGGCTCCACACTCCTATTGTAAGGAAAATGTTGCTCTTATCCTGGTTATGCTTCTAATCACCATAAAAATAATATCATCCAAATCGATAGGTATTTAAACATCCAGGGTCATGCAAAGATACACGTTTATTTCCCTTGTAAAAATGTATTTAAATCATTAATAAAAACTATAAATAAAAATAAAATACAATACAAAAAAAACCACAATAATTATCCACATTTACACGTTATAAAATGTTGTGGTGGGCTGAGCCATAGATCGAAACCCCTGTGATGCCGCGATATCACCCGCAGTGAATGTACCAGCAAGGGCTCTATAGCGCAGATCACCAGTAGTAATTGTACCTCCCAAGTAGTCAAATAACAATGTTTCAACTGGTTCGCAATACGTAATCAATATTGCTAATAAATGTCCAAGGTATAGTTGAGAATCCTGGTAAGTCCGCAATAGATATTAATTATCAGTGTACATTTTATTCACTGTGTCCATTAAAGTACTGCACTGTCACAATGTAAAGTATTTAGAGTTCTTTCACTCCGGTGTCTCCTCACTCAAAGACAGGCTTTAGAACAAAAGTCAACTATATCTTCGGGCATACTCACATATTCGTGGGTCACTGCAGCGTGTCAGTGTTCCTATTGGCATCCCACATATCAAGGAACACTGAATCTCTAAGGCCCCTTTCACATCTGCGTTTTTGCTTTCTGTCCTAGAGTTCCGTCCTTGGGGCTCTAGGATGGAAAGATACTGATCAGGATTATCTCAATGCATTCTGAATGGAGAGAAATCCGTTCAGGATACATCAGGATATCTTCCGTTCAGTATGTGAACGTTTTTTGGATGTTGACAAAACTGCAGCAAAGAATCCTGAAGACATGCCATAACACCGGATCCGGAATTAATGCCCATTGAAGTGCACTAATCTGGAGTTAAGCTACGCGTCGTTTCGGCGCATCGCTGGATCCGACGTTTAGCTCTGCACATGCGCAGCAGCAGTTCCAATCGGGGCCCCAGTGTAAGCTGGGGCTCCGATCGGTTACCATTGCAGCCAGGATGCTACTGAAGTCCTGGCTGCCATGGTAAGTACTCCGCAGCAGTGTACTTACCTGCGCTGCGGCCTCCGGATGATCCTTTATGACGTCACAGGTCACACGTTCAGGCGACTTGCGTTCTGACGGATCCGGCGGCACGGAAGTGCCCGCCGGATTCTCAGAACGCAAGTGTGAAAGAGGCCTTACCTCCTTCAGTTCCCACTGGGTGAGGCTATTTGCACTGAGCTGTATAGTTTCCAATCTCGGCGTCTCACGTGTACCGTACTGTATTGATTCAAATCTTGATGTCTCACGTGTCTCGCCTTGCTCTTGCCGCCTTCCTTCAGCGTATGCAATCCTGTGTATTCAAAGTGGAGTCACAGCTGCAGTGTTCGAGATGGTTTCACAATCGGTATAGTGAGTACTTAACCCCTTTCTACCGGCAGTTAATTTGTTATCCAGTCTTGCGTTATTGCAACATGATGTATATGGATACTTGAAAGCTGGAGATGTATTGGATTTACCGTCTGAATACTTTATCTCCCTTTGGCCTTAATGAGTCTTTAGAATATACAAAGTATTAGCCCGCCCAAGTCATCTAGATATTCCTATTCCCAATTCACTATTACTGTCCGAACCATCCAATACCCTAACACATATTTATATACTCATATAAATATTTTAAATATTTTCATTTATATATATATATATATATATATATATATATATATATATGGTAGTAATAAAAATAGAGCAGCACTCCAATAATTAATGAAAAACAAACATGCTTCTTTATTCACCCAGAAGGCATGGCAATGTTTCAGCTCCTATGCCGGAGCTGTGCAGTGCATACATGCATTATATAATCAGTGGATAATGACATCATCATCAAGCGTCATCCAAATTCATTAACTCTTCACATGTGTGTCATTGAATCAATCATATTACAAACTCCATACAGTGACATCTAATAATTAAAAAATAAGTGCAATATACGATTTCCAAAATAAGTGTAATACATACATGATTCACATAAATGTATAAGTGATTCCATAAAAGTCCATCCATTAGGAAAAGTGCTGGTGCATAATAGGTTAATAATTCCAATCATCGCAGGGAGATGACGATATTCCAGATACATACCCCTACCCGGAAGTTTCTCAGCGACCCCAGGACACTCGTTCAAAGCCGTGCATGCCGGCGTCCGGAAGTGTAACATTGCGCATGTCAAACAGAGCGTGCGATATGACATCACCCGCTACTGAGAGATACGCACAAACTTCCTTACCATGTCAGAAGCGCTGTTGCGATCCTGACGTCCCTGTATTTCCGAGTCTGCGCAGTGCCACACACAAAGCCAAGGCCGCCATCTTAAGTGTGGGAAACCGTGCCCGGTCCCCAAACACATAATGATGGCAGTCCCACTCATACATAACAAGCCCACAAGGTTTTCTGCCTATTAAAATCCTGTATCCGTGGCCGGCATGATGTTTCACACGCCAACCACCAAAACAGGGCACCGAGCATCAAGTACCTGTAATCACAGGCTCCTAAACCTCAGTGCAATAATGGCAGAAGGAGGGTTCTCCTCCACGGGACAAAACACACATCATCATCACTAGGCACCATAATAAATATTGCAGAAAAAAATCGGGATTTCCATAGATATTCATACGGTGTCCTAAAAGTCTCTTGTCACCTCGCTTCTGGGGTAGTAGATAACTGGAAATCAGCCGTCTCCCTGTGAAGAAGAAAAAGAGAAAAAATTAAGTAAGTCAAGTATTTAATATATGATAATAATATCTTTCGAAAAATACTGTACAGTCATCCCAATTCACAATGATCACAGTGTAAACCCTCTGGGGACAGGGCAAGTATTTCCCTCAATATAAACCCAATCTGTAATCTATATTTAAACCCTGTGGGGACAAGGTACCCAATGTATATATCCAGTGGAGTTCCCTTTTTTTAAAAGGGCAACTCTATTGCCGCCCGTCTGGGCATTGGCACATGGTCAATTATCCAGCATCGAAGATCCCTCTCTCTATGTTTTGCGTCATGAAAATGTCTAGATACTGGTAGATCAAGTCTGTTTTTTCTAATCGTATTCCTGTGATTATTAAGGCGAGTCTTCAGGTCCGTGGACGTCTCACCAACATATAAAACCTCACACGGACATGATAATACATAAACAACATATTCCGAGTTGCAAGTTAGATGATATCTGATGGGATATACATTTCCCGTAATAGGATGTATGAATTCTCGACTTCTTTTATATATTTACAATTAACACATCCCAGGCATGGGAAACATCCTTGTCCCCACAGGGTTTAAATATAGATTACAGATTGGGTTTATATTGAGGGAAATACTTGCCCTGTCCCCAGAGGGTTTACACTGTGATCATTGTGAATTGGGATGACTGTACAGTATTTTTCGAAAGATATTATTATCATATATTAAATACTTACTTAATTTTTTCTCTTTTTCTTCTTCGCAGGGAGACGGCTGATTTCCAGTTATCTACTACCCCCAGAAGCGAGGTGACAAGCGACTTTTTAGGACACCGTATGAATATCTATGGAGATCCCTATTTTTTTCTGCAATATTTATTATGGTGCCTAGTGATGATGTGTGTTTTGTCCCGTGGAGGAGAACCCTCCTTCTGCCATTATTGCACTGAGGTTTAGGAGCCTGTGATTACAGGTACTTGATGCTCGGTGCCCTGTTTTGGTGGTTGGCGTGTGAAACATCATGCCGGCCACGGATACAGGATTTTAATAGGCAGAGTACCTTGTGGGCTTGTTATGTATGAGTGGGACTGCCATCATTATGTGTTTGGGGACCGGGCACGGTTTCCCACACTTAAGATGGCGGCCTTGGCTTTGTGTGTGGCACTGCGCAGACTCGGAAATACAGGGACGTCAGGATCGCAACAGCGCTTCTGACATGGTAAGGAAGTTTGTGCGTATCTCTCAGTAGCGGGTGATGTCATGTCGCACGCTCTCTTGACATGCGCAATGTTACACTTCCGACCCCGGCATTCACGGCTTTGAACGAGTGTCCTGGGGTCGCTGAGAAACTTCCGGGTAGGGGTATGTATCTGGAATATCGTCATCTCCCTGCGATGATTGGAATTATTAACCTATTATGCACCAGTACTTTTCCTAATGGATGGACTTTTTATGGAATCACGTATACATTTATGTGAATCATGTATGTATTACACTTATTTTGGAAATCGTATATTGCACTTATTTTTTAATTATTAGATGTCACTGTATGGAGTTTGTAATATGATTGATTCAATGACACACATGTGAAGAGTTAATGAATTTGGATGACGCTTGATGATGATGTCATTATCCACTGTGATCTCACTCTGTTCCCAGCCTTCACAGCGCAGCCGACAGCAGGATGTCCAGGAGCAGGAGAGGTAAATGTTTTTTATTTTATAAAACATGAGGCAATATGGAGATGCTGGGCACTGATGCTGGGGGCAATATGGTGATGCTGGGGGCAATATGGAGATGCTGGGGACTGATCTGGGGGCAAATAGAGATGCTGGGGGCAATATGGAGATGCTGGGGACTGATCTGGTGGCAATATGGAGATACTGGGGGCAATATGGAGATGCTGGGGGCTGATGTGGGGCAATATGGGGCTACTGGGGGCTAATCTGAGACAATATGGGGCTGCTGGGAGCTGATCTGAGGCAATGGGGTTAACATGAGAGGCAATGTGGCCCACTGCGGCTGATATGAGGCAATGGGGGCTGCTGGGGGCTAATATGAGAGGCAATGGAGGGTGATATGGGGTAAAGGGGTTGGTTAGCAGCATGGGGCTCTTATTGGGGTTTTATCTGAGGTCTTGTTGGGGTCTTATTAATATTGGGGGTCTGATTGCTGAAATGACCTGAGTTCTAATGAAAAATATTCTTTCTTCTTATTGTTCTCCTCTAAAACTTAGTTGTGTCTTATGGGCCAGTGCGTCTTATAGGGCTAAAAATATGGTGTATATATATATAATATATATATATATATATATATATATATATATATATATATATTTATTTATCTACACCAATTATTGAGTGAATCAATGTACAAATAACAACCAGATTTACTATCAAACATTTTATTTCATGATACAATATACTATTTATTAGACTTATGGATATTTTTATATTTTTGATACAATATACTATATATTGGACATATAGATATTTTTTAAAAAGGGTTCAACGCAAAATATGATTTATTTTCTAA
Organism: Bufotes viridis; assembly: GCA_033119425.1. Lineage (NCBI taxonomy): Eukaryota > Metazoa > Chordata > Amphibia > Anura > Bufonidae > Bufotes > Bufotes viridis. The sequence goes on along the minus strand of CM065596.1, from coordinate 91,284,665 downwards.
TATCTTGATATTTATAAATGGCTTAACACAATATCATTTATTTTCAAATATTTTGATTTACTTGAATATTTTTTTATAAGATTTGACATATGTATTACATTTTGTATTTTATATGTACAATTTATTCATGTACTATGTATTTATGTATGTATTTATCCATCTTTTATTGTCATCTTTCACTTGACATGTATTTATTTATTTACCAATGTGCAAAATATCAATATACCGTAGGACCTCAATATATATTACTGTGCACACTATATATGTGTTTTAGGGGCACCTTTCTTCCTCTAGCCCCATACAATATTTATATCGACAAGTAGCCCAAGTGTCGATTATGTGAGCGGCTTTGATTGCCGCTCCCGTGCTCTCCATTAATATACTTAATTTGTAAAAAGAAGTTGCCGATCTTTTATGCTCCACCTGTGTGTTCCATTTAGAGCACAACCAGAAGTACTTCTCTTCCCGTCCCACTAGATTCTTATATAGCCAATATTCTTTCCCCTCATCCTGGGGACCCCTTACTATCATTTTAGGCAAATATATACACCCCTGGATCGCGATAAGATCACACCTGCTATTTTTATTGCAATATAAGAGATTTCAGTATGCGTTCCACCTTGGAACGCACACTTCCGATACCGGAAGTGACGTGACTTCCTCCACCTCATGGATTTTAAACATTAAGTGCATATAAATATGTTTATAATACTATTGCTATCTGTATATTTATCTTCACTGCTCCTGAAGAAGGGGGTATAGGAGAACCCATGAAATGTGTTGAGCCCACCTGTGATATCAATAAAAGTAAGCCACCAGAAGTAACACCTTTGGTACTGCCGTGTCTTTCCTGAGATACTACAAGCGATCCTGGGGGAGGTTGAATCTATGGGTGTCTTGAGTTTATCGCATTGACCTCCTCCTCAGTGAAATGAGTCAACCTTTTACTCTTTGTTTTTAACAAGCTTTTTAATTTGCATTTATTCCATCCCATTTGTTGATCAGCTTTGATTCAGGTCAGAACTTAATTGTGTCTACTAATTTATTATCCCACGATTTCAAAATATCCATCTCTTCCCTTTTTAAATCCGATAGCGACAACTTGGAATCTGGTGCCTTCTTGGTGGCTGTGTTCTTTTCTCCTTTCCTGCACTTATTTATGTAGTAGTTTGACCTACACATTCTGCCACTACCGTCAGCCACTTATTACTTACACTTTAGCACTAGTTTTTCCTCCCTTTCGCGCCCTGCTGTTATTCTAAGAGATTTTGGATTCCTTTCCAATAAGTTCTTTGACTAACACTAACTTTTTTCTTTTCCCTATCAGTGTGGCCATACAGTAGTTTATGACTACATATTTTTTTTGTAAACTGCAGAATCAGGATCATAAATATTCAGGTTGGTTTTGCTGTTAACCCTTGGTGCGTTACTGAAAGAAATGAAATAAGATAGAAAATCTGCAAAAAAGTGAAATCTTGAAATTCTACCTCTATTTTCCGCTAATTCTTGTAAAACATCTAAAGTGTTAACAACGTTTCTAAAATCAGTTTTGAAAAATTTAAGGGGTGTAGTTTCTAAAATGGTGTCATTCATGAGTGGTTTCTACTATGTAAGTGCCACAAAGTGACTGCATAACTAAATGGTCCTTAAAAAGTCGATTTTGGAAATCTTCTTAAAAATAATAATCTAAGGCTTCTAACGTCCTCAAAAAGAAAAATTACATTTACAAAAGGATGCCAACTTAAAGTAGGCATCCGGTGAATGTTATAGCATATCTGAGTTTAAAAAAAAAGTTTGCATAATGGCTCTGCTTCTTTATAGAATCATAACTGTGAGGAGCAGATCTTTTTTGGCTTCCCGAATGTGTTCCTCAGACATATCATTCTCTGTTTCAGCTGCACAGCTAGATATATTTCTCTTACAAGCAGTGAGTGTCTTGCAATGGGCCCACTACGCACACCTGGGGTATCCCTTGCCCCTTAGGAGGTATCTACGAAATATGTCCCTCTTATAGAGCAGGTAATCGTGATGCCAGCTGCGGTTAAGCAGCGAGGACTTGGAGTCCCCTTTGTAGATGGTAATGTTAGTACCCAGGGATAGGATTGTCACTCTCTGTAGATGTTATATACATGAATCACAGTGTTCCTTTCTGGATACGGTTGGATCCCAGACATGGTATGTTCGAAGCAGTGCAAAATGGGTAGTTGAACTTGGATGATGGATAGGTAGAATAAATGGAGTCCAGACTTTGTAGTAACGTTGAACACAGCTTTACTTGGCATAAACGGTAATCCAAACATTTTCCAAACTTTATTTTGGTCATCAGCAGATATTGGCATAATCTGTGCAGGTAAACACTTCTCTGCAACACTCTCCGGTCTGCTATGCAGTAGCTCTTTCTCTCAGCTATGCTTGGCTGGGTAAATAGGAAACTCTTCCTCTTCGGCTGGAATTTAGCTGACTGTAGACTGTCTCTTACTTTAATCCTAGGAACTTCTTTTTCTGGCATCAAGCTCGGTTAGCGTGGGAGGCAATGCAAGCCGAGGAGGGGACATGCAACCAGCTAGACTTTAGAGGCAGGGCCTCTGGGGCCTAGCAGAGCAGACAGTGCAACACACAACCTCTCCCTAAGGAGGGTAGGCTAGACTGACCCACTGACTAAACTAACTTCTCCTCTCTAAAGAGGACTGGGAAGGAACTAGAAGGTTCCTCTCCAGAGAAACTATCTGGTAGACCAGGCATATTACATGTTAACAGTTACATAAGGGAATATGCACATTATTAGGATATGACATGAAGTACATTAAATTATATACATTAGCACATAGGAGACGGTAGCAAGGTGCCAAAAAGAAGTGGTAATGGCACTCCGGGACATTACAGTCTCACTTCGCTTAAAGCTGCACTGAAATACACAATCTGGTCTACTGTGCCATGCTAATATAATAGAGACGACTCATGTGCGCACGCATGGCAGTCCTGGCAATGTATTTCTACGCTACGCAGCTTTGAGCGCTGACAGTGGGGATAGGAGGGCAGTAGGATAATAAAAATAGAGATCCGGACTACATATGTGCAGTACTATACATTTATTACCGTAGATAATGGTTCAAAATGGTTCAGCAGCCGAGGATTCATTGAATGATTGTCTAACACTAAGTGCGAAAGCTGGTGAGTGATTCTTTCTTGCACGGTGTGTCGGCCACTCTGGTGTATGCTTGTTTTGTTCCAAATGCGGGGTGTCTGGGTTTTTACCAAGGATTTTGTGGTCCACAAAGCATAAAGGGTTTCCAGGCAGGGTCTTACATGTGGGACCTTAGGCACGCGGTGTTATTTTCAATTTTAAGTTGATTGATCCAGTATATTTACGATAATCGTTTTGAGGGAGGTTTGTTTATTTAGGGCAGCTTTTTTTAGCATTTTTTGGGGCCCTTTGGTACGAACAGTTGTTTAGTGGGTCTTGTACGGGTCAGGGTAGTCTACAGCTGGATTCTGTTGGAGGAGAGAGTGGAGTGTTGGTTGAGTCGTTCCAAGATGGATCAGCAAGGTTGTGGGCATTAGTGAATTTATATTTCTTACTCTGGTTGGTCATTTGCACAGAAGCTTCGTTCTGCAGCTTGCCAATGGTCAGTGGCGGACTGGGGATGCCTAGGGCCCACCAGTAAAGTTTATTTTGGGGGCCTACCATATGGATAAATTCAAATATTACCTGCTCACACAGCAGCAAGATGCTACCATATGATTGAATATATGGGTCCCTTCAGCAACTTTGAGGTGGTAGGTCCTGTGGAAAAGAGGATACTGGCTAGCTTTCCTCTATACCTAGAAGTCATCTCAGCTCTGATCGTGTCTATAATAATAAACTAGGGAGTTTAAGTATGAATTTTTTTATATGAACATAGGCTGGTTGAGGTGCAATACATTGAATATATGTATGTAGTGCAGTAAGTCTACTGTGTTATGTGCCACTTGTGCAGGGGGTGTGAGACTGGTTGTCCATTGGGGGATTCACCTTTACCTGTTCAAAATGTAGCCAATGCTTGAAGAAGAGGGCTTGAAATGCATTGCATGAGTAAAGGATTACAATACACTTACCTGGATCAGAGGTCTTTTCCTAGGGAGACTGCCATCCAAGTGGTCCTGTTTTTCCTTCTTTTTTGCCCACTGAAGTGGAAAGGAAATGATACATGGTTTTCAAAATTTGTAATAAATAAAAATCTGGAAAGTGTGGCGTGCATTTGTATTCAGTCCCCTGTACTCTGATAGCTTTGAAAAATCCAGTGTGACCAATTGCCTTCAGAAGTCACCTGATTAGTAAATAGAGTCCACCTGTATGTAAATTATTCTCAGCATAACTACAACTGTTTTGTAGAAGCCCTAGAGGTGTGTTAGTGAAGATTAGTGATCAAACAGCATCATAAAAACCAAGGAACACACCAGACAGGTCAGGGTTAAAGTTGTGGAGAAGTGTAAAGCAGGGTTAGGTTATAAAGAAATATCCCAAGCTCTGAATAACTCATGGAGCATTGTTCAATCCATCATCCGAAAATGGAAAAGCACGGCACAACTGCAAACCTACCAAGACATGGCCGTCCACGTAAAATTCAGTTTCAATTACCAGCAGATCTTGGTGGGACCTCCAATATTGTCGGGATATTTATACTGTTTCCGATTAATAGTTTTTATGATTTATGAATAAATTAGAATCTATGAAGAAGGAGATCCTAATTTATTATCATAAACTATATAGCTACTATGAGCTCGTGATCTGCGCTGAATTGAAGACGAAAACTCAGTTGTAAACCAAAATATATATATAATTTATTACTAACAAAAAAACTAATCAATATAAACTACGGTACAATTGGTAATAATCGATTAATCTATAACAATGTCTGATACAACGTAAATATCCCAAAATACACTCAATTAAAATCTGATTTCTCTCAGTCGATATAGGTGTTATAAATCCAAATCTGGTCTATTACGGATATATCTCTATATGATTAACCATATAAGGCTAGAACCAATTTTAGTTCCTAGGAGATGATATTATATTATTAATAATATCTCTGGATCTCCATAATTCTGTATAAATTTTAAGAATGATGCTGCAGGTACATTTCCCAAATTTACACCAAATAATCTATTATATATAAAATATGGTTAAATCTATATAGAGGTATAATAATTTAATCAACCTATAAATTATAGGAAAAATTATACTATACCAAATTTCGACTAGTAGAAATCAATGCCCTTGGTTTCAAGATGGCCGTCTCCAATGCTGGATAAATTGGCTAAAATGGCTGATCAAAGATGTCCTGTAGGGTATTGGATCTCATCTGCTCTCATATGTCCTCCTATCACCTCCTGTGTTCTTTTCCTTTCTCCTTTTTTTTTCTTTTTTCTTTAACTTTGAAAGGGGCTTGGTTTGGTCTGATCATTGACTAGTGACATCATCAGAGAGGTTTGTTTTCTATCCCAAGACCTCCCCCTCTGATTACGTAATCAAGACCCTAACCTTGTTTTTACATTAGGTGGCACTCCTGCTCTATTTAAAAGTTTTTGGACCAAAACTGATTTTTTTTTTTTTCATGCATCCCTTCGCTAATTAAATAGGGGTATTTTTTTTTTTTAACTCACAGTCCATTCAAACAAACATTGAGAAATCTCCCAAACAATGGATCTATTATCTGGTCAAACACTCACTATTTTCTAAGTCTCTTGACCATACCTCAGTAATCCAGAATACACATTGTAACACTAGAACCATTGTTTCGGAGAAGACCCAATGCTTACACTTCACCACCTATGTAAAGAAATCCATGAATAGCTATTACCCAGCATTGGTTCAACCATACAATGTATCATTAACAGAAATACTATTTCTACACATTCACTACAATTGTCTATATGAGTAAATATATTTTATTGAATCTGTCTAAATCTTCTTCTTCCAAGACCAGATTGTGTAAATATTTTGCACAGACTGCTAACTTTTCATTTACAGATTTTAAGTCCAAGGATACTGAACTCCCCTGCCCTTCTGAATAAGACAGGATCAGACCAAAAGTGTGTTCTCCTAATGTTCCTGTTCATATACTTATATATAGCCCTTATATATTGGACTCTTTTTATCCGTAAAAGTTCTGACAAATCCCCCCCCCCCTTTTTACAATATTCCAGTCATTACTGGACATAACCGGGAAAACGGTTAGAAGAATTTTTATGTCCATCAAAATATATATTTCACTTTTGGAATAGATTTCCTTCTTTATCAAATGTTTGTATCCTTGATAGGTATATTATCACAGAGATTCTGTGTCCAATAGCTTTAGTATGCAGGTTAGAGCAATATTTGGCATGGATCATGCCATTATTGTCATAAGCTCTATTCCCAATGCACAATGTACTAATTTGACACTTTTCCAAATAACTGATAAGATAAGATGTCTGCGGATCCAACTTCCCAAAGATTCTTGAAGTAAAATCTTCTTTGCCTCCATTCATAATCCTGGGACATCTGGGAAAATGACTCCTGATGATAGATTCGGGTCGATGATCGTTTCTGTCTTGAATGGACCTCTCGGATCAACACCATCCCCACGATATTTGTAGCCTCGGTTGTCATCATCGTCTCCAGGACTTACGTCTGGTTCCAGACCGTCATTTTTCTATTCAAGAAAATGAGAGTATAAATATATATTCTTAGCATTTTACAGCTACAGTCTCTTAGATTGGCCAATCAGTATATCTGTGAACTGAGAGAAATCAGCATCACGTTACCCTTATTCATTCTCCTTCTCAGCATCACCTTCCAATATTCTCAATTGTGATCTAGGATGACACACTTGCAATTGATTCACATGGACCCATTTTTCTATGAACCCATCTTTCGTGTTAATTCTCACCTCATACACTACAGGTAATATTTAATCAATAATGTCATAAGGACCTTTCCATGAAGGAAGAAACCCGATCCCGGGCAAAGTTGTAAAGATATACCTTATCACCGACTTCGTATTCTTTCTTAGTCGTTTTTAAATCATAATATGTTTTGTTACTTACGGCAGCCTTCTCAAGGTTCTTCTGCGTGAAAGCAAACGCCTGCTGAAGATACTTACGAAGATCCTCCACATACTGATGTGTCGTGGCTGCATTGATCAAGTTATGATCGGACGTGCGATACAACAGGTGTTGTGGAAGTGTCATTCTTCTCCCCGTCATCAGCTCGAAAGGTGACATCTTGGTAGCAGCGCTCGGAGTTGCTCGAATAGCCATGAGTACCAATGGTAATCTCACGTCCCAATTTTTACCTGTCTCCTTAACATACTTTTTAAGTATATTGACAATGGATTGGTTATATCGCTCCACGGACCTGCTAGATGCTGGACGGTAGGCAATATGTAGTCTTCTCTTGACCCCCAAGATTTTCCACATCTTGGTCATTACCTCACTTACAAAGTGCGATCCATGGTCTGAATCAATTCTTAATGGTAACCCAAATCTGAAAAATACATGATTTATTAACAAAGTAGCACATGTTTCGGCTGTGTTATTATGAGCTGGAAAACTCTCTACCCATTTGGTAAACACACAAGTGACTGTTAACAGGTATCTATTTCCTCGGGATGACCTGGTGACAGGACCAATAAAATCGATCTGTATATCGGACCATGGTAATGAAAACCTTTTCTTCTGGAGTGGAGCACGATGTTTAGGACCTTGAGGTTGAAATTGCGCACATACTAAACAACCTTGGCAATAACTCTGGACATCCTTCAACATATGAGGCCAGTAAGCATAATCACGTAGTGACTCATATGTGATCTTTTCTCCACGATGACCAGCTGTTGGTGCATCATGGGCATGCTGTAACATTAAACCTCTAAATAAAGTAGGGACTACCCATTGTTGAATACCATTTTTAGATGTTCTCATCAATAACTCATCTTGAATACTAAATTGGGATTTGGTATTCATAAGTAATCGGAGATCCTCCTTTTGGGCATACTCATCTTCCGATATGGGATTACTATTAGGCTCCTCAATATGTTTATAAAAGATTCCTAGTATAGCATATTCCTTCTGACTTTTGATCAGATCTTCACTTACAGTTTCCTGACTCCATTGAGCTACCCTATGTTCATTCTGGGCCTTAGCCTGTTGTCTAGTGATAGCGTCAATAGGGATTATCTCTAATAAATTATCTATTTCAATTCGATCACCATTAATAGCTCCTTGTTTAGCCAATTTATCGGCTAAGTCATTACCCTCTCTGTCTATATCTTGAGTTTTGGAATGACCCTTGGTCTTCTTCCAATAAATGGTTAATCCATTATCTTGGACTAATTTATCTATGACACAAAACAATTTAGCATGTGTCACTTCTCTGGTTTGTTATTAGACCGTAACATATTATTCCTTTTCCATGTGGGTATGTATTCTACAAAACTGTTCCGGACATAATTTGAATCAGTGACTATAACAAATTCCTTGAGATTATGTTCTATGGCAATTTGAACCGTTTGGTATACAGCAGCTAATTCCGCCACCTGGCTACTCTTTGCACCAATGCTGTATCCTACAGAAATATTAGGGCATTCATTTATCCAAGTAATACCAATTCCTGCCACTAATTTCCTTTCATCTCCCATCATGGTGTGGTAAGCACAACCATCTATATATACACAGGGAAGTAGAGAACAATAGTCTTCTTCATATACCTTGTAAGGGGAAGATTTTTGTTCTTCTAGAAAATCATCTACCAGCTCTTCTTTTTGAGAATGAGTGGCACAGTCATGAAGTTCAGCCAGCCCTTGGTCTACGGGACACTTTTTATTTTGCTTATACAGAACTTTTAAGAGCCATCCTTGTAAAGACAAGGTCCAAGCAGAGATTCTGCTATTGGATACGTTACCATCTCTAATTTTGTCACTCTGCAAATATTGTAGGGGCTGATGTGCCGTTTCAATAATGATTTTCTCACCTTGTATAAAACTTCTAAAGTTTTGAAGTGCCCAGACTGTGGCTAATAAAGCTTTTTCACATTCATCAAACTTTACTTCTACCGGTGATAGGGACTTACTGGCATAGGCTATAACCTTATTCAATTTATCTTGTTTTTGGTATAACACGGCACTGATACTAAGATCTGTGAAACCAGTCTCCAGATAAAAGGGTTTACCCCCTTCTGGATATGCCAGACATGGTGCTTGGGTTAGTTTTCTTTTAAGTTCATTCATGGCTTGTTCCTGATCCTCCCCCATGTCCATGGTACCCTTTCTTTAACAATGTTAACAACGGTTTACTAATTCCAGCATAATTATCAGTGAATTTGCGTGAGTAATTCATCATACCCAAAAATGACCTTAATTCGCTGACATTGGTAGATGTTTTAGATTTCATTACCGCCTCCACCTTTTTCTTCTGAGGATTCAGGCCTTCAGCAGTTACCTCATGCCCAAGTAAATTGACCTTGGTCCAATACCACTGGGCTTTCTGTAAAGAATTTTTACACCTGCTTCCCTTAATTGATTAAGCACATACCCAATCTCCTGGATATGTTTATCAAATTAGATACTTTTCATTAAAATGTCATCCACGTACGTTAAGTTTCCTCTTTCCGTGGCATCAGGCATAGCTTTATGTAAAAACACCGCAAATTCATGACGTGAGTTTATGTACCCAAACGGTAATGTGGTCCAGGTAAACTGTTCTTTACCAAAGGTAAAGGCCAATTTGTATTGGTCTTCAGAACTCACCTTGATGGTCCAATATCCCTGAGCGCAGTCTAAGGTGGTAAAGATCCTGGCGCTTTTCATTTGTACCAAGCATTGGTCTATATATGGCACGGGCCAACCGGACTGTCACTACCAGAGTTTTGAGGTGTTCTCACAACTCTGTTTCTCCGCCCCTGTGATGATGTCACTACCAGAGTTTTGAGGAGTTCTCACAGCTCTGTTTCTCTGCCCCTGTGATGAGGTCTTTACTTTCAGTTTCCCTCCTCCCAGCTGTCCCTCCTGTGATTGATTCCTCTTCCTATAAATCACCCCTCTTCCTGTTTAATCGTGCGGATTATATTTCTCATCTGAGTTGTGTCAGCCTCTGGAATATCTGCACTTGTGTGGTCTCTTTTCACTGGACCTGTGTTCTGCTGAAGCAAGTAACATCGGATATTGTCTGCTGAGTTTGGATCACTGCTGCTGCAGCTCCTACAGATAAGTTTGCAGACATTGTGTGTTTTAGTTTATTTGCTGACTGGATCCGAGGCGACCCCGGTTCCGTCCATATTCTGAGTAGGGTGCCGGTGGCCGTGCCCCTCCCACTATTGTAGGGGTTCAGCTGTCACCAGCCTTAGGTACGCGGGCATGCCTCGACTCACCATCTGGGTCTGGGCATGTGCAAAGCAGCATAGGGAGAGCTCTTAGGGTCTGACAGGGGTCACCCTTTATTCTCCCTAGTTTGGGTCCGGTCAGTAGCTTCTGCACTGTTTATGCTCCTGTTGTTCACATATACTCGTGACATTATAATCTGCCATAACCGTCTTTTGACATGGATCCGCTTTCTGACCTGGTTGACCGCATGCATGGTCTTTCTTTGGAGGTAGCGTATCTCCGTCAATCTATGACTCAGCTTCAAGCATCTGCCTCTGCTCGTGTCCATGGAGTTTGTTGCGAGCCGAAGGTCTCACTTCCGGAAACGTTCTCCGGGGGCAGTGAGAATTATGTTCGCTTCAGAGAGGCATGCAAACTCCTTTTCTGCTTGCGTCCCCATTCCTCTGGTGATGAGGAGCAGAGGGTGAGGATTGTCATCTCCCTGCTCAGCAGTAATGCTCAGACTTGGGCTTTTTCGCTGCCATCGGGGGCACTCCCCCTCCGATCAGTGGACGGGTTTTTTGTGGCCCTGGGGCAGATATATGATGACCCAGATCGTGTTGCTCTGGCTGAATCTAGCTGTCTGCTGAGCTTTGTTGTTCTGAATTTCGGAGATGGGCAGCTTATTCAGGTTGGAATGATGCTGCACTCCGGAGTCAGTTCTGTCATGGTCTCTCAGAGAGATTAAAAGATGCATTTGCTTTCCATGAGAGACCAACGTCCTTAGAGTCTGCCATGTCACTAGCGGTACGCCTTGACAGGCGCCTAAGGCCTTATTCACACGTCAGTGTTTTGGTCAGTGATTTCCATCAGTGATTGTGAGCCAAAGCCAGGGTCGGAGCCTGCATTAGACATAAGGTATAGATCTGCACTTGTTCTGTGTTTAGAGCTGCACCTGGTTTTGGCTCAAAATCACTGATTGAAATCACTAACCAAACTACTGACGTGTGAATGAGGTATAAGAGAAAGAGAGGAGACCTCTCTTTTCTGCCATTGTCAGTCTAAGGGCAGTGGTGCAGACTCATTCAATGTGCAGGGGCCTCATCCTGTCTCGGTCCCCTCTGAGGAGGAGGCTTTGCAGCTAGGTCGACTTGCCCCTGATAAAGGAGGATTTAGTCCTTAGAGAATGATGTGTTTCTGTTGTGGGGGCATTGGTCATTTGGCAAATGTTTGCCCCTTAGGGTATTCATGAACTTTACTAAGGGTGATAATAAAAGGAAAATCTCAAAAGGTAAAAAAATCCTCAAGGTTTGCCCCATCTGCTACCCTGGGCAAAGTTGATGTAGGAATAGATGCTTTTCCTCTGGCCTGCAGTTCCCATTTTCTCCTTTCTGCCAGGGTGGCGCTAGGGAGCAAAGTCATTTCTTGTGAAATTTTTGTTGATAGTGGAGCGGCCGTCAATCTTATTGACAGTCAATTTGTAGCCATGCATGGTTTTCAGGTTTGCACATTAGAAAAGGTTATACCTGTTTTTGTTATTGACTCTGCACCACTCTCACAAAGATCCCTGAAGGGCATTGTTCACAATAGCCGGTTGGCTATGGGTGACGCTCATGTGGAGGATATATCTTGTTTTGTCCTTAACGGATTGCCTACTCCTCTAGTCTTGGGGTTACCCTGGCTCACTAGACATAACCCCACTATTGATTGGCAAGCAAGGCAAATAAATGAATGGAGTGATTTTTGTAGAGAGAATTGTCTCACAGCGACTTTTGCAGAGGTTACTACTAAGTCTGTGCCATCATTTCTCTCTGAATTTTCGGACGTGTTTTCCGAGAGTGGTGTTCAGGAGCTACCTCCTCACCGGGAGTATGACTGTCCCATTAACCTCATTCCCGGCGCCAAGCTGCCAAAATCACGCCTGTACAATCTCTCACAACCGGAAAGAATTGCGATGCGTACCTATATTTCTGAGAGTCTGGGTAAGGGGCATATCCGTCCCTCAAAATCACCTGTTGCTGCTGGCTTTTTCTTTGTTTAAAAAAAGATGGCTCTTTAAGACCTTGCCTAGATTTTAGGGAGCTGAACCGTATCACGATTCGTGATCCCTATCCCCTTCCTCTGATCCCGGACCTCTTCAATCAAATTGTTGGGGCCAAGGTTTTTCCAAATTGGATTTGAGAGGCGCGTACAACCTGGTCAGGGTCAGAGAGGGGGACGAATGGAAAATGGCCTTTAATACCCCTGAGGGGCATTTCGAGAATCTCGTTATGCCTTTTGGCTTGATGAATGCTCCGGCCGTCTTTCAGCATTTTGTTAACAGTATTTTCTACTATTTAATGGGGAAATTTGTGTTGGTGTATCTTGATGATATTTTGATTTTTCCCCTGATGTCCAGACCCATCAGGATCATCTTTTTCAGGTTCTGCGGATTCTGCGGAAAAATTAATGGTACGCCAAGCTGAAGAAACGTGTGTTCATGGTATCGGAGATTCAATTTCTGGGTTTTCTCCTCTCTGCTTCTGGTTTTCGCATGGACCCGGAGAAGGTCCGTGCTGTGCTTGAGTGGGAGCTTCCTGAGAATCAGAAAGCATTGATGCGCTTTCTGGGTTTCGCAAACTATTACAGAAAGTTCATTTTGAATTATTCCTCTGTTGTCAAGCCACTCACTGATATGACAAAAAAGGGGCAGATTTTTCCTCTTGGTCGGAAGAAGCGCTTACAGCTTTTCTAAGATTAAAGAGAGTTTTGCGTCTGCTCCCATCCTGGTGCATCCCGATGTTTCTTTACCTTTTATTGTTGAGGTGGATGCTTCCGAGGTGGGTGTGGGTGCGGTTTTGTCCCAGGGCCCCTCTCCTGCCAAATGGCGACCCTGTGCCTTTTTCTCTAAAAACTCTCCCCTGCAGAGAGAAACTATGATGTGGGAGATAGGAGTTGTTGGCCATCAAGTTGGCTTTCGAGGAATGGCGCCATTGGTTGGAGGGGGCCAGGCACCCTATCACCGTTTTATCGACCATAAGAATCTGGCGTACTTGGAGTCGGCCAAGCGTATGAATCCGAGACAGGCCAGATGGTCTCTGTTCTTCTCCAGATTCATCAGGGCTTTCCATCGGTCTCATCCTGAGAAGGTGGGTCCTGGGTGTCCGGAGTCCACCCGTAGAGGGGGTACTGTCACTACCAGAGTTTTGAGGTGTTCTCACAACTCTGTTTCTCCGCCCCTGTGATGATGTCACTACCAGAGTTTTGAGGAGTTCTCACAGCTCTGTTTCTCCGCCCCTGTGATGAGGTCTTTACTTTCAGTTTCCCTCCTCCCAGCTGTCCCTCCTGTGATTGATTCCTCTTCCTATAAATCACCCCTCTTCCTGTTTAATCGTGCGGATTATATTTCTCATCTGAGTTGTGTCAGCCTCTGGAATATCTGCACTTGTGTGGTCTCTTTTCACTGGACCTGTGTTCTGCTGAAGCAAGTAACATCGGATATTGTCTGCTGAGTTTGGATCTGTCTTCACTGCTGCTGCAGCTCCTACAGATAAGTTTGCAGACATTGTGTGTTTTAGTTTATTTGCTGACTGGATCCGAGGCGACCCGGTTCCGTCCTTATTCTGAGTAGGGCGCCGGTGGCCGTGCCCCTCCCACTATTGTAGGGGTTTCAGCTGTCACCAGCCTTAGGTACGCGGGCATGCCTCGACCCACCATCTGGGTCTGGGCATGTGCAAAGCAGCATAGGGAGAGCTCTTAGGGTCTGACAGGGGTCACCCTTTATTCTCCCTAGTTTGGGTCCGGTCAGTAGCTTCTGCACTGTTTATGCTCCTGTTGTTCACATATACTCGTGACACGGACATATATACACGTTTATTGAGCTGTCGAAGATCAGCACATAAACGCCATTGACCATTCGGTTTTAGAATTCCAAGAATAGGATTATTATAAGAACTGTGCACTGGTCTTATAATACCTCTCTCCTTGAGATTTTGAATTATTTCCGCTAGCGAGTCGTAACAAGCTAGTAAAGACGATATTGCTTGATATAAACGGGAGGCGCATCAGGATCAGTCTGAATCCTGGCAACATGTATGTCAGTCAGTCCACAATCATAGGAATCTTTCACAAATATATCCTTGAATTCTAATAGAACTTCCTTTAATTGTTGGCACTCTGAGTCATTGGAGCATCCGTCAGCTAACGATAATTGTTGCTGGACCATTTCCATAAACCCTGGAAAAATTTCAGGTTGATCTATTTCATAGGTTTCCTCCAATCTGTCAGTGAGGTCATGATTTGACTTACCTGTCTTTTCAGCAAACTTCTGATATTCCTGGGCTTCCTGCTCATTAATTGTATGATCAAAGGTAAGGGAGGATTCCTCTACCTTGCAGGTACCTTCTTCAAGATTAAAAGGATATACTGAACTGATGGTGAACAATCCTTCAGGTGAAGAATGGAATGTTTGTTCAACCAATTGTTCTTCTGTTGAATACGATTCAGGTATTAAGCCAATAATTACATTCTGCAACCTAAAAGTGTAATAATTTGAATCTAATGCCATACCAATGATAGTGTCTTTAGACAAATGAACTTCATTTGGCATGCCATTATTCACGATTATTTGGGTTTTAAATTTTTTAAATTCACCATAGGGGTAGGATTTACTAAAATACCTAATTGTTGCATTCTGTTTGATAAACATATCAATGCATCAGAATTTTTTAATTTTTGGCCTCTTGATACCTGAATAGGTAACAGGAAATTATTAGTACCTGGAGGTATGGTTATATCTCTAGGTACTAATATGTTGACTCCATATGGCAGTACCTGGGATGACTTGAGGACTTCAATGTCATTCATAAAATACTCAGGATTTCCTTTTAAACTTGTCCACAATGTGGAATTTACTATATCCACATGGATGGCAAAACAATGCAATATATCGTTGCCAATGTACATGGGATATCGGGGCTCATTAAGCACCAGGAATAAATGAGTTGCTGATTTACCTGCAATAGAAATGGTTAACATACATTTTGCAATTATGTTATGATTATCAGACTCAACATCCAAGTCATGTATCTAATTATCTTGGGGATTTGGATACCTGATTACTTTTGGATTGGCCAACTGATTTAATAGATCTCTACTAATGTAGCTATTCTCATAGCGCAAATCCAATTTAGCCCTTTTAGTTCTTCCGAGGTCATTTATCTTGTACTGGCAAGAATATTTCATCATCCACTTTTTCAATCCCCACTAGGAATTGTTCATGATCACTGAACCCATTAGAGTCAGTAGTTTCTGGGTGAAGGTGGATTGTAAGTACATCCCCTTCCAAATAGACATCTTTGACTCGTTCAGGAGACACACATATGGTGTTATTCTCCTGTTCACCTATAGAGGAATTCGGGGTTGTTTGCAGGAAAGAGACATCAGGGACTTGGCTGTTTCTGAAATGGACCTCTATGGAATCCTGCCTTTCCTCTATCACATGGCAACTACGCTGTCTGTGATGGGATTGTGCCAATTTATAATTGATGGGCATCCCCACCTGGGACCAAATAATCTTATTGACATAATCAATAATAGGACTCAATCTTTTGAGGAAGTCAATGCCAATAATCAATCGATCAGTAGGCATTTCCACGATCAATGTGGGATGACTGATTATTTTATTTCCCACCTTAAAATCTAGCCAAGCTTTCCCTAAAACTGTGAGGGTATTGCCTGAAACACTCACCAGGTTAGCATTAAACCTTTTAACTTATACCTCTCAGAAGATACCTCCTGCAATTGCTGGAAATACTTCTGAGATAACAAAGTTGCTTGGCTACCTGTATCCATCAAAGCTAATATTGGAGGGAAATTATTAAACAATTCCACTTTCATATAATATCGACATTCTATTTCCTGTAAAGAACAAAGATATTTGGCATGATAAGTAAAATTATTTTCCGGTTCGGCAGGCATACTTATCCTTGACTCCTCCTCCTTTTTCCTTTTATTAGCAGGATTGCATGTCATCTGCACATCTGAAGTCTTTGTGGGCTGTAAGACAGAACAAACAAGTTTCCCCTCCCCTTGCCATGTGGCTTTGGAAGAGTTAAATTCCTTTCAGGGAAAAGACAATTGTGTTAGTTTGCTCTATTTTACACACACTTGAATCATCAGTATTGGCGACCTTTAACATACTTACCTGCCTCTCCCTTTCTATAATTGGGGAGGGCTTTCTACAGAAGGAGTCACACCTAAAAAGGATTTTTAGGGTTAGCAGTAACTGCTTTGGACAACTCTTTCATCCGCTGCATCATCATTCCTGGTTTTGAATCTGATCCATGCGATCATATAGGTTACTTCTCTTTCTCCCATAACCTCTTGGAGATTGATTTTGTGACCTATATGATTAAGATTTTCCTGAACCATCTGATTCAGAACCACTTTGAACCCTTTCAGGCCTACGTTGAAATCCCCTATAATAAAATATTCTCTGGTATTTTTGAAAAGGAGGGAACCGCCTATTTCTAAACTCATGATTATTATTATTATTAGGGTTTTCAGCAGCTTTTGGGCCCTTACTCTCATCTGGCCTATGCTGATTTTGTTTTGGTTGGGAAGGCCTAGAAGCTTGTACGACTTCTGCATAACTCCTTTTAGGGCTTTCAAATTTTCCCAGATCTCTTTTTATCTGAGTGACAGCTATCTCCTCACTAGCTCTTTTAGATTTCCTATCAGGAGACTCATCAGCATTTTGTAGAGCAGCATACAGAGTAGTGCTCTCTGTGTGCAACCAATCTAGGGTCCTTTGGGGATGCGTCATAAAATAATTGGATACATTCCTGGCTTTCAAAATTGGGATCTTTTTCAGACAAACTGTATGCATTTTTAAGGACGGACAAAAATTCCCTAGGACTTTGGTTGGGTCTGCATTTTAAAGTGAACAAGGCCCTCCTTGCACAAAATAGGGGATGGAACGAGCGCTTGCAAACGATCCTAGTTCTTGTATAACGGTGTTGTCCACATCTACGTGTTTATACAGCATCCACCTCCGCGTCACAAGTCTGAGCGTCCTAATATCCTCACACTTCACAGATCGGTTCCTTCAATAAGCACCTTTACAGACGAAAAACACCATAGCGTAGAACCATAGGGATAAGATAAGTATAGAAATTTATTATACTCACAAACATCCGATAATATGCACACATAAAATGCCCGACCCGGGTTTCGCCTGCGCTTCGTCTGGGGCTAAAGGCGAGTGTTAACAAACGCCCGTCTTTTTAATATGACATCAATCAACTTGAATGCACGTCATTTCCGTTTGGCAAATACACCGATGTCAATAAAACTATAAAACAGCCTCTTTCTATTGTATCATGGTATATCTAAATGTGTTACAAATACGGCAAACATAAAATAACCTCATTACTATGATAAAATAGTCATCCCATAATCCTTGTGCCCTAAAATATAAACGGTGAATCTGATCAAGTAACAAACGTAAAAATTTAAATTTAAAACTGCATATAATTGTCATTTATATATTTTAAAATCACGATTGCCAGAAAGAATTTTGTTTAGGGTAAGAGAAACACGAACCAGATTTATAGTACAGAGTCATCAACATCAGAGACAGCCACAGGTCGGTACTAAGACATACATACCGACTTGACATCCCATTCCACATTCATCCCAGAGCTACAATAACAATAACTATAATAGCAGGAGCCATGAGCGCCGCCGATGGGATAATGATAACCCGAGATTTTATTATGAGAATAGTCCACGTAGAAATAAGTATTATCAAAGGCGATTTCCAACGGGTAATGATGAAGATCGAAATAAAAAAATTCTACTGACCCTTTAACAAGGAATAACTATGAAGGAGGAACTAAAGTTCAGGAACAAAATTTTCCACACAAGATGATAAAGGGCTTATTAACATCCAACAACAAAGAGACAGACAACGCAATAATGGAAACATCACAAAAGAAAAAAAAGAGAACAAGAGGTGGTAGGGAGGTAAAAGAAAAAATAAGCCCAGATCCCAAGAAAGGGAAAATCAATCCATATATATAATTTAAGTAAATATTGCCCAACAGAGGAAGAAAATAAAGTCCTCAATAAGGGACTTAAATTTGCACCCACGCATAAAGGCAATAAATTTGAGATGTACTTAGATGTGCACCGTTTTATTCGCAAATTAAATATCCATAAATATATGATCAGTAACCCAGTTCGTATAAATTCAGCTGTAGATTCTAATACCCATACTAACCTACGTAATAAATCTACTTTTTATCCTAACAATAGAAATAACGAATGTCTAGAGGCATTTAAAAGGAGTGTCCTAAACGATCTTGAAAAGAGTGGAGACGTTAAATTAAAATATAACTTAAGTAAGACAGAGAGAGAAGCTCTAAAGTCGCTTGAAGAGAATAAAGAAATAGTAATCAAGCCTGCTGACAAGGGGGAGGGATTGTGATTTTAGATAAAGAGGCGTATGATAATGAGATGAAAAGATTACTGAATGACCCAAATACCTATCATAAACTTAAGGCAGACCCTGTGGAAGGTTTTAAAAGGACCTGAAATGTCTACTAGACAAGGGTTTTACAGAAGGAGTTTTAAATAAGAAAGAATTTCAATATCTAAATAACACATATCCCAGAACTCCGATTATATATTATCTCCCCAAGGTGCATAAAAACCCTGTTAATCCACCCGGAAGACCGATTGTATCGGGCTTAGACTCTATTACGAGCAGGGTCTCTGAGTACGTTGATATTGTTCTTCAAAAATATGCAGTCTCCACTCCGTCATATTTGAAGGACACTGGACATGTTATCTCCATTTTGAATTCTTTAAACTCCCTGTCACCACATACCTTTTTGGTAACAGTAGATGGCACATCGTTGTATACTATCATTCCAAAAGAAAAGGGAATGAATGCGGTTAAGTTTTTTATGGGCCAAGATGATTCTTTATCGGACAAACATAAAAAATTTATTTTAGAGTGCATCGATTATTGCCTTACACATAATTATTTTTGGTTTAGTGATTGCTTCTATTTACAGACGTCAGGCGTTGCTATGGGCGCAAGTTCGCACCAAGTTTCGCGAATATTTTTATGGGTTTCTGGGAACATCAATTTATTAATCCGATCCTTTCCAATACTGAGAGTGAAGGCAGGCTATTATTATGGAAGAGATATATCGACGACTGCCTCTTCCTATGGCAAGGCTCAGATACTTCCCTTACCAAATTTCTGTCATACATTAATCAGAATGAATGAAACATTGTATTTACAGAAAGTGTCATTAAAACATCTGTCAATTTTCTTGATCTTGAAATTATGATAGAAGAGGGTAATATAGTGACACGCACTTATTTCAAACCGACAGATAGGAATGGTTTTATAGATGTGAATAGTTACCACCACACACCGTGGATAAACAACATTCCAAAGGGTCAGTTTCAAAGAATGAAGAGGAATTGCACGAAGATCGCAGATTTTCATCAACAAAGTGAGGTTTTAGTTACAAAATTTCGGGAAAAAGGTTATAAAGATTCGTTTTTATGTGCACAAAAAGAACAAATTTTAAAAGATGTCAGCCCTAATAGTGTAGGATTCAGATAAATTTAAATTTGCTTTCATTACCACTTTTTCTAGTTTGTGCCCTAATTTAAGAAATATTATACAAAAAAACTGGAGAGTTCTTACTAACGATTCAGTGATTGGCAAAGTGATCCCTCAGAAACCTCTGTTTATATACAAAAAAGCACCGAATATTAAGGATAAAATTGTACACGGGTGTCTACGTAAAAATACCTCCAGTAGCAAACGTGATGCTTTTGCATGGTGTGGCTTTTGCGCTGGATGTAAAAACAGATCGAGAAAGGACAAAAAAATCAGCACTGCCACTGAAGTGTATTCCACTAATAAACAGACAAATATGAAAATTAAAGGCAATTTATCTTGCGAATCTAAGGGAGTTATATATCTACTCCAATGTCCCTGCGATAAGCAATATGTCGGAAGGACACTGCGCAATTTGAAAACCCGTGTAGCTGAGCATATCAGAAACATCAAAAAGGTGTAGACACACACGGAGTGTCGGCACATTTTAAATTAGCTCATAATAAAAATCCAGCTGGTCTTAAGTTTTGTGGTATAGAACTCGTACACCGGCAATGGAGGGAGGAGATCCGGTGAAGGCTATTAATAAACGAGAAGCCCAGTGGATTTATTCCTTGGGCACCCTCCAACCCTCTGGGATGAATGTGGAATGGGATGTCAAGTCGGTATGTATGTCTTAGTACCGACCTGTGGCTGTCTCTGATGTTGATGACTCTGTACTATAAATCTGGTTCGTGTTTCTCTTACCCTAAACAAAATTCTTTCTGGCAATCGTGATTTTAAAATATAATCATGACAATTATATGCAGTTTTAAATTTAAATTTTTACGTTTGTTACTTGATCAGATTCACCGTTTATATTTTAGGGCACAAAGATTATGGGATGACTATTTTATCATAGTAATGAGGTTAATTTATGTTTGCCGTATTTGTAACACATTTAGATATACCATGATACAATAGAAAGAGGCTGTTTTATAGTTTTATTGACATCGGTGTATTTGCCAAACGGAAATGACGTGCATTCAAGTTGATTGATGTCATATTAAAAAGACGGGCGTTTGTTAACACTCGCCTTCAGCCCCAGACGAAGCGCAGGCGAAACCCGGGTCGGGCATTTTATGTGTGCATATTATCGGATGTTTGTGAGTATAATAAATTTCTATACTTATCCCTATGGTTCTACGCTATGGTGTTTATTCGTCTGTAAAGGTGCTTATTGAAGGAACCGATCTGTGAAGTGTGAGGATATTAGGACGCTCAGACTTGTGACGCGGAGGTGGATGCTGTATAAACACGTAGATGTGGACAACACCATTATACAAGAACAAGGATCGTTTGCAAGCGCTCGTTCCATCCCCTATTTTGTGAACTATATCTATAGGAAGCTGACCTATTCCTGCGGAACTGTGCTGCTGCTATTTAGTGGACTATTTGAAGGCCCTCCTTGCAGCATTAGTTGACTTATATGGACCAAATTCATTTTTTATTTCTGCTACCACTTCTGACCAAGAATCCTTACCCATATCTCTAAGAGAATTAAAGAAATACCGGTGTTTTGGTTCAAATACCCAGGTAATAAACTCAATCTTCTGTCTGTCCTGTTCTAAATGCAAGGTTCTTATGGCCTCCTCATAAGTTTCTAGATGACTTATTATGGAGGGTGATCCTTTTTTAGCAAATTGACCCACCGTTTCTTTCAGGAATTGGATCATTTTGGTAGTGTCTATCACGGGTTGATAAACCGTTTGGGATGGACTTTTAGAAGATCTAGGAGGTGAAATAGGTTTAAATTTAGGGAGAGAATGTTCTCTCATAGACATTGACTCTTCTCCTTTATAGGGGTCATCATATTTAGTACCTACATTTAATTCCCCCCTGGAAAGTTTTACCTTTAAACTACTCATCTCTGTTGGTTGTTTAAATTGAACAGGGGTGGAATCTCTGCTATCTAATTCATTTTGCAACCTCCTATTGTCCTGATACAACTTTTGACACTCTTGTTCTAAATCAGCCTGAGAAAATTGACATTTAGACAATTCACCTGATGTTTGACTTAATTTATATTCAAGAGCTGGTATCACCTTTTGCTGTTTATCGTATTGATCATTGTATTCTGATAATTTAGCAGACAATTGTGCTAATTCACCAGAAACTGTAGCAGCTTTAATTTCCATCACACTCATTCCTTTTTGATACATATCTAATTCTGTAGCCTGTTCACTATTTTTATATTTTGCTTTTTCCTATTGTTCTGCTAATTCACAAATTAAATATACAAATTCAGGCCACGATTGAGCAACTAATGCATCCTTCTCTTTCTTATGTTTAGCATTATGAATGTGACAGAGATAATCAGCAAATCTAGATTTATCAGACCAGATGTCCTCTGCATATGATACAGCTCTCTTTCCTAAGTCAATGATCCAATCCCTTATTGGCCTCTCAATATCCAACCTGGTATGACTATGGGACATTACATGATATTTAACTAATTCTTGATTATCCCTATCATGCATATCAGTCTTTACTGCCTCAACTTGCACAACTTGGCTAACCTCGCTATTGTTTTCAGACATTTTTACACTTTTCGCACCACAAGTACCACAATGACCTCTCAAGTATATATTTTGCACAACAAAATTTTGTTTCAATTACCAGCAGATCTTGGTGGGACCTCCAATATTGTTGGGATATTTATACTGTTTCCGATTAACAGTTTTTCATGATTTATGAATAAATTAGAATCTATGAAGAAGGAGATCCTAATTTATTATCATAAACTATATAGCTACTATGAGCTCGTGATCTGCGCTGAATTGAAGACGAAAACTCAGTTGTAAACCAAAATATATATATATATAATTTATTACTGACAAAAAAAACTAATCAATATAAACTATGGTACAATTGGTAATAATCGATTAATCTATAACAATGTCTGATACAACGTAAATATGTTTAACCATATAAGGCTAGAACCAATTTTAGTTCCTAGGAGATGATATTATATTATTAATAATATCTCTGGATCTCCAGAATTTCTGTATACATTTTAAAAATGATGCTGCAGGTACATTCCCCAAATTTACACCAAATAATCTACTATATATAAAATATGGGTAAATCTATATAGAGGTATAATAATTTAATCAACCTATAAATTATAGGAAAAATTATACCATACCAAATTTTGACTAGTAGAAATCAATGCCCTTGGTTTCAAGATGGCCAAGATGGCCATCTCCAGTGCTGGATGAATTGGCTAAAATGGCTGATCAAAGATGTCCTGTAGGGTATTGGATCTCATCTGCTCTCATATGTCCTCCTATCACCTCCTGTGTTCTTTTCCTTTCTCCTTTTTTTTCTTTTCTATTTAACTTTAAAAGGGGCTTGGTTTGGTCTGATCATTGACTAGTGACATCATCAGAGGGGTTTGTTTTCTATCCCAAGACCTCCTCCTCTGATTACGTAATCAAGACCCTAACCTTGTTTTTACATAAGGTGGCACTCCTGCTCCATTTAAAAGTTTTTGGACCAAAACTGATTTTTTTCATGCATTTTTTTTTAACTCACAGTCCATCCAAACAAACATTGAGAAATCTCCCAAACAATGGATCTATTATCTGGTCAAATACTCACTATTTTTTAGTCTCTTGACCATACCTCAGTAATCCAGAATACACATTGTAACACAAGAACCATTGTTTTGGAGAAGACCCAATGCTTACACTTCACCACCTATGTAAAGAAATCCATGAATAGCTATTACCCAGCATTGGTTCAACCATACAATGTATCATTAACAGAAATGCTATTTCTACACATTCACTACAATTGTCTATATGAGTAAATATATTTTATTGAATCTGTCTAAATCTTCTTCTTCCAAGACCAGATTGTGTAAATATTTTGCACAGACTGCTAACTTTTCATTTATAGATTTTAAGTCCAAGGATACTGAACTCCCTGCCCTTCTGAATAAGACAGGATCAGACCAAAAATGGCTTTTCCTAATGTTCCTGTTCATATACTTATATATAGCCCTTATATAATGGACTCTTTTTATCCGTAAAAGTTCTGACAGGAAGAATCTGTCCACAGGAGAAAAATTAGTTGTGTACTCCACAAATCTAGCCTTTTGGATGAGTGGCAAGAGGAAAGCCATTTGCAAGTCCCGTTTGCAATTTGCCAGAAGCCATGTAGGGGACAACAGCAAACAGGTGGAAGAAGGTGCAATGGTCAGATGAGACCAAAGTTGAACTTTTGGGCCTAAATACAAAACTTTTATGTATGGTGGAAAACTAATAGTGCACATCAACCTCAACACACCATCCCCATCATGAAACATGGAGGTAGCATCTTGCTGTGGGGATGCTTTTCTTCAGCAGGGACAGGGAAGATGGTCAGATTCAATGGGGAGATGGATAGAGCTAAATACAGGGCAATCCTGGAGGGAAGCCTGTTAGAGGCTGCAAAGACTTGAGTCTGGGACTGAGGTTCACCTTCCAGCAAGAAAACAAACCTAAACATACTGCCAGACATACAATACAATGGTTTAGATCAGGGATGCCCAACCTGCGGCCCTCCAGATGTTGTAAAACTACAACTCCCACCATGCCTTGCTGTAGGCTCATAGCAGTAGGCTGTCTGGGCATGCTGGGAGTTGTAGTTTTGCAACAGCTGGAGGGCCGCAGGTTGGGCATCCTGGTTTAGATCAAAGCATATTTATATGTTAGAATGGGCCAGTCAAAGTCTTGACCTACACGAACAAGCAAAAGGGTAACAATGTTTTGAACTTTTAACATTCAGGCTCCAAATCTCACCATCCACTACAGCTTCAATTGTGAGACTACCATCTTGGCTATAGCATACACAAATTGAACTTGCAACTATTTAGCATAGGATTAGTTGTGCATATTCTTGTCATGCATTGTTACTGTTTTGCTCCTAAAATTCTAAATTTTCTATTTGTAATATTTTGCCAGTATTTTGTAAATCCAACTTTGGCTTTCAACACTGCCTGGATTCTCAATCAGATTCAAGCATGTTTTGACCGAAATGTGTTCCCAGGTCTCTTCTCCCAATATTGGTCCATACTGATCAACTCACCTGGGTACGAATACAGCTTTTTCTTCAACTCTACCCACAAGTGTTCGATTGGATTGAGATCTGGGGACTGTGGGAGTGAATCCAGCACCTCTACTTCTTTCTACAATTTCTTCGCAAATCTCAATGTATGCTTTGGGTCGTTGTCCTGCTGGAACACTATGTTGGCCTTTTCATACCCATAGTACTTGAATATACGAGTAACGTGTCTTGAAGGATACTCACATATAGCTCAGCACTGAGACCACTATCAATCCTGGTCAAGTATCCATCGACCTTGACTGTGAAACAACCCTATATCATCAGGCTTCCTCCACTTGACAGTTCCTTCGATTCCTCAATACATTACCCCCTTTTCACTTGTTTCTTCCAGACCCATTTGCACCCATCAGAGCCATGTCTATTGACCTTCATCTCATCGCTCCAAATCACCAGTTTCCAATCTTCTACTGTCCACTGTTCTGACTTTTTGCAAACTTGAGCCAATGCTTCTTATGACGATATTGAAGTTGAGGCTTCTTCACCTTTTCGGGCCACCATTCCATGTTTGTCACGTCAGACCTCGTAGACCTCGTGAGACCTTGTGATCAGGTCTATGAGACTTGTTCACTCTAATATTGTGCCTGGACATCCACCTCTTGGCTTTGGAATGGATGGACGGACTTCACTTTGTATTCTTCCAACTGTCATGGCACTCACATGATGCAGTTTGACATTTTTCTTGGCCAATATACTGCTATCAATGAGCTGGATGATGCTTTTTCTCTTTTCTT
The DNA here is from genome assembly GCA_033119425.1 of Bufotes viridis. Classification (NCBI taxonomy): domain Eukaryota; kingdom Metazoa; phylum Chordata; class Amphibia; order Anura; family Bufonidae; genus Bufotes; species Bufotes viridis. The sequence continues at coordinate 91,258,839 of CM065596.1, read as the reverse complement.
TGGAAAGAAAAAGATTGTTCCACCACCAGGAGCAAAGCAGTAACAATGCATTTATATGAAAATAATCTGCGTAACTATTCATATCCTGAATAGTTGCAAGTCCAATTTATGTAAGAGATAGCCAAGATGATTGTCTGTAAAATGATGGAAGTCTCACGTTCGAAGGTGTAGTGGATGGTGAGATATGGAGCCTGAAGGTCAAAAGTTCTAAACATTGTTACTAGTGATGAGCGAAGTTTTAAAAATTAGATTCGGGCACTTTGCCTAATGTTTTCAAAAATCAGATTCAATCCGAATTTATTTGTGATGAAGAACATCAAAAATCAGCTATTTCCCTGCTGTAGAGGGTCGGTATATCAGTGTACAACACTGTGCATTGTAGAAACATGCATAGCTAGTCCGCTGTGGCAGTTGATAGGAATCACCCTTAGAATCACTTCACACTTCACTTATTTGGTCAGTTATGGGGCTAAAACTGACCAAATAACTCAAGTGTGAACTCCGCCTTACAGGTCAATGTTAGTGTCAGGTATAAAGATTAAAGAACTGTACAGTGGCCCAAGATTGTACTATCTAGTGAAAGAGTGCACTCCTTTTACACTGTCAGCTGATTCCACATAGATTTCTACATAACCTGTTCTTTTACACGCTGATACAAGTAGTGGCTCCATGAGTAGAGAGGGTGTCAGCAGTAAGTTTGTGTTGACGTCACTGTTTATTTTCCCTTCTTCTGTTCCATAACAAGAACAACTCCCCAAAAACAGATCCTGTCTATTGAGCCTCCACCTTCACACGGCCAACATTTGGTCAAGAATCCATCAGTATTGCTAAGGCAAAAAAACAAAACAGGAGTGGATCCAAAACAGAGATGGCGCGTGATTGGAATATTTGCATGTCTTCTGTGTTTTGTACCTACTCCTGCTTTTGGCTTCCAAATCATGAGCATATCCTAGTGCAAAATAGAGGCCTTATGGATGCTCCAAAGAGAGGATCCGTTGTGTTTTTAATTTTTCCATACTTCAGACAGCTCAGAAGAAGGGTAAAATAAATGGTGATGTCAACAAGGCCAAACAGGGACACTAGTGGCCCTGTCACAGAGTGGGAAGGGTGGCAACCGCATGAGGAGTCAACATAGTGCATCCGTCACAGAGTGGGGAGGGTGGCATCACATGAGGAGTCAACACAGTGCCCCAGTCACAGAGTGGTGAGGGTGGCAACCGCATGAGGAGTCAACATAGTTGCCCCATCACAGAGTGGTGAGGTGGCAACCACATGAGGCGTCAACACAGAGTCCCAGTCACAGAGTGGTGAGGATGGCAACGGCATGAGGAGTCAACATAGTGGCCCAGTCACAGAGTAAGGATGGTAGAAACTGCATGAGGAGTCAACATAGTGGCCCAGTTACAGAGTAGGGGGTAGCAACCGCATGAGGAGTCAACATAGTGGCCCAGTCACAGTGTGATGAGGGTGGCAACAGCATGAGGAGTCAACATAGTCACCCAGTCACAGAGTGGTGAGCGTGGCAACAGCATAAGGAGTCAACACAGTGGCCCAGTCACATTGTGAAGAGGGTGGCAACAGCATGAGGAGTCAACATAATGGCCCAGTCATAGAGTGGGGAGGTGGGGGCAACAGCAGTGGCAGTAATTGCACAAGATGGTGGGTGGCAGTAGGAGAAGATGGCATCAGAGGCAGCAGGTGTGTGGCATCAGGCCGGTGGCAGCATAAGAATAGTGGATAAAGCAGGTGGCCAGAAGAAACACATATTTTTTCACAAAGTTGGGTGTGGCACCCAGAATGATCTGGCCTGATGCATCAAGCAATGACGTGTGGAAATCCTGGCTGATGTACGCCTGATTCATCTTTACAAAGATCAGTCTCTCAACATTTTGGGTGAAAAGGCGAGTTCTCCTTGGGGTAACTATGCCCCTGCTGCACTAAATACCCTCTCTGATGCCACACTACTGGCCGGTCAGGGAAGCTTGTCCAGGGCAAACTCAGCCAGTTGCAGCCACAAATCAAGTTTGGCTGCCCAGTAGTTCTCTCCTGTCACTTGTGCAGATAAACCACACATTTCTGTATACATTGCTTGTACGTGAATGTCCTACTCCTCCTCCGCTGGCCAGCCAGATTTATCAGCAATAGTGATGAGCAAGCACCAAAATGTTCGGGTGCTTGGTCCGAACACATAGCGATATTCGTGCGCTCGGCCGAACACCCGACTATAATGGAAGTCAATGGGAGACAACCAGGCACCCCCTGCTCGGATGAGGGGAGGGTGCCTGGTCCATTGTAAAAGGTCAGAAAGTGACGGAAACACCACCAAAAATGGATCTTGAACAGCATGGGGACCATGTCTGGGTGCATCTTGGACTCCAATGTCGCTGCTGGGAACCATATTGTCCCAGTTGTCAGCCACTTTTACATAGCGATAAAATCACGCCCAAAATACCGCCGCCTAAAAAAAAAAAAAAAAAACATTTTTAGAGGTAAAATTGTTAGGAAACATTCTTTCCTGTATATTCAATTGTATATACAGTGCAAATGCTGCCAAAAATTACAAGGAAAAAGCACTCCGATACAGCCTGTATATCACATAAAAGAGGGCCTCATTCACATGGTGCTACAATTGTTCAGGTACACTGCTGCACTCATAAAGCCTATGCACTAAGTGAAAGGGTTGCCAAAAATTACAAGGAATCGGCACTCCAATAGACCCTTTATTACACTAAAAGGAGGGCATCATACACACCCTTGAAAAATTATCATTGATGGCCTACTGGTGACCCTCAAAAACATTTGGAGCAAGAGCATGCTGGTTATCCTCTAACACATTATAGTTGAGGGCCTGAAGGTGAGTGGACCCAAGATTTTTTTTTTGTGAGGGCCTGAAGGGGAGCGAACCCCATAAAACATTGCAGTGATGGCCTACAGGTGAGCAGACCATATAAAATATTAGAAGTGAGGGCCTGAAGCCGAGCGAACCCCATAAAACATTGCAGTGATGGCCTACAGGTGAGCAGACGGTATAAAGCATTGGAGGTGAGGGCCTGAAGCCTAGAGAACCCCATAAAACATTGCAGTGATGGGCTACAGGTGAGCAGACCGTATAAAACATAAGAGGAGAGGGCCTGAAGCCTAGCGAACCCCATAAAACATTGCAGTGATGACCTACAGGTGAGCAGGCCTTATAAAGCATTGGAGGCGAGGGCCTGAAGCCTAGTGAACCCCATAAAACATTGAAGTGATGGCCTACAGGTGAGCAGACGGTATAACACATTGGAAGTAAGGGCCTGAAGCCTAGTGAATCTCCTACAACATTGCAGTAATGGCCCACAGGTGAGCAGACGGTATAAAGCATTGGAGGTGAGGGCCTGAAGCCTAGCAAACCCCATAAAACATTGCAGGGATGGCCTACAGGTGAGCAGATGGTATAAAGCATTGGTGGTGAGGGCCTGAAGCCTAGCGAACCCCAAAAACATTGCAGGGATGGCCTACAGGCGAGCAGACGGTATAAAGCATTGGAGGTGAGGGCCTGAAGCCTAGAGAACCCCATAAGGTCCTAGTGCCTTAGCCTAGTGGTCCTAGGCCTGAAGCCTAGTGAACCCCATAAAACATTGCAGTGATGTGCTACAGGTGAGCAGACCTTATAAAGCATTGGAGGTGAGGGCCTGAAGCCTAGTGAACCCCATAAAATATTGCAGTGATGGGCTACAGGTGAGCAGACCGTATAAAACATAAGAGGAGAGGGCCTGAAGGCGAGCGAACCCCATAAAACATTGCAGTGATGGCCTACAGGTGAGCAGACCATATAAAACATAAGAGGTGAGTGCCTGAAGCCTAGTGAACCCCATAAAACATTGCAGTGATGGGCTACAGGTGAGAAGTCCTTATAAAGCATTGGAGGTGAGGGCCTGAAGCCTAGTGAACCCCATAAAATATTGCAGTGATGGGCTACAGGTGAGCAGACCGTATAAAACATAAGAGGTGAGTGCCTGAAGCCTAGTGAACCCCATAAAACATTGCAGTGATGGGCTACAGGTGAGAAGACCTTATAAAGCATTGGAGGTGAGGTCCTGAAGCCTAGTGAACCCTATAAAACATTGCAGTGATGGCACACAGGTGAGCAGACCTTATAAAGCATTGGAGGTGAGGGCCTAAAGCGTAGCAAACCCCATAAAACATTGCACTGATGGCCTACGGGTAAACAGACGGTATAAAGCATTGGAGGTGAGAGCCTGAAGCCTAGTGAACCCCATAAAACATTTAAGTAATGGCCTACAGGTGAGCAGACGGTATAAAGCATTGGATGTGAGAGCCTGAAGCCTAGAGAACCCCATAAAACATTGCAGTGATGGGCTACAGGTGAGCAGACCTTATAAACCATTGGAGGTGAGGGCCTGAAGCCTAGAGAACCCCATAAAACATTGCAGTGATGGCCTACAGGTGAGCAGACCTTATAAAGCATTGGAGGTGAGGGCCTGAAGCCTAGCGAACCCCATAAAACATTGCAGTGATGGCCTACAGGTGAGCAGACCTTATAAAGCATTGGAGGTGAGGGCCTGAAGCGTAGCATACCCCATAAAACATTGCAGTGATGGCCTACAGGTGAGCAGACCGTATAAAACATAAGAGGAGAGGGCCTGAAGCCGAGCGAACCCCATAAAACATTGCAGTGATGGCCTACAGGTGAGCAGACCGTATAAAACATAAGAGGAGAGGGCCTGAAGCCGAGCGAACCCCATAAAACATTGCAGTGATGGCCTACAGGTGAGAAGACGGAATAAAGCATTGGAGGTGAGGGCCTGAAGCCTAGTGAACCCCATAAAACATTGCAGTGATGGGCTACAGGTGAGCAGACCTTATAAAGCATTGGAGGTGAGGGCCTGAAGCCTACAGAACCCCATAAAACAGTGTAGTGATGGGCTACAGGTGAGCGGACCTTATAAAGCATTGAAGGTGAGGGCCTGAAGCCTAGCAAACCCCATAAAACATTGCAATGATGGCCTACAGGTGAGCAGACGGTATAAAGCATTGGAGGTGAGGGCCTGAAGCCTAGTGAACCCCATAAAACATTGCAGTGATAGACTATAGGTGAGCAGACCTTATAAAGCATTGGAGGTGAGGGCCTGAAGCCTAGTGAACCCCATAAAACATTGCAGTGATGGCCTAAAGGTGAGCAGACGGTATAAAGCATTGGAGTTGAGGGCCTGAAACCGAGCGAACCCTACAAAACATTGTAGTGAAGGCATATATATTGTGTATGGAAGAGGAGGAGGAGGATGAGGCGGATGAGAAAACAAGATTCAAACATAAACCCTTTTTTTGCGGTGAAAAGGGTGCATCTGAATCTTGTGGATTGAGTACATTATAAAGCATTCATTTAAATTGTGTTTTTGTTCCATATTAGCTCAGCTTTCCTCTGGTGGAGTGGAGAACTCTGGGGCAATCCAAGCCTTGTTCATTTTTATCTGAGTCAACCTGTCAGCATTGTCAGTGGACAAGCGGATATGCTTATCTGTTATAATGCCACCAGCAGCACTAAATACACACTCAGACAATGCGCTAGCGGCAGGGCAGGCCAGCACCTCCAAGGTGTAGAGTGCAAGTTCCTGCCACATGTCCAGCTTGGACACCCAGTAGTTGTAAGGCACTGAGGGATCATTTAGGACGCTTACACTGTCTGCAATGTATTCCTTTACCATCTTCCAAAACTTTTCCCTCCTTGTAGCACTAGGCCGCCATTCAGGGTGAGGTTGCTGGCGGGGTGTCATGAAAGTGTCCCATACCTTGGAAAGTGTTGCCCTGCCTCTGTTGGAACTACTGTGTGTTCCCCTTGTCCCCCTTTTTCGGTTGCCTAAGGAAGTACGGACACTGGTGGCCACATTGTCAGATGGAAAATATTTGAGCAATCTGTCAACAAGTACCTTCTGGTATTGCACGATTTTACTCGTCCTCTCCACCACAGAAATGAGAGATGAGAAGTTCTTTTTGTAGCGGGGTCGAGAAGGGTGAACACCCAGTAATCTGTGTTACCTAAAATGTGTATAATGCGAGGGTCGCAGGAAAGGCAGCCTAACATGAAGTCAGCCATGTGTGCCAGAGTACCAACGGGCAAGACGTCGATGTCAACTTCAGGATGACTCTCCATACCCTTTCCTCTTCCTCCTCTTCTGCCCATTCACGTTGAACAGATGGAATTAAAGTTCCATGTCTCCAGCTCCTCCTCCTCCTCTTCATGGGCCAATTTGCGCTGAGAAGACGAACTGTGGGAGGTCTGGCTATCACCCTGTGTCATCTCCTCCCCATTACCTCGTCTGCCACATTCAAAAGCATCCTCCTTAATTGTGAGCAGCGATCGTTTAAGTAGACACAGCAGTGGGATGATTACGCTGATAATAGTGTTATCGCCACTAACCATCTGTGTGGATTCATCAAAGTTTTTAAAACCTCACATAGGTCTGACATCAATGCCCACTCCTCGCTTGTGAATAGTGGCAGTTGACTGGAAAGGCGATGACCATGTTGCAGCTGGTATTCCACAACTGCCCTCTGCTGCTCACAAATCCTGGCCAACATGTAGAACGTAGAGTTCCACTGCATGCTCACGTCGCACAACAGTCGGTGAGCTGAAAGCCGCAGCGCTGCTGCAGCGTTGACAGACCGGCTGAAGCTGTGGACGTCTTTCGAAATGTGCACACAAGTGGCGCGCCATCACTAGTAGCTCCTGCAAATCGGGGTAGGTTTTGATAAACCGCTGAACCACTAAGTTTAAGATGTGGGCTAGGCATGGAATGTGTGTCAGGTTGCCGATCTCCAAAGCCGCCACCAAGTTACGGCCATTGTCAGACACAGCCATGCCTGTTTGTAGGTTGAGTGGCGAGAGCCACAGCTCGGTCTGGTCCCTCACTGAGGTATTTGCGCTTGTGTTCAAATGCCTGTGTTATCGACATTTGGACGCTGCGCTGGGACAGGGAAGTGGATGTTGTTGCTGACGGTTCATGTGAAGGTCCAGGTTGCAGGGCGAGGGCCATCCGGGCCTGCGCCTTTAACAGGGGATTGGCCAGCAGTGCGTAACACAGAAGAAGTGGAGGCAGTGATGGGACCTGCAGACGCATAGTGTGGACCCAGGCGTTCGGCTGACTTATTAGGGTGCTTGGATGCCATGTGGCGGATCATGCTGGTGGTGGTGAGGTTGCTAGTGTTCACACCCGGCTCATTTTGGTAAGTCACAGGTTGCAAACTACCACTCTTTTGTCGTCTGCTCTTTCCTCAAAAAGCGCCATACTGCGGAACACCTACCCCTTGGCAAGGTAGATTTACACATGGGGGTACTCGGTGTAATGGTTGCAGGACTGTTTGGTGTGGGCCAACGTCCCCCTTTGCCACCCCACTGCCTCTTCCAGACTGTTGCGGTGCTACGGACACCTCCCCTCTGTACTGCTGTCCTCGCTCGGCTTTTCACCTAACCATGTTGGGTGAGTGACCTCATCGTCCACCACCTCCTTTTCCACTTCCTCACTCTGCTCATCCTCTTGACTTGACCTAACCACCACCTGTGATTTGCAACTGTGTCTCATCATCATCCACCTCATGAACTAATGATTGCGGTTCACCACCGTCATCTTCTTGAGACTGTGAAGGCTCAAGAGGTTGGGAATCAGGGCACAATATCCCAGATACCTCTTTAAGCGTGCTTGGCGAGAGAGCTAAACCAGTTACTGGCAATGAAAAGAGGTCATGTAAATATCCGAGTGTGGGATCACTTGTTTGGCCAGACGCGACATGGTGGGAGGAAGGAGGATCAGAGTGAGGATTCGGTTGACCAGACTCTTGGCTACAGACACTGGACTTTGTGGAAGAGAGGGTTGCGCTTAACCAACTGGAAGCATTTTCTTCTGCAATCCAACCGACAACCTGTTCGCACTGGTCCAACTTGGACAGCTCCGCCCAACGAAGCTGGGTAAGGTGTTTTTGTTTTTGTTTTTCTGGTGCACTGGCAGCAGGCACAGTTTAATTGCGCCTAAGGCCACGGCCTCTGCTTGCACTATCAGCATCACGCCAAGGGCCACAGCCTCTGCTTGCACCATCAGCATCACGCCCAGGGCCACGGCCTCTACTTGCACCATCAGCATTATGTCCAGGGCCACAGCCTCTGCTTGCACCGTCAGCATCATGCCCAGGGACACGGCCTCTGCTTGCACCTTCAGCATCATGTCCAGGGCCACTGCCTCTGCTTGCTCCATCAGCATCATGCCCAGGGCCACCGCCTCTGCTTGCACCATCAGCATCACGCCCACTTCCCCTCCCTTTGTGCTCGCCTTCTTCATATTAATGGTTTTGTCTGTAGATGTGGCGCAGATTGTTTTACTGTCCGCTAAAGACACAGTTTTCTGATGCAGGACAGTACTGGACACAGAAAAAAACAGATTTTCGGCACTACACTAGGCCACAGTTAATGAAATGTTTACAGTACACACTGTATTGGCTTGCTGTAATGTACTGTAGACAGAGAAATAAAAATTTTCGGCAATACACTAGCCCAGAGATAATGACATTTTTACAGTACACACTGTTTGGCTTGCTGTAATGTACCGTAGACAGAGGAATACAAATTTTCGGCACTACACTAGGCCACAGATAATGACATTTTTACAGAACACACTGTATTGGCTTGCTGTAATGTACTGTAGACAGAAGAATATAAATTTTCGGCACTACACTAGGCCACAGATAATAAAATGTTTACAGTACACACTGTATAGGCTTGCTGTAATGTACTGTAGACAGAGGAATACAAATTTTCGGCACTACACTAGCCCAGAGATAATGAAATTTTTACAGTACACACTGTTTGGCTTGCTGTAATGTACCGTAGACAGAGGAATACAAATTTTCGGCACTACACTAGGCCACAGATAATGACATTTTTACAGAACACACTGTATTGGCTTGCTGTAATGTACTGTAGACAGAGAATTACAAATTTTCGGCACTACACTGGCCCAGAGATAATGAAATTTTTACAGTACACACTGTATAGGCTTGCTGTAATGTACTGTAGACAAAGGAATACAAATTTTCGGCACTACACTAGGCCACAGATAATAAAACTTTTATAGTACACTGTGGCGAAACCAGCCTCGCCACTGGCTTTTGGAGGGACAGATTGCCAGCCTCTTGCCCCAGGATTATGGGCCCTCTCATCAGCCCATGCTAAACTTAAACCCCATGACGATTTGACTGTGTTTGTGGCATCTGAGCGCTGTTTGGATATATTGAGCGCTCAGATCCAAGCCATCTGGGGATATGTTAAATGTCTGTGTGTACTGTAAAGGGTGGGACATTGTATATTGAATAGTGATGTCTGTCCTATTGTCCCCACGTGTGTATTGGAGATTTCCCTTTGTCCTGAGAGATAATTGAATGACTCCTCGATTGTCTCCAGGACAGAAGACATTGTGTATTCTCCTGCCTGTGATGATTGCATTAACCCGTGTAGGGTGATTGTATCACAGGCAGAGGGGAGGAATATGCTGGGGGTGTCTGTATTGTCCCATTGTGTGTGATTGGCTGCTGTATCCCCTGTGTCGCAGTCTTCCTTCTGGTCCCCTAGGGAGTGTCCACCAGGTGGGAGACCTGCATAAATACCGGGCAGGCGCCCTCAATAAAGAGAGAAATTCCTGTTTAACCATCAATACGGAGCCTCGTCTCGTACTTGGGGGAATTGCTACGTCAGAACGTTCTCTTGCCTGTTCCAGGAGAGGAGGACTTCGTATGGTTCCAGTTCGGTGGATTCCAGCGGTTGTGGGTTGCTGTGCTCTTCGCCAGGGGAATCGCCCGAACGGTATTAACCCTCACTATACCGGGTTATACCGTAACAACTGGTGGCAAGCAGCGGGATCGTTCCTACAGCCAGAAGGACAGCAACAGAAGGCACCGTGGATTTTACAATTTGAGGGCAAAGCGTGTCCCAGTACAGCGACCCTAACAGCACCGGGATGGAACCAGCAGTGGAGTATGATGAGGGTGTCATGGATGACCGAGATGCAGTCCGCAAAGGCATCTGGTACCAGGCACTGGGTATTGTGGAGTATCTGCGGGACGAGAGGCTCCCCAAGGACGAGCAGCGACAGCAGAAGCAAGTAGCCCTGCGGATGCCCTTCCTAGGAGAGCAGCCCCTGGAAGAGTGGGTAGAAGACCTGAAGCACCTGGTAAGGCGGGAGATGTGGCTGGAAGATGCCTACCAGGCACTCTGGTGGTATGAAGCTCGGTACCTACCCTGGACAGCCGAGCATGACAAGCCAGAGGGAGACGAGTTTGACGGTCCTGGCTTGTTATGGGAGACTTTTTCAGAGCTGGAGTTTGGGAGCCCTACACAAGCCCGGTTCAGGGACCTCTTTGAGTGGCGGGAGAGCAGGTATGACTGGGACGACACTCACAAAATTGAGCAAGACCTGGTCCACCTGGTGACCCGGGAGATGGAGCTGGAACAGGACTACCAGCAGCTGTTCCACTCCAGTGAGAGGGCTCAGCGAGAGAGCAGAGTTTCAGACCCAGGTCCAGAGCCCTTCAGCTGGGAGGATATTGTGGAGGTCTACTGGGAAGAACCCCAGGAGGCCGGTGGAGATGGGACCAAGGTCTCTCCACCGGTCCTGCAGGGAATTGGGAGCCCAGTCTCCATTCCCCAGTGGCAGGCTGAGTTACAGGGGGCAAAGACAGTCGGTCCTGGCCCCCAGCAGCAGAGTGACTTACTGGGAGAGGAGAGCCTTGTCCTCCCTCCCCATCGGCAGAGAGTCCGGCAGGGAATAGAGAGCCCAGTCTCCTTTCCCCAGCAGCAGGACACTGTATTGGAAGCGGAGACAGTCGGTCTCCCTTCCCAGAGGCTGGAAGTATGTCTGGGAGAGGAGCTTGTTACCCCCTCTCCCCAGCGGCAGGCTAAGTTACAGGGGGCAGAGACAGTCGGTCCTGGCCCCCAGCAGCAGAGTGACTTACTGGGAGAGGAGAGCCTTGTCCTCCCTCCCCAGAGGCAGAGTGTCCAGCAGGGAATAGAGAGCCCAGTCTCCTTTCCCCAGCAGCAGGACACTGTATTGGGAGCGGAGACAGTCGGTGTCCCTCTCCAGCAGCTGGAAGAATGTCTGGAAGAAGAGGTTGTTACCCCCTCTCCCCAGCGGCAGCTTAATGCACCAGGGGGAGACAGTAAGCCCCCCAACAGTGCAGATGTGACCGTGGTCTCTGCATTTACAGCACAGGGGGTAGGGACAGTCGGTCCTGTCCCCCAGCAACAGGGCCATTTATCCAAAGGGGAGACAGTCGGTCTCCCCCTACAACAACCAGGCTCCAACCAGGCTACTTCCGTGGTAGCGCTGGCACCAGGGCAGAGTACCGCTGGTCTCTGCCCACTCAGCAACCCACTCAGGCAGTCTACCAGTCCCCCACACAGCTGTAGTGAGGAACATGGACATGGACAGGTTTATCCCTTGCTCAGGTGTAGTAACCATTTATTGTGGGTGGCCTGTACTGCTGTTTCTGTTTTGTGGGTGGGCTGCTGGACTAACAAGGGCACTGACCGGCAGAAGGTCAGATACCCTGTTAGTCTGTTGGGAAAAGGGGAGATGTGTGGCGAAACCAGCCTCGCCACTGGCTTTTGGAGGGGACAGATTGCCAGCCTCTTGCCCCAGGATTATGGGCCCTCTCATCAGCCCATGCTAAACTTAAACCCCATGGCGATTTGACTGTGTTTGTGGCATCTGAGCGCTGTTTGGATATATTGAGCGCTCAGATCCAAGCCATCTGGGGATATGTTAAATGTCTGTGTGTACTGTAAAGGGTGGGACATTGTATATTGAATAGTGATGTCTGTCCTATTGTCCCCACGTGTGTATTGGAGATTTCCCTTTGTCCTGAGAGATAATTGAATGACTCCTCGATTGTCTCCAGGACAGAAGACATTGTGTATTCTCCTGCCTGTGATGATTGCATTAACCCGTGTAGGGTGATTGTATCACAGGCAGAGGGGAGGAATATGCTGGGGTGTCTGTATTGTCCCATTGTGTGTGATTGGCTGCTGTATCCCCTGTGTCGCAGTCTTCCTTCTGGTCCCCTAGGGGAGTGTCCACCAGGCGGGAGACATAAATACCGGGCAGGCAGCCCTCAATAAAGAGAGAAATTCCTGTTTAACCATCAATACGGAGCCTCGTCTCGTACTTGGGGGAATTGCTACGTCAGAACGTTCTCTTGCCTGTTCCAGGAGAGGAGGACTTCGTATGGTTCCAGTTCGGTGGATTCCAGCGGTTGTGGGTTGCTGTGCTCTTCGCCAGGGAATCGCCCGAACGGTATTAACCCTCACTATACCGGGTTATACCGTAACATACACACTGTATAGGCTTGCTGTAATGTACTGTAGACAGAGAAATACGAATTTTAGGCATTATAGTAGGCCACAGATAATGAAATCTTTACAGTACACACTGTATTGGCTTGCTGTAATGTACAGGAGACAGATAAATACAATTTTTCGGCAATACACTAGCCCAGATATAATGTACTTTTTACAGTACACACTGTATTGGCTTGCTATAATGTACAGGAGACAGAGAAATATAATTTTTTGGCACGACACTAGCCCAGAGATAATGTAATTTTTACAGTACACACTCTAAAGGCTTGCTGTAATGTACTGAAAACAGAAAAATAAAGATTTTCAGGAGTATACTAGGCCACAGATAATGAAATTTTTACAGTACACACTGTATTGGCCTGCTGTAATGAACAGGAGACAGAGACATACAATTTTTCAGCAATACACTAGCCCAGAGATAATGTAATTTTTACAGTACACACTGTAAAGGCTTGCTGTAATGTACAGGAGACAGAGAAATAAAATGTTTCAGCACGACACTAGCCCAGATAATGTAATTTTTATAGGACACACTATATTGGCTTGTTGTAATGTACAGGAGACAGAGAAATACAATTTTTTGGCACTACACTAGCCCAGAGATAATGTAATTTTTGCAGTACACACTGTATTGGCTTGCTGTAATGTACAGGAGACAGAGAAATGCAATTTTTTGGCAATACACTAGCCCAGATATAATGTAATTTTTAAAGTACACACTGTATTGGCTTGCTATAATGTACAGGAGACAGAGACATACAATTTTTTGACAATACACTAGCCCAGAGATTATATAATTTTTACAGTACACACTGTATTGGCTTGCTGTAATGTACAGGAGACAGATAAATACAATTTTTGGGCAATACACTAGCCCAGATATAATGTACTTTTTACAGTACACACTGTATTGGCTTGCTATAATGTACAGGAAACAGAGACATACAATTTTTTGACAATACACTAGCCCAGAGATAATGTAATTTTTTTTTTTAAACTGTAGATTTTTATTGACGGCACCACAGTGCCTTAGCGTGTGCACAGACACTACAGGCCGACACATAGTGCTCAACACACTTATGCAACCCCGGCCACCAGAATCTATGAGAGATGAGGTCGGCAATAGATCTGCTCCCAGGGTATCCCGTATGAACCGTACAGTGATGTTCCTCAAACACCCTGTAACGCATTTCCGATGGCACAATTTCCCAGAGGGGCAAGAATCCGCCGCATCTCTCTGGGCCTCTAACACCTTCACCTCTAGGTCAGGGTATAGGGCGGATATCACCACCCCCTCCGATGAATAGGACTTGGATTTCTAAAATAACCACCTCCAGGAAAACTACCTGACAAGGCATCTGCCTTGACGTTCTTAACACCAAGATGATAAGTAACAGTGAAATTAAACCTGGTGAAAAACAAAGACCATCTGGCCTGCCTCGGGTTCAGTCGTTTAGCCGACTACAGGTAAGGCTACTTTCACACTAGCATTTTTGCTGGATCCGGCAGGGTTCTGCAAAAACGCTTCCGTTACTGATAATACAACCATCTGCATCTGTTATGAATGGATCCGGTTGTATTATCTTTAACATAGCCAAGATGGATCTGTCATGAACTCCACTGAAAGTCAATGGGGACGGATCCTTTTCCTACTGTGTCAGATTGTGTCAGAGAAAATAGATCTGTCCCCATTACTCAATAATAATATTTTGTGAATAATACCTTTCCTAAGCACTGTCCCCAGTGCCCGTGACCTCTCTCCCTGCACTAAGTTTACTGTAAACTAGTGGAGACCAGCCAGGTGGAGACTTTTTATAGGGCTGACTGCATGGCATTATGTATGATCCCTCATTCTCGGGCTTCTTATTCTCTCTTTCTAACATGTGCAGCAGCCATTTTATAACAAATTTGATTCGTAGCACGAAGCACGAGGAAGTTCGACTTCATGACAAATCAAATTTTTCGCGATATTTGGATCAAATTCCATTTCGTAAACTTTGATTCGTTCAACTGTAATTGTTACCCTTTTGCCCTGGAAATCTGTGAACGGAGTTCTGCCTCTGCTCTGCAGCTGCTGCACTGCGCAGCGACAGGGGGGCAATTGCCCCCTCTAGGTTATTCCTTGCCCCCCCCCGTGTTATTCCTTGCCCCCCCCCCCGTGTTATTCCTTGCCCCCCCACTGATTCCCCTCTTTTCCCTTTAAAATGTAACGGCCCCATGGCCGGCCAGCGCCATGAATCTACATACTGAGGCTGACATGCACACGCTGATGTGACCTGACACGCACACGCTGCCTGCAGACTGATTTGCATGCCCGTCCACCACACAGGAGGCGCAGCGGCGGGAAGTGGAAACCAGTATGCAGGTCTAGGAGGAACAGACTCGCAGAGCACCAGGACGGCAGCACGGGAGCTGGGAGCGCAGCGTGGCAGCTGCGCTGAGGTAGGCTGCTTTCTGATTGCTGCTGCTCTCTCTGGGAGAGTGGTAAAGCAGGAACAGGCAGTTTAGTTTCCTGCTTATAGGAACGGAAGGGGAAAAGAAAAACTGGTAACAGTCAGAGTCAGCCGCACAGTGACTGCACTGACTTATACTGAGTGGGTACTGTGCAGAGCTGCCCCCCTAAAACTGTCACTGACCCCCACTCATGGCTCTCCTTCAATGATCCCCCAATGTGCTTCTTGATTGAGAGGAGGGGCCTGACTGCAGCTTGTAGAATGCCTGGTGGTAGAGTAGAGTGCATTATCATTGTGAAGTGGAGAGGGTGGGGTTGCTATTAATTGCATTGTGTCTGACAAGACTTGGGATACAGCTTTACACCTGTCTAGCTTGCCTTGTAAACACAGGGCCATCCATCACTTATTAACCCCTCTGTGTGTTATGCTTTGAACTTTATTTGGTCCATGAAGGGGTTAATTAAGTGTCCGAGGGGGATTATTGTGCATATTGGTTTGGGAGCCATTTAACAAGTTTGACCAGTTGGGTTTGAGCGTTGTTGTGGTTGAGTGTCATCCACAGATCCCCCATGACAGTGTCATCCACAGATCCCCATAACGGTGTCATCCACAGATCCCCCATAACAGTGTCATCCACAGATTCCCCATAACAGTGTCATCCACAGATCCCCCATAACAGTGTCATCCACAGATCCCCATAACAGTGTCATCCACAGATCCCCCATAACAGTGTCATCCACAGATCCCCCATAACAGTGTCATCCACAGATCCCCATAACAGTGCCATCCACAGATCCCCCATAACAGTGCTATCCACAGATCCCCCATAACAGTGCCATCCACAGATCCCCCATAACAGTGCCACCCACAGATCCCCCATAACATTGTCATCCACAGATCCCCATAACTGTGTCATCCACAGATCCCCCATAACAGTGCCACCCACAGATCCCCCATAACATTGTCATCCACAGATCCCCCATAACTGTGTCATCCACAGATTCCCCATAACAGTGTCATCCACAGATCCCCCATAACAGTGTCATCCACAGATCCCCCATAACAGTGTCATCCACAGATCCCTCATAACAGTGCCATCCACAGATCCCCCATAACAGTGTCATCCACAGATCCCCCATAACAGTGTCATCCACTGATCCCCCATAACAGTGTCATCCACAGATCCCCCATAACAGTGTCATCCACAGATCCCCCATAACAGTGTCATCCACAGATCGTCCATAACAGTGTCATCCACAGATCCCCCATAACAATGTCATCCACAGCGCCCCCATAATAGTATCATCCACAGATTTCACATAATAGTGTCATCCAGAGATTCCCCATAACAGTGTCATCCACAGATCCCCCGATAACAGTGTCATCCACAGATCCTCCATAACAGTGTCATCCACAGATCCCCCATAACAGTGTCATCCACAGCGCCCCCATAATAGTATCATCCACAGATTTCACATAATAGTGTCATCCACAGATTCCCCATAACAGTGTCATCCACAGATCCACCATAACATGTCTGAAATGACTGGAATAAAAGTACGATTTTATTATATATGAGGGGAGGCAGAGGGAGCTATAGAACCAGGGATACAACTTTGATAATATACATTTAAGCTTTTCCATCACGTTGCACAGCTCATGCGTTATTATACTTTGTGATAATGAATATGCCCCTCCCCTTCATTACATTCTCAGATGCAAGCAAAGCATGTATTTCAATAAAATTATGAAACCCCCCTCCCCCCCCCCCGGAAAAATTTCTGCGGACGCCCATGGATGAGGTCAGTATAGTATAGCAAATGGACAAGAACCAGAAAAAAATTGTACCATGCAGTGAGCGTGAGAACAAACTGCCTTGAAATAGCAAGCCTAGAAGACATATATTCTGCCCTGGAGATATCATCATGTTTCATAGCAACAAAGAACAGAAGTGAAGCAGTAACACAGCTCTGCTAAGGCAGCAGTGTATGGTGGTGGAGCAAAAGAGAAACGGGGGGGGTTGTGACTACACAGGAACCTGCAAAAGAATGTAATATATTCCAGCTATCTGGGGCCCAAGCGATCTTAGGCCTCATGCACACGACCGTTTTTATGCTGTCCGCAAAAGGGGTTCCGTTGCTCAGTGATCCGTGTCCGTTTTGCCTTCCGTTGTGTTTCCGTGTGTCTTCCGTTTTTTAGCGGACATGACCCAAAAGATTTTATCAAAAGACAGGCTGACAATGTTTCCCAAGTGCCTGCCAAGGGATCCGCAAAAAACGGACACGGAACACGGATGACACACGGATGGCCATCCGCATTTTCACGGACCCATTGACTTGAATGGGTCCGTGAACCGTTTTTCACGGACAAGAATAGGACAGGTTATATTTTTTGACGGACTGGAATCACGGACCACGGACACGGAGGACAAACGGTGCATTTGCCGAGGTTTCCACGGACCCATTGAAAACCAATGGGTCCGCAGAAAATCACGAAAACGGAGCAACGGACACGGAATCAAACAACGGTCGTGTGCATGAGGCCTTACAAGAACTGACCTGAAAGCCATTAATGCAATTCTGAGAAAATATTATCAACGTTTATACCAGGATGAGGTGGAAATCTTTTTAAACAAGTTGACACTCCAAACTTTGACAAAGAGATCTTTTTGTAAGTGGGGATATTAATGAAAGCAAAGTTAAGGCAGCAAAAAGAACAAAAGATGAAAACAATGACAAATCCTCAGGCCCCAAAGAGATACACAGGGAGGTTTATAAAGCACAAGTGTTCAGATTTATACAGATGTAGTAGAGTTAACACACATGCATTATGAGACGTGTTATCTAAACTAAATGCGTTAAGAAAACACCTTCAACTGCTTTTCAATGGCTTTTGTTTTAAGATAACAGAATGATTTAAAAATTTCGAGTTAAGAGTTTGTGTGTTAACCCTGCTACATCTGTATATCTGCCCTGGTTGAATCACCAATGCATGTAATGAGTAATGAAGCTGATGTGGATCCGCTATGTCACTTGAACAGATTTAGCTTGGGATCACTCCTAAGGGTAATATCTAAGTAGCCCCCTGGTCTTCACACTTTAACCCCTGTGTAGACTCTGTTGCAGGGGAACTACCAGGTCGCCATCTCTTGGAGTAGTCTCTGTTCAAGTGACTGTTGATCCACGGGGGTCTAGAGACATAGGTGCAGAGCACCAACAGATCAAGCAAAACCATAATCATGTACAGGCCAAGGTCAGGGCAGGCAGAGGCAGAGTTTGTGCAATGCAATAACAGTCTAAGGTTAGGATGGACAGCTCAGGGTGAGTATGGAGATCAGACACCAAAGAGTTGAATTCAGAAAGTCTAGTAGAAGTCGGTACACCTAAAAGGCAAACAAGCTAATGGCACACCTTTCCAAAACACTAGAGTACCAGAACCTATTGCTCAGGCACCCTCCCTTAGGAGAAGGTGCCTTAAGTGCCCCAGAGTGGCCAGCCATTGGCTGGGACAGATTAGGATGCGCACACTTGCCCTTCAAGAGTGGGAAGTAACATGTGTGCACTCTACTGGCACGGAAAGGAGGAAGGCCTCAGTCTGCGTGGAGTGAACAAAACTATAATGGATGGGCCTGCTGGGTAGCAAGAGAGAGACACCGGTGGGTCTAAACCACCAGAAACCATAAGCGGTGGATTGGGTAAGCAATGCAGTTGCCATACCCACTGAGAGGAGTAGAGCGACAGTGGATAGGGCTGCCAACATAACTACCCCTCTTCCACACCTTCTTATTTGCTCTGGACTGTTACAAAAATGTTTTTAGTAGGGCTCTGCGCTCCTGAACATAAATGCATCACAGCATAAGTAGGTAGCGTAGGACCTGTCTTAACTAAGATCACCTTGGCGCTGGGTAGGTGGGCACAGATGTGTTTTGATCAAAATGTATCGGTTAAGAGTCTCAGATTTTATCAATAGAGTGAGGGCTTAGTCCATATGTTATGTTTGCATCTATTACCATAGTGCATTATTTTCTGTGACTTTATAAATGTAACCATGCACATCCGCATATTTACTATCATATCGTGCAGGATGTTTGCATCTTTTCCTATGATTTGTTTAATTTGTCTTGAAGGAGTGGCACCTTCAGGTGTGAATGTGCTCCTACTCTGGGAGTAGCATTTATGTGCACTTTTGCCCCACCTATCTAAGAGCGACCTTGATTAAGGTGGTACATATAGGTGTGTGTCCCTCCTCTCATTTCCTGCTGATGCACATAGAGGTAACTAGGAGCAGCACACTATATGTGCAAGGCCTGCACTCCTGAACATAAATGCATAATGGCATAGGTAGGTTTAGTGTCGAACCTGTCTGAACTGAGACCACCTTGACGCTGGGTATGTGGGCACAGATGTGTTTTGCTCAAAATGTATGGGCTAAGAGTCTCAGATTTTATCAATAAAGTGAGTGCTTAAGGTACTTTCACACTTGCGGTAGAGTGATCCGGCAAGCAGTTCCGTCGCCGGATCTGCCTGCAGAATCCGTCTATCTGCATGCAAACTGACAGATGCATTGCAAGAACGGATCTGTCTTACAAATGCATTGCAAGAATGGATCCGTCTTACAAATGCATTGCAAGAACGGATCCGTCTCTTCGCTTGTCATGTGGAGAGATGTATCCGTTATATATTTTTTACATTTTCACATTCCGTCCGGAAGGGACGGATCCGGCATTGCGGTATTTTGAATGCCGAATCCGGCACTAATACATTCCAATGGGAAAAAATGCCGGATGTATTCTGGAATTTTGGATGGAGATCATACTGCAGCATGCTGCGGTATTATCTCGTCCTGAAATGTCAAAAGACTGAATGGATGACATCCTGAACGGATGACATCCTGAACGGATTTCTCTCCATTCAGAATGCATGGGGATGTGACTAAAGCTTTTTTTCCGGCATAGAGCGCCAATGACGGAACTCTATGCGGAAAAGAATAACGCTAGTGTGAAAGTACCCATCCATATGTTATGTTTGCATCTATTACTATAATGCATTATTTTCTGTGACTTTATAAATGTAGCCATGCACATCCGCATATTTACTATCATATTGTGCAGGATGTTTTGTATCTTTTTCCTATGATTAGTAGGGCATTTCTGCAGGTTTCCAGGATCCCTGATCTGGGCCAAAACCCTTACAGTCCACCAAATAGTAGGTTCTTCTTCCAATTATCTTTAAATTCACAAACTCAGAACCAACAAGAGTGGAGAAAGAGGATCGGGAATAGTGATTGAGCACCATGGGTTTAGGATGGGATACATGAGAATGCAAACAGATTGTAGCAGTCATAGTTTATAATAGACAGGATTGTTTTGTCTCAAATGGACCCAAGAAGCAAGGCGCAAGTTTGTACCTTCAAGTGAATATTGTTAGAGGATTGCCAGACCCTGTCCCCAGGAGAGAAATGTGGAAACACTCAGTGTCTTCTTGACAATAAAGGAACAGAAACGGTGGCACAGCTCTAATTCTCCCAGCGTCAGCTTCTTAAGTCCGTACACACATGCACTATACAAAAAGACCCAGTCCAACTGCCAATATTGCGGTTCTCAGCAATAGCAAAGTAAATAGATCATCATGCATCCAATATTCAGAAGAAAAGGAACAAAGACTTGCGGCACTCACCAGGCAGTAAAAGCTTCATTCTTTATTAATCCATTAATAGAAATGCTTCACATGGGGTATGGGGCGGACAACTAGTCACAGCGGGTCGGCTACGGCTGTTTCGCGTGTGAAATCGCGCTCATCAGGCCATACTGACGTCCAGGCGTGGCCACACGCAATATAAGAGGAGCGTCACCCGGCCGTCGTCAAGGCAACAACCAGACGCTTCTTTCAAATAGTGGGACATTTAAAACCAATGTGAGTGGGAAATAAATAATACGGTTACAATGTACATAATAATAATATGCTGACACAAAAGTAATAGGAAGCAGATGTTACATCAAAATGACTTCTTCCTTAAGATACAATCAAACAAACACGGGCTTACTGGAATTCATAATGGCATTAGAAAGCCTCAAACAGAAAAGTTACTGCACATAATGGTGACGCAAAACCACTAACAATCCCTCTACATAAGGAACACCGACATATAATTTCTATCCTTCAGTCCGTTCGCTTCCATTGCCCCGGTGTGCAGAATCCACCTCGCCTCCCTCTGCAAGAGCAGCCAGTGCCAATCCCCACCTCTAGAGATGGGTCGTACCACCTCCACTCCCGCAAAGGAAAGGCAACGCGGATTGCCACCGTGTGCAATGCGAATATGCTCAATCAATCGGGGGACCCCTTCCCGTACGGACCAAATTAACATGTTCACGTATTCGCTCGAAGAGGGACGTATCGTTTTACCGATATAAAACATTTAGCAAGGACAGAATACGGAATATACGACGTAGGAGGTACGACATGTTATAAAGTCTTTTACTCTATGCGCAACTCCTCCTATCTGTAGCCATTTACTCCGCAAATTCAAGGGACAAAGAGAGCACCTACCGAATCTATAATTACCTGCAGGCTTATTGCTAGGCAACCAGGTGCCACACTTAGATTGGTACCTTCTGAAAGTAACCAGCGGCTGACTTGCCACAAGGTCTTTCAGGGTCAGGTCCCCCTTAAGCAGGTCCCAATTGTCCTGAATGACTCGTTTTACCATATTAGCGGCTGGGCTGTAATTAAGGCAAAGGCAAAGCGATTGTCTGTATTCTCCCTCCTTTTTCCACTAACAGGCTATCACGGCTGTATTTAGCAGCTTTTGCATAGCCATTCAGTGGGTAACCCCGTTCCAATGGACGATTTTTAAGTTCATTGGCCTGTTTAAAATAACCATCATCTGTATCATTTATACAATGTAATCTGACAAACTGTCCAAAAGGGACAGCGTCTTTTACAGTCGATGAATGAAAGCTGGTCTGGTGGAGCAGTGAGTTGGTAGCGGTCGAGCTTACGGTAGTCGGCTGTGTTTATCTCCTCATTCTCAACAGTCACGCACACATCTAGAAAATCAAGAGAATCACCCCCATAATTGAGAGTGAATCTCATGTTCATCCGGTTTTGCGTGTTGAGGTAGCACACAAACTGCTGGCATTCCTCCTCACTGCCCGACCAGACCAGGAACACGTCATCGACATAACGTAAAAAAGATGAATATGCCTAACAAAGGGGTACCCACTGAAATACATATGTCTCTTCGAATACCGCCAGGTATAGGTTTGCAGATGTGCACGACACTGGCGTGCCCATTGCCGTTCCCAATATCTGGCGGTACCATTTCCTGTCAAACTTGAATTAGCTTGTTAATTATTGCTCGGGGTAAAAAATAGGCTCTGATATATTTGTGTAATAGTGCCACTAACCTGGAAGTTATCGGGGAAGAGGATCCTCCTTTAATTTTCGACAAACATTGGTATCCCCCAATTGCCTCTCCGCTTCTTCCAAATAGTACTCTCTGGTCATCAGTACCACATTCCCTCCCTTGTCGGCCGGCTTTATTATAATATTATCCTGTCGTCTAAGCCACTCCAGGGCTTGCATTTCTTCCCTGGTGATATTGGGGGTGCTGCTGGATATATCAGCGCACATATATCCCTCAATACCCGTTTATGGAACAGGTCAATCACTGAGCCGGCCGGCATGGGAGGAAGGAAGGTGGACCTGACGCCCCTACAAACCTATCCACACTACTGACACCACTAGCTAGATCCTCTGTTTGCATACTAGCCAAAAACTTGATGCATTCTATCTCCTCCTGATCATATCGTTGTTTAAAATGGAAATCTTCTTCCAGACAATGTAACAGGAACCTCGCCTGGTAAACACGGCTTCTCACTAGAAGGAGACTCTATTAACATTTTCAAGAACAACTTCCGGATGAACTTAAATAGGTCAATTTTAAAGTCTACTGGACTAAACTCCTCCACCAGGCTGAATCCCAGACCTCGATTGAGGAGTGAGATGCAGCCTTGGGACAGCTCTAGCCCAGTGAGGTTAACAACAATGCTAGAGGCGGCAGGAGAACGTTCATCCTCAGTCTTTGGTCCTTTCTTTTACGTCTCCCTCGTCCCCTTCTCGTTCTTTTTCTAAAGGGGATGGACCACTAGCTTGACTCATTCCTCCCCCTCTGAGAGGCTTGAGTCTGAATCCGTCGTCCAAAAGTTGCTACGTCGTGGCATTCGTTTGAGGCGGGTCTTTTTGCCCCAATCAAACACTCTATCATTGTCGTAATCATTCTTGTCCCTCAAAAATTTGTCCCGTTTCCTTTCTTTAATTTCCATTTGTGTAGTAAATAACTTTTTGTTAAATTTTCTCTTAAAGCTGATAAACTGCGACTCCATCAGCCTCTTCTTTAATTCCTCCCGTTATTTAGTTCCTGCGTGACCAGTTCATACTCTTTTTCATCCCGTATCAAAACCAGTTCCATGATTTGTAAAGAGAACTGTTGGTGCAGGTCTTTCCAAGCTTCCACAAATGTAAGATCCTCTTTAAACTGCATGACCTCTTTATAGCGCCGCAGCCCTCTAGGGACTCTTTTGCAGTCTCTATAGAGCTACTTTCACACTTGCGGCAGGACGGATCCGGCAGACTAATAAAGTCCATCATAATATTTTGCTATGGAGCATCAAGTACAGACAAAGTAAAGGGCAGACCCACAGGCCTCTGCCTTGGAGACTTGTTCTGGGCACAAGTGACATAGGAGAGGAGACAAAAGAGAGGATGACCAATAGTGTCTGGAAATTAAGCCTTGCATCTTATGGGAACTGGGATGTCCTGCTAGCTTAGATCTATACTGTCAGATCTCCCTTTCTATTGGCCACAGGAACATATATCTTAACCAGAGGATTGTCCTTAACCAACACTGCGATTATTTAGGCAGGATCCATGATATGTTGGGGCTCCTCTACACAGTCAGCCGAGTCAAAAGCATGGAAGAGGGCACCTGCCTTGATAGTCTTTGTGGCAGGGCCAAAGAGACAATGTGTTTCAGAGCTCTGGGACTCCTTTTTCAGTCCCTTTTTCAGGGAAGTCAAATATACACAAATGTGACACAATACAAGGGACAAACATACAAAAAATATATATATCAATACTGATATATATATATATATATATATATATATATTATTTTTTGTGGGGATTTGCTCCGGTAGACAGGCTTGTGGACGCAGTACAGAGGCAAGTACACAGTTCTTTGAAGCAAGCAGTAGTGTTTTATTCACACTCAGGAAAAACAAAGTCTATGTGCTTGTTCACAAATGGCAAAAATAACAACACAGCATAAGTTTGCCTGTGAGGTTTTGGTGTTTGTTCACACCCGGCTGACAGCTCAGCCTCAGGAAAGTCCAGGTGCAGGCTTCCATGCACACTGCACGCCTGCGTGCAGACTCTCACTCCCAGCACTGATAGCTTCCACATCGTCACTGGCAGATGGAGGATAATCCACACACCTGACAGTACTTGGCTGGGCTTTATACAAGCCTTGAAAACCCGGCCTGGAGCGTGGGAGCAACCACCCAACCTACACTTTAGTTGCTCCCAGTAAGAACCAGCCTGGATCGGCTTTGCATCCATGCTAAAATACCAAAATGTCAAACAACACTATCTGCTACTGACATACAAATCAGGCTCTTATCTCACCGAGGCCAGGAACCTCGGTGACACGTACCTTCCGTCAATGACGGACCCTTGCGCTCTCTTACAATATATATATATATATATATATATATATATATAGTAATAAAAACATGATAGTAACGTAGTAACATAGTTTGTAAGGCTGAAAAAGACATCTGTCCATCTGGTTCAGCCCGATGTTGATATTGTTTCTTGCCAAATGAAATAATCAAGAAGTTACTGTAGAAAAACAACGTGATTATAATCAAAGGAGGCATAGCAGGTATGAGTGGTATGTTTAGAAACAAAAATGTAAATAAATAAATAATGTGTAGTGAATAGATATACCATCATTGCTGCATCTTGCTTTAAGAACAGTTTGGAAATATCTGGGCTATGAAGAATTGAAACCGAGGAGAAGGCTTACTTGAGGTACAGTCTCCCTCTTTGGTGTCCACTCCTATGCTTTCACCACCTTCTCGGTAGGAGCAGATATAGGGAGCGGTGAGACTGGAAAAATGAGGGATGAATTGTTGATAGTAGTTGGCAAAGCCCAACAACCACTTTATGGTTCTCAGACCTATAGAATGAGGCCAGTTCATAACTGCAGTAATCTTCTCAGGGTTCATCTGAATACCATGGTCAGAAATGATACCGCCCAGGAATAGAAGGGAGGTCTTCTCAAAAAGGCATTTTGTTTCTCCTATAGACTGTGGAGGATGGTGTGACTGCAATACTGACATTAAGCAGGTCATGGAAGACACTGTTAATTGATACCTGGAAAACAGCAGGACTGTTACAGAGGCCAAAAGACATGATAAGGTACTCGCAATGACCGTCATGTGTGTTAAAAGTGGTCTTCCACTCATCACCCTCTTGCATGCAGATGTTGCAAGCATTGTAATCAATACAAGAGTGAAGAGAACATCCTTTTTCTTGATAGAGAAAATAAATCATCTCTGTCTGGTAAGGAGAACTTCCGGATGAATCCTCTTTCAAGTTTCTCCTTAATATAGTCTGACATGGTTTGGGTTTCAGGCAAACTGAAAAACATACTGTACAGATGCCAGACAATGAGAGTGGCAACTTGGTCCTCAGTGCAAAACCTGGTAGCTGTCTCAGTGAATCAGAGGAGCATGTAGACGGAGCCATGCAAACCAAGCAAGAGAGGACTAATAGATACTGACAGAATGTAGAAGGAGATCTTGTCCCCATGCGGAACTCCTTCTTGGTGGTCCATGGGTACGTTGGCAAATTGGATTGGTTCTGGAAGTAGTACCCAATTTACCTACTCCATCATCAAAGACATCTCCAGTGGCACAGTAGGAATGCAGTACCATGTCATCATGGCCTGATGCAGGAAGTTGCCTGTCAAACCAGAGTCTAGGTCATCTGTATCTTAATCCCGAAAGCCTCTTTATTGTGGACTTTGAAACAGGACTCGTGGTTGCATTAGCTTTTTCTTCTCCAGACATTTTTCCAGATGTCCTAAACAGAATTTCAGTCTGTCCTTGATGTTTTTCTCAGAGAGAAGTGGCTTCTTTGCAGCCCTTCTTGACACCAGGCCATTATACAAAAGCCTTTGCCTCACTGTGCATGCAGGTGCTCTCACACCTGCGTGCCCCCATTTCTGAGCAAGCTCTACACTGGTGGTGATCCAATCCCGTAGCTGAATCATCTTTAGGGGACAGTGCTGGCACTTGCTGGACTTTCTTGGGGCCCTAAAGCAATTGAACATCGTTCCTTGAAGTTCTTGATGATCCGATAAATGGATATGTTGCATATATGCTGAAAGTATGGTCAATAATTCCAATGTACAAAGTGTTTTTATTGAACATTTTTCTGAAATGACAAATACATGACCTTTCAGTCTGATAGGATAGTAACAGTATATTCTGTCCCTACAGATTAATACACATCTATCAATTCAATACTGACATTCACATATTCAGCTATAACATTCTGAAGAAATAATAATCAATTAATATGTGCAGCTCTATTATTACTGAACCTGCATCACGGTAAGCAAATAGTGCAGTAACATTTGTGCAGGGTTTATCTACTCACACTGCATCACCAGCAGCCTTAGCTGATTACAGGAATATGCATTTAAATCATTTTACCCTGTTTATTGCCCTTAATGTGTGCTCTCTTACCTACAATGCCAAACACGTGACCTTTCAGTCTGATAGACAGGATAGTGACCAGGGCCGGACTGGGGATAAAAACCAGCCCTGGAAAAAGCTGCATATCACAGTAGACCAACTTTTCCCAACCAGGATGCCTCCAGCTGTTACAAAATTACAACTCTCAGCATGGCATGCTGGGAGATGTAGTTTTGCAACAGCTGGAGGTATCCTGGTAGGAAACACTACAGTAGAGTGCGGATGACGCACTGTTATGGAGGGGATCTGTGGATGACACTGTTATGGGGGATCTGTGGATGACACTGTTATGGGGGATCTGTGGAGAACACACTGTTATGGGGGATCTGTGGATGACACTGTTATGGGGGATCTGTGGAGAACACACTGTTATTGGTAATCTGTGGATAATGCTGTTATGGAGATCTGTGGAGGACACACTGTTATTGGAGATCTGTGGATGACGCTGTTATGGAGATCTGTGGAGGACACTGTTATGGGGGATCTGTGGATGACACACTGTTATGGGGGATCTGTGGATGACGCACTGTTATGGAGATCTGTGGAGGACACACTGTTATTGGGGGATCTGTGGATGACACACTGTTATGGGGGATCTGTGGATGACACACTGTTATGGGGGATCTGTGGATGATGCACTGTTATGGAGATCTGTGGATGACGCACTGTTATGGGGGATCTGTGGATGACGCACTGTTATGGTGGATCTGTGGATGACGCACTGTTATTGGGGGATCTGTGGATGATGCACTGTTATGGTGGATCTGTGGATGACACTGTTATGGGGGATCTGTGGATGACGCACTGTTATGGGGGATCTGTGGATGATGCACTGTTATGGGGGATCTGTGGATGACGCACTGTTATGGGGGATCTGTGGATGACGCACTGTTATTGGAGATCTGTGGATGACGCTGTTATGGGAGATCTGTGGAGGACACTGTTATTGGGGATCTGTGGATGACACACTGTTATGGGGATCTGTGGATGACACACTGTTATGGGGGATCTGTGGATGACACACTGTTATGGGGATCTGTGGATGACACGCTGTTATGGGGGATCTGTGGATGACGCACTGTTATGGAGATCTGTGGATGACACACTGTTATGGGAGATCTGTGGATGACACACTGTTATGGGGATCTGTGGATGACCACTGTTATGGGGGATCTGTGGATGATGCACTGTTATGGGAGATCTGTGGATGACGCACTGTTATGGGGGATCTGTGGATGACGACTGTTATGGTGGATCTGTGGATGACGCACTGTTATTGGGGATCTGTGGATGACGCACTGTTATGGGGGATCTGTGGATGATGCACTGTTATGGGGGATCTGTGGATGACGCACTGTTATGGTGGATCTGTGGATGACACTGTTATGGGGGATCTGTGGATGACGCACTGTTATGGGGGATCTGTGGATGACGCACTGTTATGGGGGATCTGTGGATGACGCACTGTTATGGGGATCTGTGGATGACGCACTGTTATGGTGGATCTGTGGATGACACTGTTATGGGGGATCTGTGGATGACACACTGTTATGGGGGATCTGTGGATGACGACTGTTATGGGGGATCTGTGGATGACACACTGTTATGGGGGATCTGTGGATGACGCACTGTTATGGGGATCTGTGGATGACGACTGTTATGGGGGATCTGTGGATGACGCACTGTTATGGGGATCTGTGGATACGCACTGTTATGGTGGATCTGTGGATGACACTGTTATGGGGGATCTGTGGAGAACACACTGTTATTGGTAATCTGTGGATGACGCTGTTATTGGAGATCTGTGGATGACGCTGTTATGGAGATCTGTGGAGGACACTGTTATTGGGGATCTGTGGATGACACACTGTTATGGGGGATCTGTGGATGACACACTGTTATTGGGGGATCTGTGGATGACACACTGTTATGGGGGATCTGTGGATGACACGCTGTTATGGGGGATCTGTGGATGACGCACTGTTATGGAGATCTGTGGATGACGCACTGTTATGGGGGATCTGTGGATGACACACTGTTATGGGGATCTGTGGATGACGCACTGTTATGGGGGATCTGTGGATGACGCACTGTTATTGGAGATCTGTGGATGACGCTGTTATGGAGATCTGTGGAGGACACTGTTATGGGGGATCTGTGGATGACACACTGTTATGGGGGATCTGTGGATGACACACTGTTATTGGGGGATCTGTGGATGACACACTGTTATGGGGGATCTGTGGATGACACACTGTTATGGGGGATCTGTGGATGACGCACTGTTATGGAGATCTGTGGATGACACACTGTTATGGGGGATCTGTGGATGACACACTGTTATGGGGGATCTGTGGATGACACACTGTTATGGGGGATCTGTGGATGACGCACTGTTATGGAGATCTGTGGATGACGCACTGTTATGGGGGATCTGTGGATGACGCACTGTTATGGTGGATCTGTGGATGACGCACTGTTATTGGGGGATCTGTGGATGATGCACTGTTATGGGGGATCTGTGGATGATGCACTGTTATGGGGGATCTGTGGATGACGCACTGTTATGGTGGATCTGTGGATGACACTGTTATGGGGGATCTGTGGATGACGCACTGTTATGGGGGATCTGTGGATGACGCACTGTTATGGGGGGATCTGTGGATGACGCACTGTTATGGGGATCTGTGTATTACGCACTGTTATGGTGGATCTGTGGATGACACTGTTATGGGGGATCTGTGGAGAACACACTGTTATTGGTAATCTGTGGATGACGCTGTTATGGAGATCTGTGGAGGACACTGTTATGGGGGATCTGTGGATGACGCACTGTTATGGGGATCTGTGGATGACACTGTTATGGGGATCTGTGGAGGACACTGTTATGGGGATCTGTGGAGGACACTGTTATGGAGATCTGTGGAGGACACTGTTATGGAGATCTGTGGAGGACACTGTTATGGAGATCTGTGGAGGACACATTGTTATGGGGGATCTGTGGATGACGCACTGTTATGGAGATCTGAGGAGGACACACTGTTATTGGGGGATCTGTGGATGACGCACTGTTATGGGGGATCTGTGGATGACACACTGTTATGGGGGATCTGTGGATGTCACACTGTTATGGGGGTACTTTCACACCTGCGGCATGGCTATCCGGCCTATCTGGGCTGTTCACCCGCCAGGTCCACCATGCCGCAAGTACCCGTGCACTGCCGTTCTGTCGCTCTGTCCCCACATGACTATAATAGGGGCAGGGGATGGAGTTATGGCGCAGCACGGCAGAGATCATTGGACTAAAGAGTCGGACATGCAGTACGATCTCTGCCATGCCCTGCCATGCTGCGCTATAGCTCCATCCCCTGCCCCTATTATAGTCAATGGGGACAGAGCGGCAGCACGGCGGTGCACGGGTACTTGCGGCATGGTGGACCCGGCGGGTGAACAGTCCGGATAGGCCAGATAGGCATGCCGCAGATGTGGAAGTACCCCCATAACAGTGTGTCATCCACAGATCCCCTATAACAGTGTCTTCGTCCTCCACCGATCTCCATAACAGCACATCATCCACAGATGGATCCCCCCATAACAGTGTGTCATTTGCACATGTATGCAGGAGCAGCAGGAGGCTGCCTTATGCTGTGAGGCACTCAGGCAGGATGAAATCCTCAAGGCAGCCAGCCACAGTCACTTACTTGTTTAGTTGAATTGGTGCAGATAAATTCTTCAGTTCAGGCCAGGGCTGGAGCAGGGGCCCGCCCAGTGTAACACAGGGACAGGACCAGGGCCACCTCACACCTCACACCAGACAGCAGGGCACTGCAGCGCGCTGGCACCTCATCACCTGCCTCATCACACAGCCCCTGTCCTGACCTCTCTGTGCCTCCGCGGCTGCCGAGTCCGCCGGGTCCGACTCACTGCTGGGATTCCGCCCCCCCTCCCCAGCACTGCAGCCACAGTGACTGAGTCAGCCACAACAAACACCAGCTAGAGTGGGTATTACTGCGCGGCCTGTAAGTAGGGCGGCCGTCGCCCGCCAGTACTGGGGGGTTGGAGGTTGAGCACTGCAGCGAGACAGAGACAGCCTCCTCCTCCGGCCGTGCGGCAGTCAGGGTACCGGAATTTTCCCGGTATCCCGGTAGGCCAATCCGGCCCTGATAGTGACAGTATATTCTGTCCAGCCAGGAACAAAAGGTCTGTATTTTAAGTTCCCCCCCTGCTATTTGCAGTGCTATGTCATTCAGGCTTTAAACACTCTGCTGCCATCTACTGGCGATTTAGTAGAATTGCCATGAGTTAGTTTTTCTATTTTCACAGCCATACTCTTGGATTGCTAGAGCTGGAAATGGAATAAAAATATTGTGGCATTAGTAGAGCATCGAGGAATGGCCGCACTATATTGGTGAACATATATTTAAACGGTGAACATTGAATTATCCAATAACAATACTGCCATATCGTGCGTCTGCTGCTCTTCGCTGCCATCTAGAAAAAATCTAGCTTTATTGTGGACTGTTATATTGCTCCAGAATATTTTTTTATTTTTTTATTGTTTATTATTATTATTTTGTATTTTTATTGTACATTTTACCATAGTTCGCTCTGCGATTTTTTACATATTAAACCTATCCATATACCCAAATATTGAGTGCCCCTCCATTCTATTCCATTTTATTGCACATTTTGTACTCTTTGGTACCTGAGGGTGGCACCAGGAGGAGTGCACCTTAGTCCATTTAGACAGAACGTGAGCCGTTGTCAGTACTTATTTTTCCCTCTGGAAATGGAATAAGTATTAGTTTATTTTTATGGGGTGCCTATTTTTGACATACCTTACACTCTCCCCCACAAAATTTGATGTTGTCCCCGACATACACAGACTTTAGTATGGGAACCACATTCTCTTACACATCTTCCAATAACCATAGGGAGCCAAGGTTAAGTAGTAATACAATTACTTGAGGAACTGTCCTCCCTATAACATCTACTCCCAGTTATGTCACAGCTTCCCACCCATCCCACAGCGCTATAATGCCTGGTTGGATATTGTGGCCTATAGCCAACTAGTAAGAAACCCCTTTAACAAAGGTTTGTGTATGATATTGTAAGACAAGAGTTGATGGAAAACTAAGGGACACCTTATTACTTCTGTCCTTTTTTTTTCTTTTTGATAAAATGGAATGCCCATGGTACGTTACCAATATATTATAGCATAACCACCTATTGTTCTCTATATTTTTTCTTCCACCTAGTTTTCATCATTTAAAGCTCTTTTACCTGCAATTTCTACAGTAAGAGTGTAAGAAATTTCCATTTTTGCTAACCACAGAACATAACACTTAACATTTTCAACATAAGTAGACATTAATAAACCATAGCATTAAAGAGGTGGATACGGTTACCACTTTTAGAGTCCTCAGCAAAACAATCTGGGCTTAGGTACCAGCTAGGGTAAATCTGTGGTGTATGAACACAGTCTATGACCTGTACTGCTGCATTCCTGGCAACACTTCTGGGTTGACCAAAAGTGTCGTAAGTCAGAAATTTCGGCTGTCTCCTGCTCCTGTTGGCTTGTATCCTGCGTAGCAGTTAGGTATCTGAAGCATCCTCGAACTCGCCTTTATCGCTGTCAAATATCTCAGTTGGGTTTTGTAGCTTGCATGATTCTCAAAGTGCAGCATTTCTAAGTGCACTAGAGATATTCAGGAGACTAACCTAGAACTTTCCACTGTAGCAGAACTTCAGCTGTGTTTTTGGTGTGCTTCAGAACAGGTAAGGAATTTGTTAGACTGGTGTTGCTATTGTCTGATTGCTAATGAGCATAGGGCCATTAAGGTGTTAAATTTGTTGTTGTGGGAGGGGCTTTTGTAGGAGTGTGTGTATATATAGCAACATAGTATTTGCTTGCCTAATTGTAGCTTACATCATTCTCAAAGTGCAGCATTTCTAAGTGCACTAGAGATATTCAGGAGACTAACCTAGAACTTTCCACTGTAGCAGAACTTCAGCTGAACTTTCCACTGTAGCAGAACTTCAGCTGTGTTTTTGGTGTGCTTCAGAACAGGTAAGGAATTTGCTAGACTGGTGTTGCTATTGTCTGATTGCTAATGAGCATAGGGCCATTAAGGTGTTAAATTTGTTGTTGTGGGAGGGGCTTTTGTAGGAGTGTGTGTACATATAGCAACATAGTATTAGCTTGCCTAATTGTAGCTTGCATCATTCTCAAAGTGCAGCATTTCTAAGTGCACTAGAGATATTCAGAAGTCTAAACTAGAACTTTCCACTGTAGCAGAACTTCAGCTGAACTTTCCACGGTAGCAGAACCTCAGCTGTGTTTTTGGTGTGCTTCAGAACAGGTAAGGAATTTGTTAGACTGGTGTTGCTATTGTCTGATTGCTAATGAGCATAGGGCCGTTAAGGTGTTAAATTTGTTGTTGTGGGAGGGGCTTTTCTAGGAGTGTGTGTATATATAGCAACATAGTATTAGCTTGCCTAATTGTAGCTTGCATCATTCTCAAAGTGCAGCATTTCTAAGTGCACTAGAAATATTCAGGAGATTAACCTAGAACTTTCCACTGTAGCAGAAGTTCATCTGAACTTTCCACTGTAGCAGAACTTCAGCTGTGTTTTTGGTGTGCTTCAGAACAGGAAATGAATTTGTTAGACTGGTGTTGCTATTGTCTTATTGCTAATGAGCATAGGGCCATTAAGGTGTTAAATTTGTTGTTGTGGGAGGGGCTTTTGTAGGGTGTGTGTATATATAGCAACATAGTATTAGCTTGCCTAATTGTAGCTTGCATCATTCTCAAAGTGCAGCATTTCTAAGTGCACTAGAGATATTCAGGAGACTAAACTAGAACTTTCCACTGTAGCAGAACTTCAGCTGAACTTTCCACGGTAGCAGAACCTCAGCTGTGTTTTTGGTGTGCTTCAGAACAGGTAAGGAATTTGTTAGACTGGTGTTGCTATTGTCTGATTGCTAATGAGCATAGGGCCGTTAAGGTGTTAAATTTGTTGTTGTGGGAGGGGCTTTTCTAGGAGTGTGTGAATATATAGCAACATAGTATTAGCTTGCCTAATTGTAGCTTGCATCATTCTCAAAGTGCAGCATTTCTAAGTGCACTAGAGATATTCAGGAGATTAACCTAGAACTTTCCACTGTAGCAGAAGTTCATCTGAACTTTCCACTGTAGCAGAACTTCAGCTGTGTTTTTGGTGTGCTTCAGAACAGGAAATGAATTTGTTAGACTGGTGTTGCTATTGTCTTATTGCTAATGAGCATAGAACCATTAAGGTGTTAAATTTGTTGTTGTGGGAGGGGCTTTTGTAGGGGTGTGTGTATATATAGCAACATAGTATTAGCTTGCCTAATTGTAGCTTGCATCATTCTCAAAGTGCAGCATTTCTAAGTGCACTAGAGATATTCAGGAGACTAACCTAGAACTTTCCACTGTAGCAGAACTTCAGCTGAACTTTCCACTGTAGCAGAACTTTAGCTGTGTTTTTGGTGTGCTTCAGAACAGGTAAGGAATTTGTTAGACTGGTGTTGCTATTGTCTGATTACTAATGAGCATAGAGCCATTAAGGTGTTAAATTTGTTGTTGTGGGAGGGGCTTTTGTAGGAGTGTGTGTATCTATAGCAAAATAGTATTAGATTGCCTAATTGTAGCTTGCATCATTCTCAAAGTGCAGCATTTGTAAGTGCACTAGAGATATTCAGGAGACTAACCTAGAAATTTCCACTGTAGCAGAACTTCAGCTGTGTTTTTGGTGTGCTTCAAAACAGGTAAGGAATTTATTAGACTGGGGTTGCTATTGTCTGATTGCTAATGAGCATAGGGCCATTAAGGTGTTAAATTTGTTATTGTGGGAGGGGCTTTTGTAGGGGTGTGTGTATATATAGCAACATAGTATTAGCTTGCCTAATTGTAGCTTGCATCATTCTCAAAGTGCAGCATTTCTAAGTGCACTAGAGATATTCAGGAGACTAACCTAGAACTTTCCACTGTAGCAGAACTTCAGCTGTGTTTTTGGTGTGCTTCAGAACAGGTAAGGAATTTGTTAGACTGGTGTTGCTATTGTCTGATTGCTAATGAGCATAGGGCCATTAAGGTGTTAAATTTGTTGTTGTGGGAGGGGCTTTTGTAGGAGTGTGTGTATATATAGCAACATAGTATTTGCTTGCCTAATTGTAGCTTGCATCATTCTCAAAGTGCAGCATTTCTAAGTGCACTAGAGATATTCAGGAGACTAACGTAGAAATTTCCACTGTAGCAGAATTTCAGCTGTGTTTTTGGTGTGCTTCAGAACAGGTAAGGAATTTGTTAGACTGGTGTTGCTATTGTCTGATTCTAATGAGCATAGGGCCATTGAGGTGTTAAATTTGTTGTTGTGGGAGGGGCTTTTGAAGGAGTGTGTGTACATATAGCAACATAGTATTAGCTTGCCTAATTGTAGCTTGCATCATTCTCAAAGTGCAGCATTTCTAAGTGCACTAGAGATATTCAGGAGACTAACCTAGAACTTTCTACTGTAGCAGAACTTCAGCTGAACTTTCCACTGTAGCAGAACTTCAGCTGTGTTTTTGGTGTGCTTCAGAACAGGTAAGGAATTTGTTAGACTGGCGTTCCTATTGTCTGATTGGTAATGAGCATAGGGCCATTAAGGTGTTAAATTTGTTGTTGTGGGAGGGGCTTTTGTAGGAGTGTGTGTATATATAGCAACATAGTATTAGCTTGCCTAATTGTAGCTTGCATCATTCTCAAAGTGCAGCATTTCTAAGTGCACTAGAGATATTCAGGAGACTAACCTAGAACTTTCCACTGTAGCAGAACTTCAGCTGAACTTTCCACTGTAGCAGAACTTAAGCTGTGTTTTTGGTGTGCTTCAGAACAGGTAAGGAATTTGTTAGACTGGTGTTGCTATTGTCTGATTGCTAATGATCATAGCGCCATTAAGGTGTTAAATTTGTTGTTGTGGGAGGGGCTTTTGTAGGAGTGTGTGTACATATAGCAACATAGTATTAGCTTGCCTAACTGTAGCTTGCATCATTCTCAAAGTGCAGCATTTCTAAGTGCACTAGAGATATTCAGGAGACTAACCTAGAACTTTCCACTGTCGCAGAACTTCAGCTGAACTTTCCACTGTAGCAGAACTTCAGCTGTGTTTTTGGTGTGCTTCAGAACAGGTAAGGAATTTGTTAGACTGGTGTTTCTATTGTCTGATTGCTAATGAGCATAGGGCCATTAAGGTGTTAAATTTGTTGTTGTGGGAGGGGCTTTTGTAGGAGTGTGTGTATATATAGCAACATAGTATTTGCTTGCCTAATTGTAGCTTGCATCATTCTCAAAGTGCAGCATTTCTAAGTGCACTAGAGATATTCAGGAGACTAACCTAGAACTTTCTACTGTAGCAGAACTTCAGCTGAACTTTCCACTGTAGCAGAACTTAAGCTGTGTTTTTGGTGTGCTTCAGAACAGGTAAGGAATTTGCTAGACTGGAGTTGCTATTGTCTGATTGCTAATGAGCATAGGGCCATTAAGGTATTAAATTTGTTGTTGTGGGAGGGGCTTTTGTAGGAGTGCGTGTACATATAGCAACATAGTATTAGCTTGCCTAATTGTAGCTTGCATCATTCTCAAAGTGCAGCATTTCTAAGTGCACTAGAGATATTCAGAAGTCTAAACTAGAACTTTCCACTGTAGCAGAACTTCAGCTGAACTTTCCACTGTAGCAGAACCTCAGCTGTGTTTTTGGTGTGCTTCAGAACAGGTAAGTAATTTGTTAGACTGGTGTTGTTGCTATTGTCTGATTGCTAATGAGCATAGGGCCGTTAAGGTGTTAAATTTGTTGTTGTGGGCGGGGCTTTTCTAGGAGTGTGTGTATATATAGCAACATAGTATTAGCTTGCCTAATTGTAGCTTGCATCATTCTCAAAGTGCAGCATTTCTAAGTGCACTAGAGATATTCAGGAGATTAACCTAGAACTTTCCACTGTAGCAGAACTTCATCTGAAATTTCCACTGTAGCAGAACTTCAGCTGTGTTTTTGGTGTGCTTCAGAACAGAAAAGGAATTTGTTAGACTGGTGTTGCTATTGTCTGATTGTTAATGAGCATAGGGCCATTAAGGTGTTAAATTTGTTGTTGTGGGAGGGGCTTTTGTAGGGGTGTGTGTATATATAGCAACATAGTATTAGCTTGCCTAATTGTAGCTTGCATCATTCTCAAAGTGCAGCATTTCTAAGTGCACTAGAGATATTCAGGAGACTAACCTAGAACTTTCCACTGTAGCAGAACTTCAGCTGAAATTTCCACTGTAGCAGAACTTCAGCTGTGTTTTTGGTGTGCTTCAAAACAGGTAAGGAATTTGTTAGACTGCTGTTGCTATTGTCTGATTACTAATGAGCATAGAGCCATTAAGGTGTTAAATTTGTTGTTGTGGGAGGGGCTTTTGTAGGAGTGTGTGTACATATAGCAACATAGTATTAGCTTGCCTAATTGTAGCTTGCATCATTCTCAAAGTGCAGCATTTCTAAGTGCACTAGAGATATTCAGGAGACTAACCTAGAACTTTCCACTGTCGCAGAACTTCATCTGAACTTTCCACTGTAGCAGAACTTCAGCTGTGTTTTTGGTGTGCTTCAAAACAGGTAAGGAATTTGTTAGACTGGTGTTGCTATTGTTTGATTACTAATGAGCATAGAGCCATTAAGGTGTTAAATTTGTTGTGGTGGGAGGGGCTTTTGTAGGAGTGTGTGCATATATAGCAACATAGTATGAGCTTGCCTAATTGTAGCTTGCAGCATTCTCAAAGTGCAGCATTTGTAAGTGCACTAGAGATATTCAGGAGACTAAACTAGAACTTTCCACTGTAGCAGAATTTCAGCTGTGTTTTTGGTGTGCTTCAGAACAGGTAAGGAATTTGTTAGACTGGTGTTGCTATTGTCTGATTGCTAATGATCATAGCGCCATTAAGGTGTTAAATTTGTTGTTGTGGGAGGGGCTTTTGTAGGAGTGTGTGTACATATAGCAACATAGTATTAGCTTGCCTAATTGTAGCTTGCATCATTCTCAAAGTGCAGCATTTCTAAGTGCACTAGAGATATTCAGGAGACTAACCTAGAACTTTCCACTGTCGCAGAACTTCAGCTGAACTTTCCACTGTAGCAGAACTTCAGCTGTGTTTTTGGTGTGCTTCAGAACAGGTAAGGAATTTGTTAGACTGGTGTTTCTATTGTCTGATTGCTAATGAGCATAGGGCCATTAAGGTGTTAAATTTGTTGTTGTGGGAGGGGCTTTTGTAGGAGTGTGTGTATATATAGCATCATAGTATTTGCTTGCCTAATTGTAGCTTGCATCATTCTCAAAGTGCAGCATTTCTAAGTGCACTAGAGATATTCAGGAGACTAACCTAGAACTTTCTACTGTAGCAGAACTTCAGCTGAACTTTCCACTGTAGCAGAACTTAAGCTGTGTTTTTGGTGTGCTTCAGAACAGGTAAGGAATTTGCTAGACTGGTGTTGCTATTGTCTGATTGCTAATGAGCATAGGGCCATTAAGGTATTAAATTTGTTGTTGTGGGAGGGGCTTTTGTAGGAGTGCGTGTACATATAGCAACATAGTATTAGCTTGCCTAATTGTAGCTTGCATCATTCTCAAAGTGCAGCATTTCTAAGTGCACTAGAGATATTCAGAAGTCTAAACTAGAACTTTCCACTGTAGCAGAACTTCAGCTGAACTTTCCACTGTAGCAGAACCTCAGCTGTGTTTTTGGTGTGCTTCAGAACAGGTAAGTAATTTGTTAGACTGGTGTTGTTGCTATTGTCTGATTGCTAATGAGCATAGGGCCGTTAAGGTGTTAAATTTGTTGTGTTGGGAGGGGCTTTTGTAGGAGTGTGTGCATATATAGCAACATAGTATGAGCTTGCCTAATTGTAGCTTGCAGCATTCTCAAAGTGCAGCATTTGTAAGTGCACTAGAGATATTCAGGAGACTAAACTAGAACTTTCCACTGTAGCAGAATTTCAGCTGTGTTTTTGGTGTGCTTCAGAACATGTAAGGAATTTGTGAGACTGGGGTTGCTATTGTCTGATTGCTAATGAGCATAGGGCCATTAAGATGTTAAATTTGTTGTTGTGGGAGGGGCTTTTGTAGGAGTGTGTGCATATATAGCAACATAGTATGAGCTTGAATAAATGTAGCTTGCATCATTCTCAAAGTGCAGCATTTGTAAGTGCACTAGAGATATTCAGGAGACTAAACTAGAACTTTCCACTGTAGCAGAACTTCAGCTGTGTTTTTGGTGTGCTTCAGAACAGGTAAGGAATTTGTTAGACTGGGGTTGCTATTGTCTGATTGCTAATGAGCTTAGGGCCATTAAGGTGTTAACTTTGTTGTTGTGGGAGGGGCTTTTGTAGGAGTGTGTGTATATTTAGCAACATAGTATTAGCTTGCCTAATTGTAGCTTGCATCATTCTCAAAGTGCAGCATTTCTAAGTGCCCTAGAGATATTCAGGAGACTAACCTAGAACTTTCCACTGTAGCAGAATTTCAGCTGTGTTTTTGGTGTGCTTCAGAACAGGTAAGGAATTTGTTAGACTGGGGTTGCTATTGTCTGATAGCTAATGAGCATAGGGCCATTAAGGTGTTAAATTTGTTGTTGTGGGAGGGGCTTTTGTAGGAGTGTGTGTACATATAGCAACATAGTATTAGCTTGCCTAATTGTAGCTTGCATCATTCTCAAAGTGCAGAATTTCTAAATGCACTAGAGATATTCAGGAGACTAACCTAGAACTTTCCACTGTAGCAGAACTTCAGCTGAACTTTCCACTGTAGCAGAACTTCAGCTGTGTTTTTGGTGTGCTTCAGAACAGGTAAGGAATTTGTTAGACTGGTGTTGCTATTGTCTGATTGCTAATAAGCATAGGGCCATTAAGGTGTTAAATTTGTTGTTGTGGGAGGGCTTTTGTAGGAGTGTGTGTGAATATATAGCAACATAGTATTAGCTTGCCTAATTGTAGCTTGCATCATTCTCAAAGTGCAGCATTTCCAAGTGTACTAGAGATATTCAGGAGACTCACCTAGAAATTTCCACAGTAGCAGAACTTCAGCTGAACTTTCCACTGTAGCAGAACTTCAGCTGTGTTTTTGGTGTGCTTCAGAACAGGTAAGGAATTTGTTAGACTGGTGTTGCTATTGTCTGATTACTAATGAGCATAGAGCCATTAAGGTGTTAAATTTGTTGTTGTGGGAGGGGCTTTTGTAGGAGTGTGTGCATATATAGCAACATAGTATGAGCTTGAATAAATGTAGCTTGCATCATTCTCAAAGTGCAGCATTTGTAAGTGCACTAGAGATATTCAGGAGACTAAACTAGAACTTTCCACTGTAGCAGAATTTCAGCTGTGTTTTTGGTGTGCTTCAGAACATGTAAGGAATTTGTGAGACTGGGGTTGCTATTGTCTGATTGCTAATGAGCATAGGGCCATTAAGATGTTAAATTTGTTGTTGTGGGAGGGGCTTTTGTAGGAGTGTGTGCATATATAGCAACATAGTATGAGCTTGAATAAATGTAGCTTGCATCATTCTCAAAGTGCAGCATTTGTAAGTGCACTAGAGATATTCAGGAGACTAAACTAGAACTTTCCACTGTAGCAGAACTTCAGCTGTGTTTTTGGTGTGCTTCAGAACAGGTAAGGAATTTGTTAGACTGGGGTTGCTATTGTCTGATTGCTAATGAGCTTAGGGCCATTAAGGTGTTAACTTTGTTGTTGTGGGAGGGGCTTTTGTAGGAGTGTGTGTATATTTAGCAACATAGTTAAGCTTGCCTAATTGTAGCTTGCATCATTCTCAAAGTGCAGCATTTCTAAGTGCACTAGAGATATTCAGGAGACTAACCTAGAACTTTCCACTGTAGCAGAATTTCAGCTGTGTTTTTGGTGTGCTTCAGAACAGGTAAGGAATTTGTTAGACTGGGGTTGCTATTGTCTGATAGCTAATGAGCATAGAGCCATTAAGGTGTTAAATTTGTTGTTGTGGGAGGGGCTTTTGTGGGAGTGTGTGTATATATAGCAATATAGTATTAGCTTGCCTAATTGTAGCTTGCATCATTCTCAAAGTACAGCATTTCTAAGTGCACTAGAGATATTCAGAAGACTAACCTAGAACTTTCCACTGTAGCAGAACTTCAGCTGAACTTTCCACTGTAGCAGAACTTCAGCTGTGTTTTTGGTGTGCTTCAGAACAGGTAAGGAATTTGTTAGGCTGGTGTTGCTATTGTCTGATTGCTAATGAGCATAGAGCCATTAAGGTGTTAAATTTGTTATTGTGGGAGGGGCTTTTGTAGGGGTGTGTGTATATATAGCAACATAGTATTAGCTTGCCAAATTGTAGCTTGCATCATTCTCAAAGTGCAGCATTTCTAAGTGCACTAGAGATATTCAGGAGACTAACCTAGAACTTTCCACTGTAGCAGAACTTCAGCTGAACTTTCCACTGTAGCAGAACTTTAGCTGTGTTTTTGGTGTGCTTCAGAACAGGTAAGGAATTTGTTAGACTGGTGTTGCTATTGTCTGATTACTAATGAGCATAGAGCCATTATG
Organism: Bufotes viridis; assembly: GCA_033119425.1. Classification (NCBI taxonomy): domain Eukaryota; kingdom Metazoa; phylum Chordata; class Amphibia; order Anura; family Bufonidae; genus Bufotes; species Bufotes viridis. The sequence continues at coordinate 91,217,555 of CM065596.1, read as the reverse complement.
GTGTTAAATTTGTTGTTGTGGGAGGGGCTTTTCTAGGAGTGTGTGTATCTATAGCAACATAGTATTAGCTTGCCTAATTGTAGCTTGCATCATTCTCCAAGTGCAGCATTTGTAAGTGCACTAGAGATATTCAGGAGACTAACCTAGAAATTTCCACTGTAGCAGAACCACAGCTGTGTTTTTGGTGTGCTTCAGAACAGGTAAGGAATTTATTAGACTGGGGTTGCTATTGTCTGATTGCTAATGAGCATAGGGCCATTAAGGTGTTAAATTTGTTGTTGTGGGAGGGGCTTTTGTAGGAGTGTGTGTATATTTAGCAACATAGTATTAGCTTGCCTAATTGTAGCTTGCATCATTCTCAAAGTGCAGCATTTCTAAGTGCACTAGAGATATTCAGGAGACTAACCTAGAACTTTCCACTGTAGCAGAACTTCAGCTGAACTTTCCACTGTAGCAGAACTTCAGCTGTGTTTTTGGTGTGCTTCAGAACAGGTAAGGAATTTGTTAGACTGGTGTTGCTATTGTCTGATTGCTAATGAGCATAGGGCCATTAAGGTGTTAAATTTGTTATTGTGGGAGGTGCTTTTGTTGGAGTGTGTGTATATATAGCAACATAGTATTAGCTTGCCTAATTGTAGCTTGCATCATTCTCAAAGTGCAGCATTTCTAAGTGCACTAGAGATATTCAGGAGACTAACCTAGAACTTTCCACTGTAGCAGAACTTCAGCTGAACTTTCCACTGTAGCAGAACTTCAGCTGTGTTTTTGGTGTACTTCAGAACAGGTAAGGAATTTGTTAGACTGGTGTTCCTATTGTCTGATTGCTAATGATCATAGCGCCATTAAGGTGTTAAATTTGTTGTTGTGGGAGGGGCTTTTGTAGGAGTGTGTGTACATATAGCAACATAGTTGTAGATTGCCTAATTGTAGCTTGCATCATTCTCAAAGTGCAGCATTTCTAAGTGCACTAGAGATATTCAGGAGATACTCAGGAGGTAATCTTGAAGTGAGTACAATCTAATAAGTTTTGTTTAACATATTTTCTTGCATTAAAATGGCAGACCTGATTCAGTGCAGGAATTGTTGTGCTTTCATTTCATGTTTCACTCTTCGCAGGTTTGGATGCTGTCTGATCTGCAGACAGTTCTCCATAATGCAGCAGGAAATTGCATTTTTGAAATCTGAGATTTGTAAAGTAACTGTTAGACAAACTCAGGCTTGGCATGTTGCAATACCACTGCCACAAAGGCCCCTCTGAAATGGAAGATGGGTTACTGTAGGTTCTGGTAGACTTAGAGCTGTTGATAGAAGACATGTCCCACAGTCTGTGGCTCTCTGTAATTCATTTGCAGCACTTTCAGAATGCAAGAGCAACATGGAGGATGGCTCAGGCACAGTGGGTGAGGAACAATCATCTCCTATGCCTAAGGTATGCATGACTACTGACAAAGACAAAAAGGATATAGTGAGTACTAATAGTAAGCAACTATTGGTGGGCGATTCTATCATAAGAGGTGTGAAGTTTGAAGAAAAGGGTTGTGTGAGATGTCTCCCTGGTGCTACTGCTAGCAGGGACAGACGACGTATCCTTAACATTATTAAGCAAGCAAAAATGGAAAAGGAGGTGGATGTTATTGTCCATATTGGGACAAATGATCTGGCTTGCAATGAAGTTTCAAAGGTGAAGGAAGCTTTTCACACACTTGGTAATAATATACTTGAGATTGTATCGACTGTCTCATTCTCTGCAGTTCTGCCTGTGCATAACCGTCAGCATGACAACCAGTTGCGTATTAAGGAATTCAATGTATGGCTTGGTGAATGGTGTTTGAACCAGGGATTTGGCTTTATGTCTCATGTTGGCTCTAGCTGGAATGGAAAAGAACTGTACAAGAAAGATGGTTTGCATCTTTCTCTCAAGGGAACGAATGTCCTCAGTGAACAGTTCAAAGTTTTTGCTAATGAAAATTTAAACTAGGAAAGGGGGGCACAAAAGAGACAATCCATCAGTTCGGCTGCCCCACGAAAAAAATTGTAGGAGGATACCTTAAGCCTGATGTATTTAGAAGACAGGACAAAACCAAACTTCAGTAACAATCAATACACAAAAGTGAGAGAGGGGTCTAGCCAAATTAGATAAAAAAAATCCCATATAGTACCACCAATAACCCCAAGAAAAATTACAAAGAAAATATATATATCAATAAAATATAAAGTTTATTAAATCTCATAACTAATGACACCGTATAACAAATAAGGCAAAAGCCCCAGGTAAATGCTACAGGACTAATAGGACTTTTAGGGGTATTTAGAAGACAGCCAGACCTTATCGCCGGGAAGAAATTGAGGAGGACTTCTACACCTCCTATCTGCAAAGTCCTTAAAGGGCTTCTGTCACCCCCCTTAACCCATTTTTCACTAGCTGACATTAGCTATTTGCTAATGTCAGCTGAGTTGAAATATATATTTATTACCTTGTCCGAAGTTGTAATTTACGTGAAAAAGCCACTTTTATTATATGCAAATGATCTTCGCTACCAGCAAGTTGGGCGTTTACTTGCTGGTAGCCGCCGCATCTCGATGAGTTATGCACGCCCCCTTCCTCGTTTGATAGACAGGGCCAGCGCTTTCTCCTCCTCGCACTGGCCCTGTCTGAAGATAAAATCCCGCGCCTGCGCCGTACCGCTCAGTAGTCGGCGCAGGCTCTCTGAGTGAAGGACGCGAGCTTTGCCGCTCCGTCCTCAGTGCGCCTGCGCCGATTACGTCACCGCTACACCCGGAAGGCTCGGCAGTTATACTACAGCCTGCCAGCGATGATCAATCGCTGGCAGGCTGTAGAAGTAAAATAAATCGCATCAAACAGGTATATCAGATGCTGTTTTGTTAACAGCGTCTGATATACCTGCTACCTGGTCCTCTGGTGGTCCCATTTGCTGGGATCGACCACCAGAGGACCAGGTAGCTATGTAAAGTAGCACCAAGCACCACACTACACCCCCTCCCCTGTCACTTATTAACCCCTGATCACCCCATATAGACTCCCTGATCACCCCCGTCATTGATCACCCCCCTGTATGGCTCCATTCAGATGTCCATATGTGTTTTGCGGATCCACGAATCCGTGGATCTGCAAAACACGGACATCGGCAATGTGCTTTCCGCATTTTGCAGATCCGCACATTGCCAGAACTATATAGAAAATGCCTTTTCTTGTCCGCAATTGTGGACAAGAATAGGACATGTTCTATAATTTTGTGGAACGGAAGTGCAGACCCGGAAGTGCGGATCCGCAATTCCGGATCCGAGCAGGACAAAGTCTGTCCCCATAGAAATGAACGGGTCTGCACTTCCGTGTATTTTTATATATACCCATACTTTGTGTGAGGAATATCTCTGTAAACGACAACTTTTTAATTTTTTTTATACAAAGTTGTCAATTTACAGAGATATTTCTCTCACCCACCATGGGTATATGCAAAAATACACCCCAATACACATTGCCCTACTTCTCCTGAGTACGATGATACCACATGTGTGACACTTTTTTGCAGCCTAGGTACGTAAAGGGGCGTAAAGTCCAACGAGTACCTTTAGGCTTTACAGGGCTGCTCACAATTTAGCCCTACCCAAAATGCCAGAACAGTACAAACATCCCACAAATGACCCCATTTTGGAAAGAAGACACCCCAAGGTATTCGCTGAGTGGCATATTCAGTCCATGAAAAATTGAACTTTTTGTCACAAGTTAGCAGAAAGGGAGACTTTGTGAGAAAATAAACTTGTGCCATTGTGCCAAAAAAAAAATCTTCTTTGAACTCGCCATGCCCCTCACGGAATACTTTGGGGTGTCTTCTTTCCAAAATGGGGTCACATGTGGGGTATTTATACTGCCCTGGCATTTTAGGGGTCCTAAAGCGTGAGAAGAAGTCTGGAATCCAAATGCGTAAAAATGCCCATTGGAATTAGGGCCCCTTTGCGCATCTTGGCTGCAAAAAAGTGTCACTCATGTGGTATCGCCGTACTCAGAAGAAGTAGGGCAGTGTGTTTTGCGGTGTATTTTTACATATACCCATGCTGGGTGAGATAAATATCTCTGTAAATTGACAAATTTGTATACATTTTTTTTAAAAGTTGTGATTTACAGAGATATTTCTCACACACAGTATGAGTATATGTAAAAATACACCACAAAACACATTGCCCTACTTCTCCTGAGTACGGCGATACCACATTAGTGACACTTTTATGCAGCCAAGATGCGCAAAGGTGCCCTAATTCCAATGAGTACCTTTAGGTTTTACAGGGCTGCTCACAATTTAGCCCCGAACAGTAGACACACCCCACAAATGGCCCCATTTCGGAAAGTAGACACCCCAAGGTATTCACTGAGGGGCATAGTGAGTCCCTGGGAGATTTTATTTACTTTTTGCCAGAAGTTAGCAGAAATGGAAACGGTATTATTATTTTTTTTTCCTCAGAAAGTGTCATTTTACGCTAACTTGTGAAAAAAAATGAAATGATACATTAACTCACCATGCCTCTCCGCGAATACTTTGGGGTGTCTTCTTTCTAAAACGGTGTCATTTGGGGGGTATTTATACTATCCTGGCATTCTAGCATCTGAAGAAACATGACAGGTGCTCAGAAAGTCAGAGCTGCTTCAAAATGCAGAAATTCACTTTTTTGCACCATAGTTTGTAAACGCTATAACTTTTACCCAAACCAATAACTATACACTTATTGGATTTTTTTTTTATCAAAGACATGTAGAACAATAAATTTAGAGAAAAATTTATATAGAAATGTAGTTTAAAAAAAAAAAATTACAACAGAAAGTGAAAAATGACATTTTTTAACAACAATTTCAGTCATTTTTGATTAATAGCAAAAAGTTAAAAATGTCAGCAGCAATGAAATACCACCAAATGAAAGCTCTATTAGTGAGAAGAAAAGGAGGCAAAATTCATTTGGGTGGTAAGTTGTATGACCGAGCAATAAACGGTGAAATTAGTGTAGTGCAGAATTGTAAAAAGTGGCCTGGTCATTAAGGGTGTTTAAGCTAGGGGGGCTGATGTGGTTAAGCCACTCCAGCAATTGACAACACCATCTTTGCCAGCAATTTAAAATTAAAATAGGAGGCGTCGCACCTTTCAAATCACTTTTGTTTGGCACTATTTATAATGCACTACTCAAAGTAGTGAAACCATCTAAGAGGGGCACTTTACCTATCAGTTATTATTTATTGTTTATTTATTTATTTATTTATTTGTTTAAATGAACTATCCTTAAAGTAGAACCGAATATCCCTCAATAAATCCACCTCCATTCTCCTACCTAAATGCACATGCAGCGTGGGTCTAATTCATTGATCAACTCATCCAACTATAACATTACTAGCGAGGTTTTTGGCAATTAACCTCCTGTAGACCCAGCAGCGACGCACACTGTAATCACAGTGCGGGACTATTATTAATATAAGGTTAACCCTTTCAAGTCGGGAGCGCGGTTTATACACAGTAGTTTCATCAATAAATATAACTTGGACAACCCCTTTAAGCAATTTCATTAGGCCTTGAGTCTCATATTGGGCTGAATAAACAGTGTAATATAACCGTTATAGTGGTGTCCACCTGATTTGATAGATGAGCAATTCCATTAGGCCTTTATTCTTATATTGGAATGAATAAACAGTGTAATATAACCATTATAGTGGTGTCCACCTCATTTCATAGATAAGCAATTCTATTTGGTCTTGATTCTAATATTGGGATGAATAAACTGTGTAATAGAACCGTTAGTGTGGTATCCACCTGATTTCATAGATAAACAATTCCATTAGGCCTTGATTCTCCGTTTGGGGTGAATAACCTGTGTAATTGAACTGTTATTGGTGTGTCCACATTGACATTGAATAACTTATTATACATATACAGTTACTATTACCGTACAGTATGTCCAACAAAGAGGTGCCAGGGCCCTCCAAAGGAACTGGCACTGGCAAAAATGTTGCTGGCGCCACCAGAAGTAGCAGCAGAAGAATGGATGGTGGTAGCAGCAGCCACAGCAACAGGCCAGAGCTGCCAGTGTTGTCCAGCGGTTGTGTTTTGACAACCAATCCCACTGTCCTTGAATAGTTGACTCGGTCTTCAACATCATCTCAACTGACATCAGACACCCATAGCCAGGAGTCTGTGGGTTCCTCTGACACCATACTTAGTTGGCATGGCCCAGGAACAAGGTCTGTAGCCTCACCTGTCCTGAACCTGCCTCTCTTCTTTTCTGCTGCTTCTGCCAGGCATGTGAGGAGGTGAAGAGAGGGCTTTATCTTCGGGGTACCAGAGTGGCAGCAGGCCATGAGACAACGTCAGGGTGGCAGGCGGCAGCGTGCTGAATTGAGCCAGCAGGGTGAAAGCAGTGTGAGATCTGGAGCCAATCCAAGCCTGGGGTAGACCTGCTGCTACCCAGGAGCCTACCTGTCCGGAAACATCTAGTGGTGCATGGCTTCATAGAGGCAGCGGCAAGCAGTCAGCACAGAGTCATGGGGACAAAATGCAATAGTTACTGGTTTGGAAATTTATCACTAAATCACTTGAGGAAGTCAGTGTGGCCATATGTAGAATCTGTGGGCAAAGGTAAAGTGCAACCAGGTAGCCAATGTTGGCACTATGGCCCTGCATCAACACATGGAGCTTCACCGTCAAGTGGCCTGGGAAAACCGTGGCGCTAATGTAGTGGTACAACCGGACGTATCTCTCAGCTTCCCCTCTATCTCCAGCAGTCAGGGCTCCACCACCTCAGCAGAAGGGAGCTGTGTTTATTTCCATCATCGACTGGTCCTGATGCTCCGCCTCCACCTACTCCTCATCACATGTTTCGCCAGCAATCAACCACCGAGGCGATTGCAAAGCGACAACAGTATGCGTACACTCATCCAATAGTGCAGAAGCTAAACCTGCTCCTAGACAAGATGCTGGTACTATAGTCCCTCCCTTTCCATGTAGTTGACTCTGCTCATTTCAGAGAACTGATGGCTTGTACCGAGCCAATGTGGAGAGTCCCAAGCCATCACTACTTCACTAAAAAAGCTGTACCAGCTTTGCATACATACATACAGCAGAAGATGTAATCTACCAAGAAATCGAATCCTGGCTGTCTTGTCACCCACTGAAGATCGGAACCATGGTCACCGAAAACAGGAAAAACATTGTGTCGCCACTATGTCAAAGAGGACTGACCCATGCACCCTTATTGGTGCACGTCTTTAATTTGGTTGTAAACCGGTTCCTCAAGTCTTCCACCAAAGACATCTTAAAAATGGCCAGGAAACTGTGAATGCACTTCAGCCACTCTTAATCTGCAAAACATGCCCTCCTTGAGTTGCAAAAGCAGAATGGTGTTCCTCAACATCTCCTCATATTCGACGTTTCCACAAATTGGAACTCCACCCGCCACATGTTGGACCGACTATATGAGCAGAGGTAGGCTGTGAACGATTTCTTGATGATGCAGGCGGACAGAGGTACTCCCTGTGTAACTTCTTTGTTAGCCAGTGGCAGCTCATGCATGACACCTGCCATTGGCTCAGGCCCTTTGAGGAGGCCACTTTATTAGTCAGTTGCCAGGACTACAGGAAGAATGGTGTCATTCCACTCCTTCACGTCCTGGAGCAGATGCTGATAAATCTGGCTGGCCAGGAGATAGGAGATGTGGTGGTTAAATTTCACGGCCACCTGAACTGAACTGGTGAAGGAGAAGGACATTAACCCCAGGAATTGTATACCGAAATAAGTGGTTTATCTGCCCAAGAGACGTGAGAGGAACAGAAGGAGCTGGAGGGTGATAAGGAGTACCAGGAAGATGACCCTGACAGACCGTGGCAGTATGCAGCGGAGATGGAGGTAGGGAGTCCTTCCAATTCCCTTGTGCAAATGGCCAGATGCATGCTGAGTTGCTTGTGTAGTGACATCCGGTCTGACCGGGGGACCCCTGTGCTAACACTCCACTGCCATGACTGTGGGGGCATAGTTACCCCAAAGAGAACATGCCATTTAATAGGAAATGTTGAGAGAGTAACCTTAATTAACATTAATCTTTTGCTGGTACTGCCACTGCTTTTGCCCTTCTACCTCTCCACTTTGTAACTGGGCTACTATGTTGACTCATCATTGTGTTGCCACCCTCCCACTATGTGACTGGGCTAATGTGTTGACTCCTCATGTTGTTGCTAAGCTCACCACTCTATGACTGGGCCACAATGTTGACTCCTCATGCTGTTGCCACCCTCTTCAATATGAGACTAGGCCACTATGTTGACTCCTCGTGCTGTTGGCACCCTCCCAACTATGTGACTGGACCACTGTGTTGATTCTTCTAGCTGTTGCCATGCTTACCACTCTGTGACTGGGCCACTGTGTTCACTCCTCATGCTGTTGCCACCCTCCCCACTATGTGATTTGGCCACAGTGTTGACTCCTCATGCTGTTGCCACCCTCCCCATTATGTGATTGGGCCACTGTGTTGACTCCTCATGATGTGGCCACCCTCCCCACTATGTGATTAGGCCACTGTGTTGAACCCTCATGCTGTTGCCACGCTTACCACTCTGTGACTGGGTCACTATGTTGACTCGATATGCTGTTGCCACCCTTCCCACTCTGAGACTGGGCCACTATGTCGACTTCTCATGCAGTTTCCACCCTCATCACTCTGTGACGGGGCACTAATGTCCCTGTTTTGCCTTATTAACATCACTATTTATTTGACCCTTATTCTGATCTTTCAGAAGAACCAAAAAATGAAAAACCCAACGGGTCCTGTCTTTGGAGCATCCAGAAGGCCTCTATCACACTGTCAGTATTTTGCATTAGGACTTGATCATGATTTGGAAGCCAAAATAAGGAGTGGGTCCAAAACACAGAAGACATACAAATATTCACATCTGGTTGTCGGGTTTATAATAATTCAATTGAGAATTATTAATTATGATCATAAAAATAATTAACCATTAATTTTTCATAACTTCTAGAAATAATGACCTGGTGAATTGTAGATAACCCAATCGATACAATTCACATCTGAGGCCGACTATTTCCTCAGATAATAAGTTATTTTCATGTGAGATGACATTAATGCTAAAGATGTAGTTTTGCATTATACAATAATACACAAGTATTATAAAAATAGGCAAATTTATTGGTTACAAGTTCTAAACATAAATAAGTAAATAAACACAACGATATATGCAAATGAAGATATATGACTTTGATATAAAGCATTACAAGCTTAAAATAAGTAAATAAACACAATGTTATAATCGATATAAAGCAATATAAGCTTAGCAATTCATGTGGGTAGAAGCAACTTGTCACATTATAACAAAGCTATTATTTGGTTAGGATATCAAAACAAGAAGTTAAATTATATACATCACTTCTGTTCAGAGGAAACCGCATGATATCAGGATGGGCATGTCTAATCCTAGACACCAATATGGAATGCTAAATACATTCTGCCCCCCATCTAACCAACTATACCTCACATGACTTCAGGAATGGGCAAATCCATACAAGGATATAACTTAGAAGAGATAACTGTATCCTTCTATCCCATCCTGGACTATTTTCACATATATGACTTGGTAAGACTATTAGACACACCACATAAATGGGAAGAACTTGGAACAAGTCTTTCCAGTGGGAATTTATCACCTAGCTTAGCAAAGAATGCTACTATCAATATATTTATCTATATACAATCATTTAAGACTTTGCTAGATTATTAGTCTTGATTCTTCTGCAGGTAGAATGAAGCCTCACAATATCCTAATGCTACATCTCAATATGGAGATGATCAATTAATTAACGTGTTTATGTATTCGCCAATCTAGATGATATGATTTCACCCACATTATCCATTTAGTCTTAATAAAATGAAATATCATTCTTTATGTCTCTTACCAAGTCCTAGCAGGAATGACACTTCTGCTCCTAGGAAAGCTGGGTGGTCCATCATCGCATGTCTCAACATGACGTTCATATTGATAGACCCCTCTATCTTGGGTGTTCTGGCTATGATGATGATCCTGATGCCCTATCCTGGAATGTTGGAATCTTCTCCCTCTTTGCTTGCGAATCTTCTTCTTGTCCCCCCTTATCTCATGTCACCTCCTCCTGGATTATAATCTTCCAATCATATGCTCATATGGTAATGATCCTATGAGATCATATTTACCCATAATGCAACTATGGAGGATGGTGTAACGATATCCATCTGTCTCCGGATGGCACTGTTGTGCAAGCTATTAGCACCATACTATAAAGAGTTAACTATGGCACTCTTGTATTATATACATTTGACCTCGTCGTCATAAATCAGAGATAATGATTAACTTGGACATTGAAACAACTAAAGACAGACTTCTAGGCATTTCTTTGAATGTTTCTCACACTGTTGATCTATGGACCATAATGATATGAATGGGCCTTGTTCTCTTCAGACGGACATGCCTGGAGAATCCAGTATACTCCCAAAAGATAAGCCCACATCTGTGGCAATAACTTTTAAAACAATATACTCTGTATTCAGTATAAACTTTTACACAGACTGAACTTTGCATGACCTCATGTTGTCCTGTTTCAGCCATACAGCAAAACTTTGTAACTTTGGTTCAGTCTGTCTCTTAAAAACAATGAGCAACTATTTTGGACTATAATATGATCAGGTATCATATACACTCATGAAAATGCCCGACATGGTGTCATGTCTGTTTCAGACCCACTCCTGTTTTTTTGGCCTTACCAATACTGATCGATTACTGACAAATTACTGACCATGTGAAGGTGGATGCTCATAAGACAGAATCTGTTTTTGGGGTTGTTCTTTTGACAGATCAGAAGAAGGGAAAAATAAACAGTGAAGTCAATACAAACTTACTGCTGACATCCTCTCCACTCTGTCATGGGGGCACTACTTGTACGAGCGTGTAACAGAACAGGTTCTCTAGCAATTTATGTGGAATCAGCATACGGTGTAAAAGGAGAGTGCTATAGTAGAATCTTGGGCCACTGCACAGTCAAATTTTTGAAAACTTCGCTCATCTATTCTTCCCAATATGGGCATTGTAGTACAACATATATAACATAGCAACCTCCCAGGTCCAAAATAGATTTCAGGACCTGTATAGGACAAAGTCTAGCAAGTTGAATGGCTACTCCAGCCTTCTTTCTACCTGAAGTAGCAGAGTAAGCTTGGGGGAAATATTTGATGGCAAAATTGAAAGTGCCTGTCTGATCCAAGGGGTTTCTGCTGGATAAGCTCCACATTTACTTTTAAAGACCTCAATTTCATAAGCATCAACCTTCTTTTGACAGAGTTGAGGCCCTTAACATTAAAAAAGATACACTTGATCATCGTGGCTTATAGCAGAACACAAATAAGAATGTCAAAGTGTGAATGTCACTTACCCAAAGTACAAATCTAAAGTTCACCCTCCAACTGAAGACGACAATATACTCTGAAATCCTGTGAATGACAAGTGGTTTGAAAAGAAAAAACAGGATATCATGGTAGTATGGAAGAAGCAGAAGGGACACAGGAGGATCGGGGAGGACATAAGACAAGAAAGACATACAAGACAACTGACCTGTAATTTGTCAAGCTCAACACCCAGGTCTACTAGCCTGAGATAAGGTAGCTACTGGAATAACCACTTCACCCTTATTGGGGAAAGGTGTATTACTACCCTAAAAATGGGGAAAAGTTACCGGAAAGTGAATTAGAATTAACTAATAAATCTTAAGTATTTACTGTACCCCGAAAAAAATCTAACAGTGAGCCTAATAACCACAATCAATATGTTGACAACAATTTGAGAACTCTGCTAGTCTCCAAAAGAAAAAGAGCGTATCAGAAATAATTCTTGCCCTAGGACTACAGTAACGCTTGTACAGAGTATGGGGCCCTACGCCACTGGATGGGGCCATTCCTTCAGCAAACAAGAGATCTTATGGAGGTTGGTCATGAAATGCCTGAGAGCCGGATAGAATATGGAATGAGGTGTGTTTCTGCTTCTGCCTAACCACTTGCCAAATGGGTGCAGGTGTCAAAGGTGGCGATAGTAAGTTCCAATCTGCAAGGTCCGGAACGCAAAGTCCTATGCAGAACAAAAAGCAGTGAGATCTTCAATGGTCTTCAGTTGAACAGATCTGCTATTCTGGGTAGCAATAAGAGATAAATCAACAGGGAGGACCCCTCATATTCGATAGAATGCATTGCACGGGTTTTGGACATAATATCTTTCTTTAAGCAGCAAAAACTCATCAAAGGATTGTCCGAGTAAAGCAGCAGGGGTCTTTAAAAGGGTGGTCCTCAGTTTCCTGCCTATGAGGTTCTTCTAAATGGCCAGCAGTGTTTCTTTTGCAGCTGCGGTATGCAGTGGCTCTGAGGTTAAGCAGCCATCTTCCACAAGCTCCAGGCCACAACCCCAGGGCTAGCTTTTTAAAATGAGGCTACCCACAGCATGTCCCTCAATTTCAGTTGATTACATATTGCCAAGGCAGGAATTTAAGAAAATGCTTGTCCACATTTTTCTTCAGCCCCCAGAAACTCAAACCTGGCTCAGCAATAGGACAGTGTGTACTTTCAAATGCAGTGGGTGTGTGGCATGTGATTCTATTGCAGTAAGAAAGGTGTTCATGAATTCCTCCACTAATGTGACATACCACATCAGATCATTCATAAATGTAAGGAGTGGTTTACTTGATTACGTAGGTGTGCCTTGCCCAATATGTAGGAAAGACTAAACACAAATTTTGACGTTGGATAGGATCTCGGTGACATTAGGAGGCAGGATTATACCCCCAGTGTTCTTAAATTTAAGAGCGTTAAACATGTTAAACGTTCCCAAAGAGGAGGGGACCTGGATATTAGACTTTTGCACAAGGATGCAGAATGGACATTCCAGCTTCAGATGATGAAGCCTAAAGGCCTGAATGACCAGATAATCTATACATGCTTTATAGAGTGATCTTTTAAGCAATCATAATGGAGTACAGAAGCTGAGAAGTATGTGGTATAGAGGCTCACTGCCTACACTATGGTCGGCGTAATACCGTTAGCCTTTATCTGCATTTTTGGATGTTCAATTAGGCTATTCACTAGGGTTGAGTGAACCAGAACTGTAAAGTTTGGGTTCATACTGAACTTTAGGGTTTTTGGTACCCGGACCCGAACCCAAACATTTCTGTAAAATTCGGGTTCGAGTTCGGTGTACGGCGATTTAATGGCACTTGTTGAAAGGCTGCAGGCAGCCAATCACAACAAGCGTTTAAATTGTGTGCCCTTAGAAGCCATCACAGCCATGTCTACTAATGGCATGGCTATGATTGGCCAGTGCAGCATGTGACCCAGCCTCTATATAAGCTGGAGTCACGTGGCGCCCGCACGTCACGTCAGCTCTTACTAGTGTGGGGATAGGATGCTGCTGCTGTGAGGAGAGATTAGGAAACAATTGTGGTGTACTTGGTGTTGTTAAAACTACAGCGATTATTTTTGTGGGTGCTATGCTACACTTTTGTACCCAAGAGCCCAGTGCCACAGAGAAATAAGCTTTAATCAGTCTGTTCCTTAGGTGGGCGTTGGCGACCATTTTTGCAAGTGTGGTGCACTTGCAACTGCATGTGTGCCAGGGACATTACTTTAATCCTGTCTTGGTAGCTCAGTTGGCGACATCTAGCCATTTTTAAGGACACCTGCACTGCATATGTGCCAGGGGAAGGGAAAATAATATAGGTAATACGTCTGTGACTTCAGGGCCCTGCTGGTGTTGGTGGAGCTCCTGTTGCAGGGAGAGGACGTGGTCAATCTGTGCCAGCTACACGCCCAAATGCACGTAGACGACAGGTGCACATAGGCGACAGAGCCTTCAGCGTTATTTAGTAGGCCCGAATGCCGCTCTATGAATGGTGAGGCCAGAACAAGTACAGTTGCTAGTAGATTGGGTGGCTGACAGTGCCTCCAGTACCTTCACATTGTCTCCCACCCAATCCACTGCTGAAAGCTCAGAGTTGGCACCTGCCAGCCATGGGCATCTATCTTGCACCTCACCCCTTGCAAATTATCCAAGCAGTCTGAGCCCCAAGTCATGCAGCAGTCTCTTATGCTTTTGATGACTCTGCTGGCAGGGTTTCCCAAGGCCATCCAACTAGCCCTGCCCCAGAAGTGGAAGAGATTGAGTGCACCGATGCCAAACCACTTATGTTTGAGGATGAGGACATGGGAAGACCACCGCAGGTGCCAACTGCTAAAGTTTTCTGCAGTGTGCAAACCGACAAGGAGGGCAGGGGTGAAGACTGGGTGGAAGATGATGTGGAGGACGATGAGGTCCTAGACCCCACATGGAATCAAGGTCATGTGAGCGCCCTGTGCAGTTGGGAGGAAGAGGTGGTGGTCCCACAGAGCCACCAGCACAGCAAAAGAGTGAGCAGGGTGCAAAAGCAGAGCTGCCATCCCCTAGACAGTACGCCTGCTACTGCCCACCACACCCAGGGACTGAGCACAACAAAGCCAGCTCCGAGTTTTAAAAACCTTATGGCGGTGGCTGTCCCATAGTACGTCGTTACCAGCCGCCACTACTTTTCCAGACGAGCTATCCCTTACCTGCACAAACAAGTGGGGGACAAAATCAGGTGTGCACTGCGCAACGACATCTGTGGCAAGGCCCATATAACTTCCGATACGTGGACCAGTAAGCACGGGCAGGGACGTTATATCTCCCTAACAGCACACTGGGTAAATGCAGTGGTGGCTGGGCCTGAGGCGGATAGCTGTTTGGCGCATATCCTTCCGCCACTGAAGATTGCAGGGCATTTCTCTTTGCCTCCTACTCCTCTTCCTCCTCTAACACCCCTCATCCGCTCAACATAACACCTTCACCACCAACTTCAGCACAGCCAGGGAAGACGACAGTAGGCAGTTTTGAAACTCATCTGTTTGGGGGACAAACCCCACACCGTGCAGGAGCTGTCGACGGGCATGGAACAACAGACCGATGAGTGGTTGGGGCCAGTAAACCCCAAGCCTGGCTTGGTGGTGTGCGATAATTGGGCGAAATCGCGTAGCAGCTCTGTGCCTAGCCGGTTTGACTCACATCCTTTGCCTAGCGGATATGCTGAATTTGGTGGTGCAGAAATTCCTGAAAAACTATCCCGATATGTCAGAGCTGCTGCAGAAAGTGCGGACCGTCTGTGCGCCCTTTCGGCGTTCTGACCCTGCTGCTGTTCGCCTGTCTACGCTGCAGTGTAACTCGGCCTTCCCACTCACCGCCTCATATGCGACGTGCTCACAAGGTGGAACTCTACCTTTTCCATGTTGGAGAGACTGTGTGAGCAGCAGCAGGCGAAAGAGGAGTTTCAGCTGCAGCACGCACGTGTGAGTCGCTCTGCGGAACAGCACCACTTCACCGCCACTGAGTAGGCCTCCATGCGAGACCTGTGTGCCTTGTTGCGGTGTTTCGACTACTCCACCAACATGGCCAGTGCCGATGACGCCGTTCTCAGCGTTACTATCCCACTTCTATGTCTCCTTGAAAAACGCTTCGGGCGATGATGGAAGAGGATGTGGCATAGGAGGAAGAGGAGGAGGAAGAGGATCATTTCCACGATTATCAGGCCAGTCATTCGCAATTGGCTCAGAGGGTGGGTTCCTGCACCAACATAGGCTAGGTACACAATTGTCCAGTCAGGGCACAGTTCTGGAGGATGAGGATGATGAGGGTGGCACCCAAAGCAGCTCATGGGCATCACTTGTGCGTGGCTGGGTGGATACAGAGGACACAGACGATACACCTCCCACAGAGGACAGCATGTCCTTGCCTCTGGACAGCCCGCACACATGAGCGACTACATGCTGCAGTGCCTTCGCAATGACCGCCGAGTTGCCCACATTCTAACTTGTGCTGATTACTAGGTGGCCACCCTGCTGGATCCCCATTACAAGGACAACATGCCGTCCTTAATTCTCTCACTGGAGCGTGATCGGAAGATGCGCAACCACAAGTGCCACCTTGCAGTGGGGGCTCAGTGGAAGCACAAGGCAAAGGCAGAGGAGGAGGAAGAGGTCACCGATGCAGTCGGGGCACCACCAGCACCTCAGAAGGCAGGGTTCGCATGGCCGAAATGTGGAAAAGCTTTGTCACCATGCCACAACAACCAGCACCACCATCTGATATGCAACGTCTTAGCAGGAGGCAGCATTTCAGCAACATGGTGGAGCAGTATGTGTGCACACGCCTACACGTACTAACTGATTGGTCTGCCCCATTCAACTTCTGGGTCTCCAAATTGGGCACATGGCCTGAGCTTGCCCTTTACGCCTTGGAGGTGCTGGCCTGCCCTGCAGCCAGTGTATTGTCTGATTGTGGACAAGCTCACGTTCATTAAAATGAACCAGGCATGGATCCCACAAGACTTGTCCGTACCTTGTGCAGAATAGACATGTATACCGGCCTCACACAGCCATTGCTATACTCCAGTTCACTTTCTCTTTCTTTTATATATTCCACAATGTTTTGTGTTCTACCCAAATTAAATAAAAAAAAAATGTTGGCCACCTCCTCCTCCTCCACCACCGCTTCCACCTACATCGCCATGCCCACCTACACCACCACGTCCACCGCCTTCTCAACCTCCTACTCCATATGGACCTCCTCCTCCTAGTTCAAGATTATTATTTTTAATTTTTATTTATTTTATTTTAAATCATTTCCCTATCCACATTTGTTTGCAGGGCACTTGTCATGCTCTTACACACATTTTGCTGCCTTTTGCAGCCCTCTAGCCCTTTCCTTGACTCTTTTAGAGCCATTTTAGTACCCGAAAGTTCAGGTCCCCATTGACAATGGGGTTCGGGGTCAGGTTCAGGAGCCACCAGTGGCATGGTCCCTGGCCGTTGGTATAGTCGCAAATGGGGTTGTCCTGATGTTAATGCACTACCTAGGCCAAAAATCAATGACAGATCTCAATAGCGGAAATGGAAAGCGCAGATATAAAAGTAGCCTTAAATGTGTATGGCAATTGATAATCGTTAATTTATAACGATAATTTGTTTTCCCTTAGTCCTAACAGCAGCACAGATGGGGTTAACCACCCCCCGTGGACTGGCAGGACCGGCAGAATGTTTAATGAGCCCAAGACTAATAACTCAAT
This sequence comes from Bufotes viridis, assembly GCA_033119425.1. NCBI lineage: Eukaryota > Metazoa > Chordata > Amphibia > Anura > Bufonidae > Bufotes > Bufotes viridis. The sequence goes on along the minus strand of CM065596.1, from coordinate 91,200,354 downwards.
TTAACAATTAAGTATCTCCTTAAAAGGAGGAAGTCAACCCCCAGCCCACTGTGTTTATAGTGCATCACCGAGAGATTATCACTAAAATAAAAATTTTAATTCAACTTTAAATAAAAATGGAACAATATGATAAAGTCTCCAATCCGAGTAGGGAGGGGAGGTGGCAGTGGAGGGAAATAAATGACCCTAGTCTGTCCACTACACACTATCGACCCTGCCTATAAACGGAATAGCCGCCTATAGCGGCATATTCTGCAATATGAGAGTTGAGGTTTACAGTATGCATCGTTGATAGACATCAACTACTCTCCTGCCGGTCATATTGTATTTCATACATATCCTGTGTATGTGAGGGGTATTTAATGTTGGTTTAAAATGCAAGTTGGTCGCTGAATTTGTGATCCAGCAGATTAAGCGTATCTATTTGATGGATGGTGCTTGTGATAATTTTAGACACCATCGTTGTGAAGTTGGTCCCTGATGATCTGCAACCCATTGCATGGCTGCAGTGAAACGCGTTGGAGTTTTTGAATACCAGGAAGGAACCGCTATATTTGGTCCCTATGAAATATTATCTATTGAGTCTGTTTTAGTAAATACACTACATTTCACTTTTTGACAGACGTTGTTTGACCTTTGCACTTGTATATAGGTGGTGGGTACTTTTCTGTGTCAGGGCCTTATTAGGGACACTAGGAGGTTCCTGACACGGGATCACCCCTATCGGGGCGGCTATTCCGTTTATAGGCAGGGTCGATAGTGTGTAGTGGACAGACTAGGGTCATTTATTTCCCTCCACTGCCACCTCCCCTCCCTACTCGGATTGGAGACTTTATCATATTGTTCCATTTTTATTTAAAGTTGAATTAAAAGTAATATTTTAGTGATAATCTCTCGGTGATGCACCTTAAGCTACATTATCACTTTCTATCTCACCCACTGACGGTTGACATGTCGGAACGTGATTAGTTTTTTACCACTGTGTTTATAGTAAGAAAAAAACTAGACTTACTAGGGTGGGAAATTTGTGTGCTGCTGTTAGGACTAAGGGAAAACAAATTATCGTTAGAAATTAACGATTCCCTTACGTCCTACCAGCAGCACAGATAGGGAGGGCCTTCCTGCTTGGCAGAACTAAGAATAGTCTGCCCAAAGGCCGAAACTCAGCTAGACTGGCATCTAGCCTATAATGGGAGATGCAATGGTAGCAGGATAGATGCTTCCTCCTGGAATCCACTTTCCTGCCTTCCGAATCCCGCGGAGAAGACATCACTGCGGGAAAAAAGGGACAAGTAAAACATTTGTAAACCACCTATCTACGCAGGAAAGGTAGAAAAATAGACCGGAGGCAGCTGAGGAACCGGAGGAAAAAAACACCACAAGTGGAACAACACCAATTTTAGGACTCTGGGAGCTAGCTTAAAAAGCATATGCAGCCAGAGAGCGAACTGGAGCACACAGCTTCCTAAAATAGGGGAAGGGGAGGGATAGCCAATTCACCCTTCCCCCAGTAAATCCTCCACAGGAAGAAGCATAAGATAAAAATACTTAAAATTTTCACATGAAACCGCAAAAAAATTGCATCCGCGATAAAAAAATCGCATCTATGAAAAAAATCGTGTCCGTGAAAAAATCGCGGCCGGATTACCCGGAAGTCACGCAAAAGGAGAATCCCCGCGTCACCTCCAGAAGATGGCGGCGCCCAGGGACCGAAAATCCTGGACCGAGGACGCTGCCAAAATACCCCAGCCAGGCGCAACTGCGCGGGGCCGGCAGCAGATAAGCTGCTGGACAAACTGACAAGGTATCTAGGAAAGGGCAACGCCGTTACCTAAACGAAAAAAAAGTCTCCCCGCACTTTCCATAAGAAAGGGGGGAACAAACCGCCTAGTCCACCTGTCCGGGAGGACAGAAAAAAAACACAGTGGGCTGGGGGTTGACTTCCTCCTTTTAAGGAGATACTTAATAGTTAAATTGAGTTATTAGTCTTGGGCTCATTAACATTCCGCCGCTCCTGCCAGTCCACGGAGGGTGGTTAACCCCATCTGTGCTGCTGTTAGGACGTAAGGGAATAAACATTTTTTTCAATGTACTTTATTCATTTTGCATTTTTTTAATGAAAAACTGACCCTGAATTTGATTTATGCCTCCCTCATATATTCGCTAAAGCTGGTCATAAATACTTTATATATATATCTATATATTGCCCTGTCTGACATCAGTACACTGTCAGCAGTGAGTGCTGATAATGTCCATGCAATCTGTATGCTGGGCCAGCTCGCTACCTACAGTATATACAGTAAGAGATCACTGCTGGCTGTCCTGCAGGCTCATTAACACTCACTGCTATATATATAAAGTATTTATGGCCAGCTATAGTGAACATATATGGGAAGCAGTGAGGGCAGCACAGGTAATGTCTTTACTTTTCAGTAATGCGTTGAACAGTGAAGATGGGCAGCTCACTGCCAAAAGTCAAATTTGGGATACGTTTTTAATTGAAAAATGCAAAATCAATAAATTTCCAAAGATGTTTATTATCAATTGCCCTACACATTTAACATAAAAAAGACAGTTACACTCTAAGTAGAAAATGTGAAGACTCTTAATATTCCTGTATTGGGACTTAAAACTAAACATTACATATGTTTACCCATTTTTACCCATCCCCACAGGTGTAAATAAACAAAGCAAGTAGTTGAGAGCAGGATGTAGCTTGCTAGTTTGAAATTTTTACAATAGGGGAGGGGGTTGGTGGTTAAGCTACTTTATGAAGAAAACAGAGTCACTGCAGAGGAATACCATGTCTGTGCATGGTGTTTTTAGTCTTTTAAGCTGTCATTTTTAGTATTTCATTCATTTTAGTAAGGCCTTATGCACACAACCGTATGTGTTTTGCGGTCCGCAAATTGCGGATCCACAAAAACGGATGGCGTACGTATGGCATCCGTTTTTTGCAGATCCATTGTAATAATGCCTATCCTTGTCCGCAAACTAGAAAAAAATAGGACATGCTCTATTTTTTTTTGCGGGCTACAGAACGGACATACTGATCCGGACAGCACATGGTGTGCTGTCCGCATTTTTGCGGACCCATTGAAATAAATGGGTCTGCATCCTATCAGCAAAAACGGAACTGACGCGAGAACAAACAACGGTTGTGTGCATGAGGCCTAAAGAGTATAATTTTACAAACATTTAGATTCAGATTCAAATTCACTCTATCATATTCAGTACTGACATCACTGAAATAATATGCAATACTAATATTACTAGCATTGCTATTTTACATATTAAAGGGCAGTATGTGATTTAGTAGGAAAAGTGTGATTACTGTGAATTAGGCTAGGGCTACACGATGACATGTGTCGTGCGTCACACTAATGTCGTGCGACAATTTTTATAATGATAGTTTATGGTGCCGCACTGCAACATGTGACATGCGACACGACAGGAGCAAAAAATCCATCCAAAATGGATTTTTCTGCGACTGTCGCAGATCACAGCATGTCTGCAGTGCGACACCATAGACTATAATTCTAAAAATTGTCACGCGACATTGGTGCGACATCAATATCGCGCAACACAATGTAGTTGTGCCTAAGTGTCAGCGTAACTTATTGTCGCAGCAACACATGTCGTGTAGCCCGAGCCTTAAGCTGTCATTAAAATCTTTGGAGAGTCCACTTTTTTTTATAAAAATGAAATGAAAGCTATAGTTATCTTCTTTATGTGGATGTCTATGGTATTGTAAATATTTATATGTGCACTGTGTTAGGAAGTAAATAGAAGTTTACTGATTACAGTATAATGACCCCCTGTATTATTAAATTATATTATTGCCACCTCTGTATTATTAGTATATATAATGACCCCTTCTGTATTATTAATATATATATATATATATAATGCCCCCTCAGTATTATTAGAATATATAATGCCCCTCTGTATTATTAGCATATACAATGCCCCCCTGTATTATTAGCATATATAATGCCCCCTGTATTATTAAAATATATAATGGGCCCCTTTTATTATTAGAATATATAATGGCCCCTCTGCATTATTAGGTTATTTAATGCCGCCTGTATTATTAAAATATATAATGGCCCCTCTGTATTATTAGAATATATAATGGCCCTTTCTGTATTATTAGAATATATAATGGCCCCCTCTGTATTAATATAATATACTGTATAATGGCCCCCTCTCTCTCTCTCTCTCTCTCTCTCTCTCTCTATATATATATATATAATGTCCCACCTCTGTATTGTTAGTTTATATATATTGCCTGCCTCTCTCTATATGTAATGTCCCCTTTGCATTAGTGTATGTGTTACAACTCTTTAGCATTTTTAATGCTTCCCGCCCCATAGTGGCGCCCCCAGCACTGCCTGCCTTAGCGTACATACATAAAAAAATAAAAATAAACACTTATCTCTCTTCAGTTCTCCATCGGTGCTTGTGGCCTGAGTTCGTAGCGTCCCGGTGCAGGCAGTCACGAATAAATCACTGTGCCCTCCTGCGCCATGTGTAAAGCAGCAGGGGTCTTTAAAAGGGTGGTCCTCAGTTTCCTGCCTATGAGGTTCTTCTAAATGGCCAGCAGTGTTTCTTTTGCAGCTGCGGTATGCAGTGGCTCTGAGGTTAAGCAGCCATCTTCCACAAGCTCCAGGCCACAACCCCAGGGCTAGCTTTTAAAATGAGGCTACCCACAGCATGTCCCTCAATTTCAGTTGATTACATATTGCCAAGGCAGGAATTTAAGAAAATGCTTGTCCACATTTTCTTCAGCCCCTAGAAACTCAAACCTGGCTCAGCAATAGGACAGTGTGTACTTTCAAATGCAGTGGGTGTGTGGCATGTGATTCTATTGCAGTAAGAAAGGTGTTCATGAATTCCTCCACTAATGTGACATACCACATCAGATCATTCATAAATGTAAGGAGTGGTTTACTTGATTACGTAGGTGTGCCTTGCCCAATATGTAGGAAAGACTAAACACAAATTTTGACGTTGGATAGGATCTCGGTGACATTAGGAGGCAGGATTATACCCCAGTGTTCTTAAGTTAAGAGCGTTAAACATGTTAGACGTTCCCAAAGAGGAGGGGACCTGGATATTAGACTTTTGCACAAGGATGCAGAATGGACATTCAGCTTCAGATGATGAAGCCTAAAGGCCTGAATGACCAGATAATCTATACATGCTTTATAGAGTGATCTTTTAAGCAATCATAATGGAGTACGAAGCTGAGAAGTATGTGGTATAGAGAGGCTCACTGCCTACACTATGGTCGGCGTAATACCGTTAGCCTTTATCTGCATTTTTGGATGTTCAATTAGGCTATTCACTAGGGTTGAGTGAACCAGAACTGTAAAGTTTGGGTTCATACCGAACTTTAGGGTTTTGGTACCCGGACCCGAACCCAAACATTTCTGTAAAATTCGGGTTCGAGTTCGGTGTACGGCGATTTATGGCACTTGTTGAAAGGCTGCAGGCAGCCAATCACAACAAGCGTTTAAATTGTGTGCCCTTAGAAGCCATCACAGCCATGTCTACTAATGGCATGGCTATGATTGGCCAGTGCAGCATGTGACCCAGCCTCTATATAAGCTGGAGTCACGTGGCGCCCGCGCGTCACGTCAGCTCTTACTAGTGTGGGGATAGGATGCTGCTGCTGTGAGGAGAGATTAGGAAACAATTGTGGTGTACTTGGTGTTGTTAAAACTACAGCGATTATTTTTGTGGGTGCTATGCTACACTTTTGTACCCAGAGCCCAGTGCCACAGAGAAATAAGCTTTAATCAGTCTGTTCCTTAGGTGGGCGTTGGCGACCATTTTTGCAAGTGTGGTGCACTTGCAACTGCATGTGTGCCAGGGACATTACTTTAATCCTGTCTTGGTAGCTCAGTTGGCGACATCTAGCCATTTTTAAGGACACCTGCACTGCATATGTGCCAGGGGAAGGGAAAATAATATAGGTAATACGTCTGTGACTTCAGGGCCCTGCTGGTGTTGGTGGAGCTCCTGTTGCAGGGAGAGGACGTGGTCAATCTGTGCCAGCTACACGCCCAAATGCACGTAGACGACAGGTGCACATAGGCGACAGAGCCTTCAGCGTTATTTAGTAGGCCCGAATGCCGCTCTATGAATGGTGAGGCCAGAACAAGTACAGTTGCTAGTAGATTGGGTGGCTGACAGTGCCTCCAGTACCTTCACATTGTCTCCCACCCAATCCACTGCTGAAAGCTCAGAGTTGGCACCTGCCAGCCATGGGCATCTATCTTGCACCTCACCCCTTGCAAATTATCCAAGCAGTCTGAGCCCCAAGTCATGCAGCAGTCTCTTATGCTTTTTGATGACTCTGCTGGCAGGGTTTCCCAAGGCCATCCAACTAGCCCTGCCCCAGAAGTGGAAGAGATTGAGTGCACCGATGCCAAACCACTTATGTTTGAGGATGAGGACATGGGAAGACCACCGCAGGTGCCAACTGCTAAAGTTTTCTGCAGTGTGCAAACCGACAAGGAGGGCAGGGGTGAAGACTGGGTGGAAGATGATGTGGAGGACGATGAGGTCCTAGACCCCACATGGAATCAAGGTCATGTGAGCGCCCTGTGCAGTTGGGAGGAAGAGGTGGTGGTCCCACAGAGCCACCAGCACAGCAAAAGAGTGAGCAGGGTGCAAAAGCAGAGCTGCCATCCCCTAGACAGTACGCCTGCTACTGCCCACCACACCCAGGGACTGAGCACAACAAAGCCAGCTCCGAGTTTTAAAAACCTTATGGCGGTGGCTGTCCCATAGTACGTCGTTACCAGCCGCCACTACTTTTCCAGACGAGCTATCCCTTACCTGCACAAACAAGTGGGGGACAAAATCAGGTGTGCACTGCGCAACGACATCTGTGGCAAGGCCCATATAACTTCCGATACGTGGACCAGTAAGCACGGGCAGGGACGTTATATCTCCCTAACAGCACACTGGGTAAATGCAGTGGTGGCTGGGCCTGAGGCGGATAGCTGTTTGGCGCATATCCTTCCGCCACTGAAGATTGCAGGGCATTTCTCTTTGCCTCCTACTCCTCTTCCTCCTCTAACACCCCTCATCCGCTCAACATAACACCTTCACCACCAACTTCAGCACAGCCAGGGGAAGACGACAGTAGGCAGTTTTGAAACTCATCTGTTTGGGGACAAACCCCACACCGTGCAGGAGCTGTCGACGGGCATGGAACAACAGACCGATGAGTGGTTGGGGCCAGTAAACCCCAAGCCTGGCTTGGTGGTGTGCGATAATTGGGCGAAATCGCGTAGCAGCTCTGTGCCTAGCCGGTTTGACTCACATCCTTTGCCTAGCGGATATGCTGAATTTGGTGGTGCAGAAATTCCTGAAAAACTATCCCGATATGTCAGAGCTGCTGCAGAAAGTGCGGACCGTCTGTGCGCCCTTTCGGCGTTCTGACCCTGCTGCTGTTCGCCTGTCTACGCTGCAGTGTAACTCGGCCTTCCCACTCACCGCCTCATATGCGACGTGCTCACAAGGTGGAACTCTACCTTTTCCATGTTGGAGAGACTGTGTGAGCAGCAGCAGGCGAAAGAGGAGTTTCAGCTGCAGCACGCACGTGTGAGTCGCTCTGCGGAACAGCACCACTTCACCGCCACTGAGTAGGCCTCCATGCGAGACCTGTGTGCCTTGTTGCGGTGTTTCGACTACTCCACCAACATGGCCAGTGCCGATGACGCCGTTCTCAGCGTTACTATCCCACTTCTATGTCTCCTTGAAAAACGCTTCGGGCGATGATGGAAGAGGATGTGGCATAGGAGGAAGAGGAGGAGGAAGAGGATCATTTCCACGATTATCAGGCCAGTCATTCGCAATTGGCTCAGAGGGTGGGTTCCTGCACCAACATAGGCTAGGTACACAATTGTCCAGTCAGGGCACAGTTCTGGAGGATGAGGATGATGAGGGTGGCACCCAAAGCAGCTCATGGGCATCACTTGTGCGTGGCTGGGTGGATACAGAGGACACAGACGATACACCTCCCACAGAGGACAGCATGTCCTTGCCTCTGGACAGCCCGCACACATGAGCGACTACATGCTGCAGTGCCTTCGCAATGACCGCCGAGTTGCCCACATTCTAACTTGTGCTGATTACTAGGTGGCCACCCTGCTGGATCCCCATTACAAGGACAACATGCCGTCCTTAATTCTCTCACTGGAGCGTGATCGGAAGATGCGCAACCACAAGTGCCACCTTGCAGTGGGGGCTCAGTGGAAGCACAAGGCAAAGGCAGAGGAGGAGGAAGAGGTCACCGATGCAGTCGGGGCACCACCAGCACCTCAGAAGGCAGGGTTCGCATGGCCGAAATGTGGAAAAGCTTTGTCACCATGCCACAACAACCAGCACCACCATCTGATATGCAACGTCTTAGCAGGAGGCAGCATTTCAGCAACATGGTGGAGCAGTATGTGTGCACACGCCTACACGTACTAACTGATTGGTCTGCCCCATTCAACTTCTGGGTCTCCAAATTGGGCACATGGCCTGAGCTTGCCCTTTACGCCTTGGAGGTGCTGGCCTGCCCTGCAGCCAGTGTATTGTCTGATTGTGGACAAGCTCACGTTCATTAAAATGAACCAGGCATGGATCCCACAAGACTTGTCCGTACCTTGTGCAGAATAGACATGTATACCGGCCTCACACAGCCATTGCTATACTCCAGTTCACTTTCTCTTTCTTTTATATATTCCACAATGTTTTGTGTTCTACCCAAATTAAATAAAAAAAAATGTTGGCCACCTCCTCCTCCTCCACCACCGCTTCCACCTACATCGCCATGCCCACCTACACCACCACGTCCACCGCCTTCTCAACCTCCTACTCCATATGGACCTCCTCCTCCTAGTTCAAGATTATTATTTTTAATTTTTATTTATTTTATTTTAAATCATTTCCCTATCCACATTTGTTTGCAGGGCACTTGTCATGCTCTTACACACATTTTGCTGCCTTTTGCAGCCCTCTAGCCCTTTCCTTGACTCTTTTAGAGCCATTTTAGTACCCGAAGTTCAGGTCCCCATTGACAATGGGGTTCGGGGTCAGGTTCAGGAGCCACCAGTGGCATGGTCCCTGGCCGTTGGTATAGTCGCAAATGGGGTTGTCCTGATGTTAATGCACTACCTAGGCCAAAAATCAATGACAGATCTCAATAGCGGAAATGGAAAGCGCAGATATAAAAGTAGCCTTAAATGTGTATGGCAATTGATAATCGTTAATTTATAACGATAATTTGTTTTCCTTAGTCCTAACAGCAGCACAGATGGGGTTAACCACCCCCGTGGACTGGCAGGACCGGCAGAATGTTTAATGAGCCCAAGACTAATAACTCAATTTAACAATTAAGTATCTCCTTAAAAGGAGGAAGTCAACCCCAGCCCACTGTGTTTATAGTGCATCACCGAGAGATTATCACTAAAATATAACTTTTAATTCAACTTTAAATAAAAATGGAACAATATGATAAAGTCTCCAATCCGAGTAGGAGGGAGGTGGCAGTGGAGGGAAATAAATGACCCTAGTCTGTCCACTACACACTATCGACCCTGCCTATAAACGGAATAGCCGCCTATAGCGGCATATTCTGCAATATGAGAGTTGAGGTTTACAGTATGCATCGTTGATAGACATCAACTACTCTCCTGCCGGTCATATTGTATTTCATACATATCCTGTGTATGTGAGGGGTATTTAATGTTGGTTTAAAATGCAAGTTGGTCGCTGAATTTGTGATCCAGCAGATTAAGCGTATCTATTTGATGGATGGTGCTTGTGATAATTTTAGACACCATCGTTGTGAAGTTGGTCCCTGATGATCTGCAACCCATTGCATGGCTGCAGTGAAACGCGTTGGAGTTTTTGAATACCAGGAAGGAACCGCTATATTTGGTCCCTATGAAATATTATCTATTGAGTCTGTTTTAGTAAATACACTACATTTCACTTTTTGACAGACGTTGTTTGACCTTTGCACTTGTATATAGGTGGTGGGTACTTTTCTGTGTCAGGGCCTTATTAGGGACACTAGGAGGTTCCTGACACGGGATCACCCCTATCGGGCGGCTATTCCGTTTATAGGCAGGGTCGATAGTGTGTAGTGGACAGACTAGGGTCATTTATTTCCTCCACTGCCACCTCCCTCCCTACTCGGATTGGAGACTTTATCATATTGTTCCATTTTTATTTAAAGTTGAATTAAAAGTAATATTTTAGTGATAATCTCTCGGTGATGCACCTTAAGCTACATTATCACTTTCTATCTCACCCACTGACGGTTGACATGTCGGAACGTGATTAGTTTTTACCACTGTGTTTATAGTAAGAAAAAAACTAGACTTACTAGGGTGGAGATTTAGGTGCTGCTGTTAGGACTAAGGAAAACAAATTATCGTTAGAAATTAACGATTCCCTTACGTCCTACCAGCAGCACAGATAGGGAGGGCCTTCCTGCTTGGCAGAACTAAGAATAGTCTGCCCAAAGGCCGAAACTCAGCTAGACTGGCATCTAGCCTATAATGGGAGATGCAATGGTAGCAGGATAGATGCTTCCTCCTGGAATCCACTTTCCTGCCTTCCGAATCCCGCGGAGAAGACATCACTGCGGGAAAAAAGGGACAAGTAAAACATTTGTAAACCACCTATCTACGCAGGAAAGGTAGAAAAATAGACCGGAGGCAGCTGAGGAACCGGAGGAAAAACACCACAAGTGGAACAACACCAATTTTAGGACTCTGGGAGCTAGCTTAAAAGCATATGCAGCCAGAGAGCGAACTGGAGCACACAGCTTCCTAAAATAGGGAAGGGGAGGGATAGCCAATTCACCCTTCCCCAGTAAATCCTCCACAGGAAGAAGCATAAGATAAAAATACTTAAAATTTTCACATGAAACCGCAAAAATTGCATCCGCGATAAAAATCGCATCTATGAAAAAAATCGTGTCCGTGAAAAATCGCGGCCGGATTACCCGGAAGTCACGCAAAAGGAGAATCCCGCGTCACCTCCAGAAGATGGCGGCGCCCAGGGACCGAAAATCCTGGACCGAGGACGCTGCCAAAATACTCCCAGCCAGGCGCAACTGCGCTGGGCCGGCAGCAGATAAGCTGCTGGACAAACTGACAAGGTATCTAGGAAAGGGCAACGCCGTTACCTAAACGAAAAAAAGTCTCCCGCACTTTCCATAAGAAAGGGGGAACAAACCGCCTAGTCCACCTGTCCGGGAGGACAGAAAAAAACACAGTGGGCTGGGGTTGACTTCCTCCTTTTAAGGAGATACTTAATAGTTAAATTGAGTTATTAGTCTTGGGCTCATTAACATTCCGCCGCTCCTGCCAGTCCACGGAGGGTGGTTAACCCCATCTGTGCTGCTGTTAGGACGTAAGGGAATAAACATTTTTTCAATGTACTTTATTCATTTTGCATTTTTTAATGAAAAACTGACCCTGAATTTGATTTATGCCTCCCTCATATATTCGCTAAAGCTGGTCATAAATACTTTATATATATATCTATATATTGCCCTGTCTGACATCAGTACACTGTCAGCAGTGAGTGCTGATAATGTCCATGCAATCTGTATGCTGGGCCAGCTCGCTACCTACAGTATATACAGTAAGAGATCACTGCTGGCTGTCCTGCAGGCTCATTAACACTCACTGCTATATATATAAAGTATTTATGGCCAGCTATAGTGAACATATATGGGAAGCAGTGAGGGCAGCACAGGTAATGTCTTTACTTTTCAGTAATGCGTTGAACAGTGAAGATGGGCAGCTCACTGCCAAAAGTCAAATTTGGGATACGTTTTTAATTGAAAAATGCAAAATCAATAAATTTCCAAAGATGTTTATTATCAATTGCCCTACACATTTAACATAAAAAAGACAGTTACACTCTAAGTAGAAAATGTGAAGACTCTTAATATTCCTGTATTGGGACTTAAAACTAAACATTACATATGTTTACCCATTTTTACCCATCCCCACAGGTGTAAATAAACAAAGCAAGTAGTTGAGAGCAGGATGTAGCTTGCTAGTTTGAAATTTTTACAATAGGGGAGGGGGTTGGTGGTTAAGCTACTTTATGAAGAAAACAGAGTCACTGCAGAGGAATACCATGTCTGTGCATGGTGTTTTTAGTCTTTTAAGCTGTCATTTTTAGTATTTCATTCATTTTAGTAAGGCCTTATGCACACAACCGTATGTGTTTTGCGGTCCGCAAATTGCGGATCCACAAAAACGGATGACGTACGTATGGCATCCGTTTTTTGCAGATCCATTGTAATAATGCCTATCCTTGTCCGCAAACTAGAAAAAAATAGGACATGCTCTATTTTTTTTTGCGGGGCTACAGAACGGACATACTGATCCGGACAGCACATGGTGTGCTGTCCGCATTTTTGCGGACCCATTGAAATAAATGGGTCTGCATCCTATCAGCAAAAAACGGAACTGACGCGAAACAAACAACGGTTGTGTGCATGAGGCCTAAAGAGTATAATTTTACAAACATTTAGATTCAGATTCAAATTCACTCTATCATATTCAGTACTGACATCACTGAAATAATATGCAATACTAATATTACTAGCATTGCTATTTTACATATTAAAGGGCAGTATGTGATTTAGTAGGAAAAGTGTGATTACTGTGAATTAGGCTAGGGCTACACGATGACATGTGTCGTGCGTCACACTAATGTCGTGCGACAATTTTTATAATGATAGTTTATGGTGCCGCACTGCAACATGTGACATGCGACACGACAGGAGCAAAAAATCCATCCAAAATGGATTTTTCTGCGACTGTCGCAGTCGCAGCATGTCGCAGTGCGACACCATAGACTATAATTCTAAAAATTGTCACGCGACATTGGTGCGACATCAATATCGCGCAACACAATGTAGTTGTGCCCTAAGTGTCAGCGCAACTTATTGTCGCGCAACACATGTCGTGTAGCCCGAGCCTTAAGCTGTCATTAAAATCTTTGGAGAGTCCACTTTTTTTTATAAAAAATGAAATGAAAGCTATAGTTATCTTCTTTATGTGGATGTCTATGGTATTGTAAATATTTATATGTGCACTGTGTTAGGAAGTAAATAGAAGTTTACTGATTACAGTATAATGACCCCCTGTATTATTAAATTATATTATTGCCACCTCTGTATTATTAGTATATATAATGACCCCTTCTGTATTATTAATATATATATATATATATAATGCCCCCTCAGTATTATTAGAATATATAATGCCCCCTCTGTATTATTAGCATATACAATGCCCCCTGTATTATTAGCATATATAATGCCCCCTGTATTATTAAAATATATAATGGGCCCCTTTTATTATTAGAATATATAATGGCCCCCTCTGCATTATTAGGTTATTTAATGCCGCCTCTGTATTATTAAAATATATAATGGCCCCTCTGTATTATTAGAATATATAATGGCCCTTTCTGTATTATTAGAATATATAATGGCCCCCTCTGTATTAATATAATATACTGTATAATGGCCCCCTCTCTCTCTCTCTCTCTCTCTCTCTCTCTCTATATATATATATATAATGTCCCACCTCTGTATTGTTAGTTTATATATATTGCCTGCCTCTCTCTATATGTAATGTCCCCTTTGCATTAGTGTATGTGTTACAACTCTTTAGCATTTTTAATGCTTCCCGCCCCATAGTGGCGCCCCCAGCACTGCCTGCCTTAGCGTACATACATAAAAAAATAAAAATAAACACTTATCTCTCTTCAGTTCTCCATCGGTGCTTGTGGCCTGAGTTCGTGCGTCCCGGTGCAGGCAGTCACGAATAAATCACTGTGCCCTCCTGCGCCATGTCACCATATCATCTTGCAAGACCTCTCATAGGAGGTCATGATGATGTCACCGCAATCTCCTGCTCCGTTCTATTGCCTCATAGGCTTCAGGCCTAGTGGCCTGAGGCCTGTGAGGCAGAACAGATGGGATGGGAGCCATAGGCTTACCTGACCCTCATTGAACTGCCTGTTGCCCCCTGCAATTTGGTGCCCGGGGCAACCGCACCGCCACTCCCCACCATGCTGTGTACAGGCAAATATCTTTTTAGAAATATGCATCCCTTCTAAGTACACAGCTTCACTTCTCATCTGTATGCACCACAAAGATAAGAATGTGGCATATTTCTAAGAGAGTAACAGTTACCCATTTAATATAATATATATAATATAATATTTTGTCTCCCCTTTCGTGTGAAAATATATTAAAATTTGAAGAAAACCATATATACCCAAATTTTGCACTTAGCATGCTCTTTATATCACTACATGCATGCTTTAAGGGTCTAGTTTTTAAAATGGGGTCCTTTATCGGGGTTTATATCCTATAGGCAGCTCAATGCCATAACAAGTATGCAATAGAGCCAGAAACATTTCCAGTTTGTTTTCTTAAAGCCTTTGGATGCTTCTTTACGTTTGGTCTCCGTCGTATGTCAAGGCATAAGATTAGGGCCACAATAATATTTTGAAGACAGAAGAAATGGGATGATACATTTTGGGGTGTATTCTTTCATTTTAATTTACTGTATCCACAAAAAGTCACTTTTGTGTAAAAAATGAAAATTTTATTTTTTTCACCTGCTTAGCATTAATTTCTTCAAAAAACTGTGTGTCAAAAAACTTACTACAACTCTAGATGAATACCATAATGGGTCTAGTCTTTAAAATGGGGGCCATTTATGGGGGTTTTCTATCATTTGGCAGTTCAACACCATTATAATTATGCAATGGGGCCTGAAACGATTTCAAGCAAATTTTGTGTTACGAAAGCCACTGGGTGCTCAAATATGTTTGGGCCTTGCCGTGTGTCAAGAAAGGTCAATGTTTCTAAAGACAGGAGAAATAGGGTGTTACATTTTGGGATGTATTCCTCCTTATTCTTGTGTTCTGTACAAAAAAACCTGTCTTTAAAATTAAACTATTGTGGTAAAAAAAAAAATGAATGCGTCCAGCCAGAGCAACAGGACCGCCGGCTGGACGCATCCGTGCGTTAGGCGGTCCTGAGGAGGTTAAGGACATTGCCATTTTTCACCTTTAGGACCAGGCCATGTGACATGTTAGTTTATGTGGTAATAACTTTAGAATGCTTTTACTTATCCAAGCCATTCTAAGAAAACTGTGTGTGTGTCTGGTGGTGTGTGTGTGTACCCTAGATGTCTATTCCCCTAGATGAATACTTTAAGGGGTCTAGTTTTCAAAATGGGGTTACATCTGGGGATTTCTATTATTCTGCCACTTATAAGCCTCTGCAAATTTGGCTTTGTGGACGAAAAAATATGTACAGTATTTTTTCGCCCTATAAGACGCACCTGGGTTTTTGAGGAAAAAATAAGAAAAAAATATTTTTAACCAAAAGGTGTGCTTTTGAAGTAATGGTGGTCTGTGCATGACAGTATTATGGGGGATCTGTGGATGGCACTGTTATGTGGGGAGATGTGGATGGCACTGTTATGGGGGAGATGTGGATGGCACTGTTATGGGGGATCTGTGGATGGCACTGTTATGGGGGATCTGTAGATGACACTGTGATGGGGATCTGTGGATAGCACTGTGATGGGGATCTGTGGATAGCACTGTGATGGGGGCATTTATGAATGACACTGTAATGGATTGGATCTGTGGATGACACATATATAGCATCTTATGCTATATGTGTCATCCACAGATCACCCCAATTACAGTGTCATCCACAGGTGCCCCCATTACATTGCCATCCAAAGATGCCCCTTTTCTAAAACATCTGGCCCATAGTGACTGCTTAGGGGTGGAGCCTGGCAACACGCGAGTGCGGCTCGCCGCTAACAGCGTGACTGCTTTCATACCATTTATAATTCTCTTACTAATGTCTTTAATCATGTCCCCTTATTCCTATAAGCCCAGTACAGTAGCGCTCTGCTAACCTGCTATACCGATCCTCTAGCAGGCAGAGCGGTGCGACGGCAGGCTGCTGTGTAACGTCCTCACTGACGTCATCTGCCTGCTCCTCCTGCTTCATTCATAAAGTGAAAGGAGCAGGCAGATGACGTCAGTGAGGACGTTACACAGCAGCCTGCCGTTGCACCGCTCTGCCTGCTAGAGGATCGGTATAGCAGGTTAGCAGAGCGCTACTGTACTGGGCTTATAAGGAATAAGGGGACATGATTAAAGATTATAAATGGTATCAAAGCAGTCACGCTGTGAGCGGCGGGCCGCCTGCCACGTGTTGCCAGGCTCCGCCCCCTCCTTCTTCCATGCTGATACATCGCAGGCTGTGCGATGTATCGGCTTTAGCTATAGGAAAATGGTAGTATTCACCCTATAAGACGCACTGCCTTTCCCCCCCCCCACTTTTGGGGGGGAAAAAGTGCGTCTTATATGGCGAAAAATACGGTACTTCAAAATTTTTAAACTTAAGTCTCCTAAGTTTTTTTAAAAAAGTAAAAGTTTTTCGAAAGTGTAGACAAAATAAAGATGTGGAAATATACTTCTGATAAAAATATTGAATATAATTTATGTATATATGTGAAATATTGCAGTTAACAATAGGAAAATTTTTGCAAATTTCATTGATTTTTGGGTTTATTTTTAATAAATATACGCAAATCATATTGGTTACATTTCACCACCTTAGGCTACTTTCACACTTGTCTTTTTGTCTGATCCTGCAGGGATCAGCAAAACGCTTCCGTTACTGATAATTAGAGATGAGCGAACACCTGGATGTTCGGGTTCGAGAGGTTCGGCCGAACTTCCGGAAAATGTCCGGGTTCGTGATCCGAACTCAACCCGAACTTCATCCCGAACCCGAACCCCATAGAAGTCAATGGGGACCCGAACTTTGGGCACTAAAAAGCCTGTAAAAGACTCCCGGAAAGGGCTAGAGGGCTGAAAAAGGCAGCAAAATGTAGGTAAATCCCTGCAAACAAATGTAGATAGGGAAATGAATTAAAATAAAATAAATAAAAATTAACCAATATCAATTGGAGAGAGGTCCCACAGCAAGGAATCATGCGTCATATCATCCACCACTGGAGAAGGCCACTCTCATTTATTTGGGACCAGCACCCAGACAGAGGATACAGGTCCCACAGCAAGGAATAAGGCGTCATATCAACCACCACCGGAGAAGGCCACTCTCATTTATTTTGGACCAGCACCCAGACAGAGCATACAGGTCCCACATCAAGTAATCATGCGTCATATCAACCACCACCGGAGAAGGCCACTCTCATGTATTTTGGACCAGCACCCAGACAGAGGAGAGAGGTCCCACATCAAGGAATCATGCGTCATATCAACCACCACCGGAGAAGGCCACTCTCATTTATTTTGGACCAGCACCCAGACAGAGGATACAGGTCCCACATCAAAGAATCATGCATCATATCAACCACCACCGGAGAAGGCCACTCTCATTTAGTTCGGACCAGTACCCAGACAGAGGAGAGAGGTCCCACATCAAGGAATCATGCGTCATATCAACCACCAATGGAGAAGGCCACTCTCATTTAGTTCGGACCAGCACCCAGACAGAGGAGAGAGGTCCCACATCAAGGAATCATGCGTCATATCAACCACCACCGGAGAAGGCCACTCTCATTTATTTTGGACCAGCACCCAGACAGAGGATACAGGTCCCACATCAAGGAATCATGCGTCATATCAACCACCACCGGAGAAGGCCACTCTCATTTAGTTCGGACCAGCACCCAGACAGAGGAGAGAGGTCCCACATCAAGGAATCATGCGTCATATCAACCCCCACCGGAGAAGGCCACTCTCATTTATTTTGGACCAGCACCCAGACAGAGGATAGAGGTCCCACAGCAAGGAATCATGCGTCATATCAACCACCACCGGAGAAGGCCACTCTCATGTATTTTGGACCAGCACCCAGACAGAGGAGACAGGTCCCACATCAAGGAATCATGCGTCATATCAACCACCACCGGAGAAGGCCACTCTCATTTATGTAGGACCAGCACCCAGACAGAGGAGAGAGGTCCCACAGCAAGGAATCATGCCTCATATCAACCACCACCGGAGAAGGCCACTCTCATTTATTTGGGACCAGCACCCAGACAGAGGATACAGGTCCCACAGCAAGGAATCATGCGTCATATCAACCATCACCGGAGAAGGCCACTCTCATTTATTTCGGACCAGCACCCAGACAGAGGAGAGAGGTCCCACAGCAAGGAATAAGGCGTCATATCAACCACCACCGGAGAAGGCCACTCTCATTTATTTTGGACCAGCACCCAGACAGAGGATACAGGTCCCACAGCAAGGAATCATGCGTCATATCAACCACCACCGGAGAAGGCCACTCATGTATTTTGGACCAGCACCCAGACAGAGGAGAGAGGTCCCACATCAAGGAATCATGCGTCATATCAACCACCAACGGAGAAGGCCACTCCCATTTATTTCGGCCCAGCACCCAGACAGAGGATACAGGTCCCACAGCAAGGAATCATGCGTCATATCAACCACCAATGGAGAAGGCCACTCTCATTTATTTCGGACCAGCACCCAGACAGAGGAGAGAGGTCCCACAGCAAGGAATAAGGCGTCATATCAACCACCACCGGAGAAGGCCACTCTCATTTATTTTGGACCAGCACCCAGACAGAGGATACAGGTCCCACAGCAAGGAATCATGCGTCATATCAACCACCACCGGAGAAGGCCACTCTCATGTATTTTGGACCAGCACCCAGACAGAGGAGAGAGGTCCCACATCAAGGAATCATGCGTCATATCAACCCCCACCGGAGAAGGCCACTCTCATTTATTTTGGACCAGCACCCAGACAGAGGATACAGGTCCCACAGCAAGGAATCATGCGTCATATCAACCACCACCGGAGAAGGCCACTCTCATGTATTTTGGACCAGCACCCAGACAGAGGAGAGAGGTTTTCACAGCAGAGAATCAGGCATTTAGATCACCCACCACAGGAGTAGGCCACCATTTAATGGGACCCGGCAACCATGTCAGATGGCACAAACATCAGCTTCACATCACCCAGCACAAGAGAAGGCCACTTTGAGAGACTTTGACCCCTGCACCCAGACGGAGGAGAGAGTTTTCACAGCAGAGAATCATGCATTTAGATCACCCACCACAGGAGTAGGCCACCATTTAATGGGACCCCGGCAACCATGTCAGATGGCACAAACATCAGCTTCACATCACCCAGCACAAGAGAAGGCCACTTTGAGAGACTTTGACAACTGCACCCAGGCGGAGGAGAGGGGTTTTCACAGCAGAGAATCAGGCATTTAGATCACCCACCACAGGAGTAGGCCGCCATTTAATGGGACCCCGGCAACCATGTCAGATGGCACAAACATCAGCTTCACATCACCCAGCACAAGAGAAGGCCACTTTGAGAGACTTTGACCCCTGCACCCAGGCAGAGGAGAGGGGTTTTCACAGCAGAGAATCAGGCATTTAGATCACCCACCACAGGAGTAGGCCACCATTTAATGGGACCCCGGCAACCATGTCAGATGGCACAAACATCAGCTTCACATCACCCAGCACAAGAGAAGGCCACTTTGAGAGACTTTGACCCCTGCACCCAGGTGGAGGAGAGGGTTTTCACAGCAGAGAATCAGGCATTTAGATCACCCACCACAGGAGTAGGCCACCATTTAATGGGACCCCGGCAACCATGTCAGATGGCACAAACATCAGCTTCACATCACCCAGCACAAGAGAAGGCCACTTTTAGAGACTTTGACCCCTGCAGCCACACGGAGGAGAGAGGTCCCACAGCAGAGATTCAGTCATTTATATCAGCCAGCACAGGAGAAGACCGCTTTCAGTGACTTAGGCCTTAGCACCGACACAGAGGAGACAGGTCAGATAGCACAAGCATCAGTTTCACATCAACCACCACAGGAGAAGGGCACTTTTAGAGACCTTGACCCCTGCAGCCACACGGAGAGAGAGGTCCCACAGCAGAGAATCAGGCATTTCGATCACCCACCACAGGAGAAGGCCGCTTTCAGTGACTTTGGCCCCCTGCACCCACACAAAGGAGACATGTCAGACAGCACAAGTATAACATTCATATCACCCAGCACAGGAGAAGGACACTTTCATGTACTTTGGCCCGGCACCCAGACAGAGGAAGGTTCATTCAACTCTGGGTTGCACCCCAAGATCCTACTTAATTTCAAAAATTGATTTTCAATGAAGAAGTGGCCAGGAGTACAAGACAACATGGTTTAAGGCAGTTATTAAGGACTACTCTGCACAAGGGAGGGTCAGGTCTTGTGGGATCCATGCCTGGTTCATTTTTATAAACGTCAGCTTGTCCACGTTGGCTGCGGACAGGCGGCTGCGTTTGTCAGTAATGACGCCCCTGCCGTGCTGAATACACGTTCAGATAAAGCGCTGGCCGCCGGGCAGGCCAGCACCTCCAAGGCATAACATGCTAATTCTGGCCACGTGGACAATTTGGAAACCCAGAAGTTGAATGGGGCCGAACCATCCGTCAGTGCGTGGAGTTGTGTGCAGGCGTACTGTTCAACCATGTTAGTGAAATGTTGCCTCCTGCTAACACGTTCCGTATCAGGTAGTGGGGCAGTTAGCTGTGGCGTGGAGACAAAACTTTTCCACATTTCTGCCATGCTAACCCCTGCCCTCAGAGGAGCTGGCCGTGACACTGCTGCGTGGGCGACCTCTAGCTCCTCCTCTGCCTTGGCCTTCCACCTGTTCCCCTGTGACAGTTGGGAATGCTCTCAGGAGCGCGTCTACCAGTGTGCGCTTGTACTCGCACATCATCCTATCACGCTCCAGTGCAGGAAGTAAAGTGGGCACATTGTCTTTGTACCGTGGATCCAGCAGGGTGGCCACCCAGTAGTCAGCACACGTTAAAATGTGGGCAACTCTGCTGTCATTGCGCAGGCACTGCAGCATGTAATCGCTCATGTGTGCCAGGCTCCCCAGAGGTAAGGACAAGCTGTCCTCTGTGGGAGGCGTATCGTCATCATCCTCTGTATCCCCCAGCCACGAAATAGTGGAGACGCTAGGTGACGGTGGCGGTGGTGGTGTCGGTGGCACATCCTCTGTTTGCTGCTCAGCAGGTGGCAACATTCCTCTCGAGGCGGAAGCCGAGGCAGCAGCGGTAGAGGGAGCAGGGGAGCCTGAGCGGGTTCCTTGTTTTTAAGGTGTGTACTCCACTGCAGTTCATGCTTTGCATGTAGATGCCTGATCATGCAGGTGGTGCTCAGGTTAAGAACGTTAATGCCTCGCCTCAGGGTCTGATGGCACAGCGTGCAAACCACTCTGGTCTTGTCCTCAGCACATTGTTTGAAGAAGTGCCATGCCAGGGAACTCCTTGAAGATGCCTTTGGGGTGCTGGGTCCCTGTTGGCGCTGGCCAATAGCAGGCAAACTCTCTGGACGGCGGCTGTTCTGCTTTTGCCCCCTGCTCCCTCTTTGGCTTCGCTGTTGTCTCGGTCTCACCACTGCCTCTTCCTCTGAACTATTTAAGTCAGCGGCATGACCTTTAGTCCATGTGGGGTCTAAGACCTCATCGTCCTCTGCATCGTCTTACACCCAGTCTTCCTCCCTGACCTCCTCCTGTTCAGTCTGCACACTGCAATAAGACGCGGCAGTGGGCACCTGTGTTTCGTCATCATCAGAGACTCGGTCACTCTGCTGTGGTGGTATTCCCATGTCCTCATCATCTGGATACATAAGTGGTTGTGCGTCAGTGCATGGAATGTCTTCCACCGCTGGGGAAGGGCTAGGTGGACGCCCTGGAAAACCGTGGGAGCAGAGTCTTCAAACAGAATAAGAGACTGCTGCATAACTTGAGGCTCAGCCAGTTTCCCTGATATGCATGGGGGTGATGTGACAGACTGATGGGCTTGGTTTTCAGGTGCCACCTGTGCGCTTTCCGCAGAAGACTGGGCGGAAGACAATGTGGTGAACGTGCTGGAAGCACTGTCGGCCACCCAATCGACTAATGCCTGTACCTGCTCAGGCCTTACCATCCTCATAACGGCATTGGGCCCCACCAAATATCGCTGTAAATTCTGCCGGCTACTTGAGGGAGTTGGTTCACTACTTTGTGCGCCTGAGGCCGAGCGGCCACGTCCTCTGCCAGGAACAGAGGCTCCACGGACACCACCACGACCGCGTCCTCGTCCCTTAATAGAATGTTTCCTCATTGTTGTGATTCAACTTGCACCACAATAAAATATATTATTTTTTAGCCCCAAAATTCCCACACTGGAAGATATAATTCCTTTTTCCGGGATATTAATTACAAGAAAACTGCTGCAAAGTGGACACCAGAATTTTTAATATGCTAGTTTTGGTACATAGATTCCCACACGGGGAGATATAATTCCTTTTTACAGGAGTAAAAACGTGAGGCCTAGTGTTTCTGGTCTACCAAACACCAGATTGATTAAATTGGCCTTTTTTTCAGCAAAATTACAACACTGGACAATAATGCCTTTTGGCGGTATTATTTACAAGAAAACTGCTGCAAAGTGGACATCAGATTTTTAAAATGCTAGTTTTGGTACATAGATTCCCACACGGGAGATATAATTCCTTTTACAGGAGTAAAAACGTGAGGCCTAGTGTTTCTGGTCTAACAAACACCAGATTGATTAAATTGGCCTTTTTTTCAGCAAAATTACAACACTGGACAATAATGCCTTTTGGCGGTATTATTTACAAGAAAACTGCTGCAAAGTGGACATCAGATTTTTAAAATGCTAGTTTTGGTACATAGATTCCCACACGGGAGATATAATTCCTTTTACAGGAGTAAAAACGTGAGGCCTAGTGTTTCTGGTCTAACAAACACCAGATTGATTAAATTGGCCTTTTTTCAGCAAAATTACAACACTGGACAATAATGCCTTTTGGCGGTATTATTTACAAGAAAACTGCTGCAAAGTGGACATCAGAATTTTTAAAATGCTAGTTTTGGTACATAGATTCCCACACGGGGAGATATAATTCCTTTTACAGGAGTAAAAACGTGAGGCCTAGTGTTTCTGGTCTAACAAACACCAGATTGATTAAATTGGCCTTTTTTTCACCAAAATGTACAACACTGGACAATAATGCCTTTTAGCGGTATTAGTTACAAGAAAACTGCTGGTATTTCAGAACACCCGAATTTTTAAAATGCTAGTTTTGCTAGATAAATTTCCCACACTGGGAGAAATATTGCCTAAGCCTTTTACAGTATTAATTACGACTGGAGTGCTTCTTCTGGTCTAACACCAGAATAATTTTATTATTACGGTGAAAGCTTTTCTAATTTATATTTCTGGCACATAAAATTTATTTTTTTCTGGCTGACAGTATTGGACTTGGCTGGCTGTAGTGGCACTGGCTAGCCTAGCTGGAACAGCACATTCATGGGATTTGCTATCCAAGTGGGTTACTTTCAGTTTCACCACTGATATATTAAATATCTTTGCAGTTAGTATGGGTGACACAAGCACAGCCAAACCCCTGATGTAGTATATCTATGAAAAAATCGACTATTACATGAGATTAATGGACGTTGTGGCAGCTTTTGCTGTAGAACCACAAGTCCCAAAATGGCCGCCGCCTATCAGCCCAGTAACATGTGCCAGAAAACGGTCTGCCCATCCAGAAAACAAATAGACTTTGACTGAGCAGCTGAATCGCTGTTGTTCTGATTCACAGGTGTAGATTTTACACTTCTTTGGAGCTTTGGTTTAGACTCTGTGGCAGCTTGTGCTGGCGCACCACAGAATCCCAAAATGGCCACCGCCCGGTCAGCCCAGTTACATGTGCCAGTAAAAATCGCTCTGGCCAGTCTCAACAAAATAGTGACTTTCAGTGAACAGCTCAGCTGAGTTGTTCTGATGCACAGGTGTAGAAAGGTAGATCATTCAATCACTTCTTTATCCCTGCCTATCTCGCCCTCACAGAAGCTGCATCCTCTCCCTACACTAGTCAGAGCAGTGTGACGTGCGGCGCTACGTGACTCCAGCTTAAATAGAGGCTGGGTCACATGCTGCACTTGGCCAATCACAGCCATGCCATTAGTAGGCATGGCTGTGATGAAGCTCTTAGGAGCAGAAGTAAAACGCTAGCTGATTGGCTGCTGTGCAGCCCTTCAGAAAGCGGGAAGTAATCGGCGAACACGGACCCGAACCCGAACTTTTTGAAAATGTCCGGGTTCGGGACCCAACTGATTTTCGAACTATTCGCTCAACACTACTGATAATGCAGCTATCTGCATCTGTTATAAACGGATTCGGCTGTATTATCTTTAACATAACAAGGACAAATCCATCTCTCAATACCTGAAAAAGAAACGCTAGTGTGAAAGTAGCCTAAGTAAAGTACATACAATATGTGCAAAACCATTACATAGTAATTTTCTGCTAAAGTCACACATGCCAGATTTCCTAAATCTGACTTGGTCATTAACCCTATTTAACCACATCAGCCCCCTAGCATAAACACCCTTAATGACCAGGCCACTTTTTACAATTCTGCACTACACTACTTTCACCGTTTATTGCTCCGTCATACAACTTACCACCCAAATGAATTTTACCTCCTTTTCTTCTCACTAATAGAGCTTTCATTTGGTGGTATTTCATTGCTGCTGACATTTTTACTTTTTTGCTATTAATCAAAAATTACTGAAATTTTGCAAAAAATGAAATTTTTCACTTTCTGCTGTAAATTATTTTTTTAAAAATACATTTCTATATAAGTTTTTCTCTAACTTTATTGTTCTACATGTCTTTGATAAAAAAATCCAATAAGTGTATATTTATTGGTTTGGGTAAAAGTTATAGTGTTTACAAACTATGGTGCAAAAAAGTGAATTTCCGCATTTTGGAAGCAGCTCTGACTTTCTGAGCACCTGTCATGTTTCTTCAGGTGCTAGAATGTCAGGATAGTATAACTACCCCAAAAATGACACCATTTTAGAAAGAAGACACCCCAAAGTATTCGCAGAGGGCATGGTGAGTTCATGTATGATTTCATTTTATTCACAAGTTAGCGGAAAATGACACTTTCTGAGGAAAAAAAAATAATAAAGTTTCCATTTCTGCTAACTTCTGGCAGAAAAAAAAAAATCTCCACGGACTCACTATGCCCCTCAGTGAATACCTAGAGGTGTCTACTTTCCGAAATGGGGTCATTTGTGGGGTGTGTTCACTGTTCTGGCATTTTGGGCAGGGCTAAATTGTGAGCAGCCCTGTAAAACCTAAAGGTACTCGTTGGAATTTGGGCCCTTTGCGCACCCAGGCTGCAAAAAGTGGCACACATGTGGTATCGCCGTACTCAGGAGAAGTAGGGCAATGTGTTTTGTGGTGTATTTTTGCATATGCCCATACTGTGTGTGAGAAATATCTCTGTAAATGACAACTTTATAAAAATTTTATACAATGTTGTCAATTTACAGAGATATTTCTCTCACTAAGTATGGGTATATATAAAATACACCCCAAAACTCATTGCCCTCCTTCTCCTGAGTACGGCGATACCACATGAGTGACACTTTTGCAGCCAAGATGCGCAAAGGGGCCCAAATTCCATGAGTACCTTTAGGATTTCACAGGGCATTTTACGCATTTGGATTCTCACGCTTTAGGACTCCTAAAATGCCAGGGCAGTATAAATACCCCACAAGTGACCCCATTTTGGAAAGAAGACACCCCAAGGTATTCCGTGAGGGCATGGCGAGTTCACAGAAAAAAAAATTTGGGCACAAGTTAGCAGAAATTCATATTTTATATCTTTTTTTTTTTTACAAAGTCTCATATTCCACTAACTTGTGACAAAAATAAAATTTTACATAAACTCACCATACCCCTCACGGAATACCTTGGGGTGTCTTCTTTCTAAAATGGGGTCACATGTGAGTGTTTGTACTGCCCTGGCATTTGAGGGTCTCTGCAATCATTACATGTATGACCAGCATTAGGAGTTTCTGCTATTCTCCTTATATTGAGCATACGGGTAATGAGATATTTTTTCCATTCAGCCTCTGGGCTGAAAAAAAAAAATGAACAGCACAGATTTTTTCATTCGCATCGATCAATGTGGATGAAAAAATCTCTGCCAAAATCAGTGACTGCGGTGCGGTGGGCTGGGCGCTAGCTACCTAACAAGTAGCTAACTAACTGGTGGTGATAGGACCCTTATGCTCCATTCACACGTCCGCAATTCTGTTTGCGGAGCGGAGTGCGGACCCATTCATTTCTATGGGGACAGACTTTGTCCCTTCGGATCGGAATTGCGGATCCGCACTTCCGGGTCTGCACTTCCGTTCCGCAAAAATATAGAACATGTCCTATTCTTGTCCGCAATTGCAATTACGGTGTAGTGTAGTGTGGTGCTTGGTGCAACTTTACATAGCTACCTGGTCCTCTGGTGGTCGATCCCAGCAAATGGGGCCACCAGAGGACCAGTATCAGACGCTGTTAACAAAACAGCGTCTGATATACATGTTTAATGCGATTTATTTTACTTCTACAGCCTGCAAGCGATTAATCATCGCTGGCAGACTGCAGTATAACTGCCGAGCCGCGCACCACTGTAAACGCGCACACATCTTCTCGCGAGATGACGCACGGATGCGTCCAGCCAGAGCAACAGGAACGCCGGCCGGACGCATCCGTGTGTTAGGCGGTCCTGAGGAGGTTAAGGA